>OU343225.1:320754575-320889891 GCA_910596185.1 Chrysanthemum makinoi
TTACAACCCTTTGTAAAGACCTCTTAGATAGTTGTTCTTAGGTGCTTACACCAAAGCGGTGGAGGTTTGATCTAGTCTCAAGCTTATGGTAATCTATGTACTATGCCAGGTAATGAGTGTTTATCTTCCATTTCCATTTGTTATATTTCATATAATCTCCGAGATGAGAGAATCCAAACACCCTTGTGAGGTGCTATGTATAATTACCGTGCTTGTTAATATTGGCGTGGGATTTTACTTGTTATGAAATATTTTAAACCAATGCTTCATGCCCCTAACTTATAAATTGATTGGCCAAAAGCACATATGCTTGAGGACAAACAAATACCAAGTGTAGGGATATTTGATAAGGATTTAAAACGTACGCTTTTAGGGGTCATTTAAGCCCCAAATCGACCACTTTTATATCCTTATCGCTTAATTTCATTCCTTTTCAACTTTAGGTCTCTTGGAAGCAAAATCTTCGGAATGAAGCATATTTGGACGAAAATGAGCAAATACATGAAGAAAATGGCAAAGTCAAGATCGAAGCCACTCAAAGTGATCACCAAGACATGACGGGCCCCAAATAAAGGGCACACCGTCCCTCTATGATGACTTGATCAAAACATGCACGCGACGGCTCGCTGGAAATTTTAACTTATAACCTCGACGCGGCCACGCTATACAAAAAGAGGCGCCACTCACAATTTCCAACTTGACGGCCTAGATCCGAATCAAGACGATGTCCCAAGCAACCGGCCGGCCACAACTCTAAGGTGACGCCTTCCCATCGATGACTTGGCCCGAAGAAACCCTAATGATGCTGAAATGACCCGCCCCATGCAAAAGAGGTGACGTCATAGTTGTAAATCTATATATAGAATTGATTTTTTCGTATTTTGGGAGGTAGACTTTTGGAGAAAAACCTAAATCGTTTGTAGTCCAAATGGACAAGATCTTAGAGTCCCATACCCTATTTTACACATCGAGATAAGTCTTTTAATCCAAAGTAATATTATGTCTATCCCATATTCGATTCATTGTGTGTATGCTTGCTTGTTTACCATGTCTAGCTAAATTTCTTGTGTGTTTGCTTAGATCTATGAAACCTTGTTATTGATTATTGTTAGGTTGTTTCTTATCTTAATTGTAAATTGGCTTAGGAGTGGAATTAGGCATCATTCATTGTATTTATTCCTTGAGTATGCTTTATGAATGTGTGGCTTATGAATGAAATAGCCAAGGCTCACGATTTCGTATGTCAAACCCGAGAGATAACCTCAAAGAACTAGGGGCTACGCATACCCTACGACCTTAGGAATACAACGCGTTAAGATAAGGTTTGACAATTCAACCGACCAATAAAAGATAATTAGGGAGTAATAGTATCTAGGTAAACACATTTTTAATCATCATGCGAGCACACATCAAAATAGACATAAGACTACATGTAGTAACTAGATAATTAGATAATTAGATAATTAGAGTAATTGGTAGAAGTACCACCCCCCAACCAATTGCCTCGATATATTTACCTTTGCTTTCTAAACGGCCTATAAAAAGATTAAAAAAAAAATCATCCTCAACCCCACCTTCACGTCATATATTTCTTACTAGCATTCCTATTCTCCTATAGAACGATATCAATCCCCGAGGCTTACCCAATACTACACTACAACGATTAGGTTCACTGCCTAGCTGGTTGAAAACTTGCTTGACGAAAAAGAAGTTCCTTTGACCTCGAACGCGCTCCGTACGCGCATCACATGGGTTGGTGGGTCATAACTTGTTTACCCTTTCCTTTGCCTTTACCCTTCCCCTTGTTCGCTTTTTGCGGTTTGTTTGGCTTAGTAATCCTACCACCTTGAATAGCATGTACCTGAGGTGTAGGAGCCTTTTTCAGTAATCCATTTTCATAGTCAATGAGCATTGCATGTAACTCATTGATTGTCTTCCTTGTGCAATGCATGTTAAAGTTAAGCACAAAACCACCAAACTCCTTGTTAAGGGATTTGTTGATCAAGCCAAAACATACATCCTGAGAATAAGAATGGTTGAGATGCTCAAGTTGGTCCCTGTAACTTTTCATTTCCAAGACATGGGCATATCGATGGGAGAATAATTCTCAAATTGTTTTTGCAATGAAGGAATCCTACTTCATACGCCTCGAGTTCATTGAGCATATCGATGGGAGAATAATTCTCAAATTGCTTTTGCAATGAAGGAATCATACTTTCAAGCATAAGACACACAACTTCATTGTGTCTATCATACTCAACAGTCTATGCTGCTAGCACTTCAGTAGTTGAGTCAGCAGGAGGAGCAGGTGGAATAGGCTTACCCACATAATCTAGTCTTTTAGCCACTCGGAGGACAATCCAAAGTTTGCCTATACAAATCATTGAAATTTTTGCCAGTCAATTTTTCTCGATCAAACATAGATTTGAAAGCGCACTTAGTGTGTGGTTATCGACATTTTAATCCATTATACGTAAAAAGGTTCAAAAGTTATTATTTTCGATAATACAACCTTTAAAGAAAATTAAATACCCTTGATAAATATTCATATAAACCATATATTTTTATTAAAGCTAAGATCCAAATTGGCATAGTTCCATTACATCAGTTGATTTGATAGTAATGAAAGTATTCAACAATGTAATTGTCGAACAATAATTGACAAATATTTTTCAATTCTTAGATCATTATGAGATATACAATTGCTAAACTAGTTACAATGTAAGCATGTTTCATCCCATCTTATGCCTTGAGTCATAGATGTCTAATTTAGAAAGCAGTAAATTTATTTCAGTTATGGTCTCACTAACATGGGATTTACCATGTTATTGCAATCTAGCTAAGATCTCACATAACATAAATTGCAACTCCAAATATTTCTTCAATTAGACGGCATAAACTTAAATTTTAAAGGTACTTATTTTGATGTGTGTAATAAAAAATATGTAGGAAGAAGCATCCACACAACTTCGTATCATAGGTTTTAAGAAAAATTTACTAATTAGTTTTCTTTCACTAAGATTAAATCAAAAAAGTTTTAATCGAGGTATTGAGTAAACCAATCAAAGAATTACCTTTAATTATTATCCACTATATCGCATCACTGCATGAGTCAAAAGATTCAAGTTATTCGGATAATTACCACAAAAGTGGCGCATGGAATTAAGGTCAATTCACCCTTAATATGATTTTGTACATAAAATAGTCGTAGGTAGCTCCATTTGATGCACAAAGAAGCGGAGAAGCCGGTCAAGACGAAGCGTATTAAAAAACTTCTTCTTTTAAGTCACAATTTAATGCGTATCTTCCTTATACTTCTCTTATAGTTTGTCAAAAGTGGGTAAACATTTCTAACTATTGGTACAAGAAACATCAATCGAATAAAAGTTTAAGATTTAACTCGTAAAAACAAATCAAATTTCACCTTTGTTTAGCCCGGTTTATTTTCTATTTAGAAATTACCCTTTGCTTACAATCATGTCATACAATAAATAAAAAAAATAGGCAGATAAAAAATAAACAACCAAAAACAATAAACATGCTAAATTAAATCAACTAACATATCTCTTGGACTAAGACTCCCACTTGTGTTTCGAGCAAGGTACAAGTGGACCACATATACATCGATAAATCAATTGTGTAAGTCTCACGTTAAAGATATACAATAACACACAGAGTTGATAAAATAAAACGATATTAATGGGGCCTTCCCCAATTTTAGGTCTTCCATAATTAGATAATTAATTAACCTATTAGTAGTTTAATCATGTCGCATATTTAATTACTAATAAACCCTAATTAATTAAAGCATATATTGCACGTTAGCATGTAACCAAAACGCTAACAATTACTAATATAATAATCCATTGATCCATGATAAAACATGCATGATTTTATCATGGATTCCACATAGTTCACTTATTATCACATAATCAAGTCAAGGATCGCTAACTCTAATAGCATAAATCAAATATCTATTAATCATAACACATAAAAAATTTCATGCAATCCTAGGGTTTCTAATATTTTTACAAAACCTTTTTTTTAATTAAATGGCATTCGGCCATTTATAAAAAAAATCAAGGTTTCGATTTATAAACCCTAGAAATCGACTAACATGCAATGCACAATCCAAGATTCGTTTTTATGCGTTTCGGTAATTAAATACACAATATTAACGGCTCTGATACCGCTGTTGGAATTTATATATCATGGTAAGCATAAATAAACAAGTAAACATCAAAGCATGCAACGGAAGACAAGAATCATAATACTTGTAATTTAATTAACCGAAAACTAAAGAAAGCGTACCTTTTAGCAATTTCAAGCTAACACGATCAAATCAAGATGTAAACTCTAAATTAAAGTTTATTTTGATCGACCCTATACCCAAGTCGAACCAAACAAAGCACACGCATCATTAGTGATTCGATGCGAATTCTAGGTTTTGATCACAATAGAATAACCAAACATATTTAGCTCAAGGTCACTCGCAAATCCCTTTGTGGGGTTTCACTCGTTGACCAAGGAATAAGAGGGGAGAAGAGAAGAAGTTTGGCCTTCTAAAGAATTCAAGTGTGTCAAAGGATGAATACATGAGGATGTATTTATACTCTTATGGTAGAGATCAGGTTTACATGGGATCCCATTGTTCGCCAATATATGCCCAAGAGAGGTTTCTAGAACCTTCTCTTGGTTTCTTTTTCGTATCCCGTTAACATTTAACGACCGTTAGTCAATTCCATTAGTCGTTTATTGTGAATTAATAATTAACTATACAATTATATTAATTATTTTAACATCGATTCGCATCGTAAAATGTGCAACTCGTAGTCTCATGTTCAAATCTCGTCATATATATTAATTATATCCATAAACCTTTCATCTATACAACAAAATGGCTCCTAGAAAGAGGTTCAATAGAACGTCTATAAACACAAACCACAAGTATACATTCCATAGACTAATGGAAACCAAGTTTACTAACAAAAATGAGGAACATGGCAAGCAAAGCAAATGTACATAAGTAAGGAAACTATATAATGGTTCCCAAAGAGCATGCTGGCTTACCCACTGCCATAGAGACATATGATGGAAGCTACAACGCGCGGTGATTGAAACGTGTTTTCGATGATAGGATTGAATGGTAAATGGTGTGTGTATATTTCAGAATTTCCATTTCACGAGTGAATTGGTGGTGATGCGTATGACTTGTTAATTATCTTGTCAACTAGAACAACTTCTTGTACAGTTACTCTTCTAATTCAAAGGGTGAAAGCTTTTTTTTCAGTCCTACATCAATCAAGGAGAAGAAAGTTTACTTTCTAATGTATTGTGGTGCAAATGGTTTATGTAAATTGAGATTTGTATTATGTTGTTCCTCTTGAAACTCACATCGTGTTTAAGGAAAAAAACAACACTGTGAGTTTCGGAGTGTCAACTAATAAAAGTTTCCAACTAACCAGCAAATGACAATTACCCAAGTATTTCAACCTCACAATTATGAGTTGACGTAAAAGAATATCGCTATAACAAGGTAAGTGGATGTTTTCTCAAGAATACACGTCATTTCTCAAATAATATGCTAAGTGTTGTCATCCTCTGTATGGTCGGATCATGCGTTGTCCCAAGTGATTTAGGTGAGCTTTTCCTCAAGAGACAGAGCGACAACAAGCATAGGCTCCGTTATGAATATTCGACAACAAGCATACGTAACGAAAAGGACAAAGATGCCTCCTACATAATTTCTGTTTACATGTTATAGTTTGATAAACTAAGTTTCGGATCACATGAAAACATTACAACTTAAGTGTAAACAAGTGTAGTCGCCTAAATAAATTGTTATTTTTGGGAGATAGATTGTTTTGCTAGTTATTTTAAACGTGATATACGATTCATACCATTCATTGCCTACGGTCAAATAAGTTAAACAAATTATATATGCCTCGAAGTATTATTATGAGGCAACTTATTATTCTGCATACAAGGTAAAAATAAAAAATAAAAAATATTGATGGTATATAAACGCACCCTTAATGCTTGATGGTATAATGAGTATGAAACCCGTCAATCAAATGATTGCTTTGTAGCCGTGAATTTGGATAGGGACTATTTTTACAAATTGCTATAAAGGACTTACTTTGCAAAATACACTTAAACCTTTTTTGGGACTTTTTGCCAACCTTACCTATTTTAAACGACACCTAAAACCTCGTACTATTTTCGACAACTTTTGAAAGTTGGCAATTAATGTGTGCATTCAAGCAAATATCAAGCTGCCATGTATAGTATATATAGTAATTAAGAGGAATGTATGTGTGAAAAAAAAATAATAAAGAAAAATAAAAAACATCTTTTGTCTTGTTGTCCCACATCGACCAATCAATCAAAGTTTACATAAGAGAGTTCTTATGACATAGAGTTAGGGTGGGGCAGTCATGATCTCATGTAGCACCCATGCCTCACCACCCACCAATAATATCATTTCACCTCATACCTCTCTCTACGTCTTCACCATAATTTTTTAGTGACAACCATAATCCCATGCCTCACCTAATTTTATTTTTTCATTTTTTATATTCATAATTTTAATTTTAATTTCATTTTTTAATCCATGAACCAACCACTACTATAAAAACCAACCAAACCGACCTTCATAACCAAACAAAAAAAACCCAAAACAAATCTTCTAGATTGTGCAAGAAGAAGCCAAAAACAAAACATGGGATGGGTATGGAAAGACCAGTGGAAACTGTTATGACGATTCCACCTCTAGGGCCACCGATACAAATTGTTGCATCATAAACCAGTGGAAACTTGAACTCCTTACATGATGGATTACGCGAGTTCTACTACGAACCAAGATCTCATGCCTAACGGCTAGTTTTTATAACCGTTCAACGGCTAGTTTTTTCCACAAGATCTCATGCCTCAGCGGCCAACCATCCCGAGCATGGTTCAAACAGTGCCATACCGCTAACTCGCTAAGGTGGCGGCGGTGTTGGATCTCGGCATCGAGCCAAACCGAAGCCATGCCGCAACCATTGCCAGTACCCTTACGACATGCAATCGGTATGACCATTTTTTTTGGTTATAAGCTTTTGTCTAAAAGTCATTGCATTAGTTAATGATGATTTGGTTGGATTTAAGCATACGAGCTACTCATGGTGTGCATGGTGCTTATACAATATCATTGAACCACTTTTTTTTGTTTAAACTAAGCTAGTAGTACGTAAATTACAAACTACATGAGTTGTTAATCATGTTTGTTAATATTGTGCTTGAGTTAATCACTTTTGGGCGTTTGCTGGAAGCTCATTACAAGTTTTGATTCTTGAACAGAGGTCATCTATCCGTGGTGGACCGAACTCAATAAGTGACCAGATACACGATTTCTTTTATGAGATGGGAGCATGCTTATTTCTAAGAAATCAGAATTTGAGCAAAAAAGCTAGACACTATCCAATAAAAATCCATGTGGTTCCGTTAAATCCCCTTGTGTTCGGCCCCGAAAGTGAATGAATGTCGTTTACCCATTGATACAACCATATTATATTTGTATCATACCTACAATTTTATTTGCGTACAAGCTCTATCTTCTATACTTCTCTTTAGTTCCATTCCCACTTTCCCAACACATATACGATAACATATGAGCTTTTCCATAACAGACTGACAACAAGCATAGGCTCTGCTATCAAAGATGCCTCCCAACTAGTTTCGGTTTACATGTTTAGCTGAATAAATTAAGTTTCGGATGACATGGAAATACAACAACTTAAATGTAATGACATTAATTTGTAAACCACTACAACTTAAATGCAAAAAATAAGTAGATGAAATGAAAAGTTAATGTACAAAACATGATCGGGACAGTTGTAAGTGAACCTCAGTTAAAACTTGCAAAGCCTCATCCTTGCGGTACTCCATGTTTGTTTAGTTCTACTCGGTGATCAATTACTTTTTACAACCACAAGGTGTTTTTGCCATTTGGGGGTGCAATGAATTTGATGTAACAACAGAAATTAATGCAAGCACACCTGAAGAACTATCATTTGAGGGTGTTTTGGGTATGTAGAGGTCTTGGTTCTGGGTTGTGACTCCTAAGGTGAAAGGAGTCGTTTGTTATCTGAAAATGTGGTTCAAGAACTTTAGAATGTGGGGGTGGTTCCAAGTTGGTTAGGCCTTAGGCGTGTTGTCTACAAGGGTTTTATGCTTGCTGCAGGCAAACCACACCCCTAATCTTGATCCTAGATATGTGATATTCGCTAAGGAATAATGTTTGAAAATGAGAATTAGGGACAACATCACCAATCTTTCTTGTACAAATGTGAATTATATGCATGTCTGAGTAAGATGCATAATTTGTTAGTTTAACCAAATAAGCGAATGAGTCCATGTGAATCCCATCTGGTACACCGTAGAACTATACTTTTTTATTCGTATAGCGGATAAACTAAACAACTTTAGCATGAACTACACAAGTCTACAACATTAACTAGCAAAATGAAAATTACCCAAGTCTTTCAACCTCACAATTATGTTTTCTGAAGCATACACGCCATTTCTCAAATAATATGCTAAGTGTTGTCATCCTCTGTTTGGACCACGTCAACATCAACAATTAAAAACGACACGACAAGCATCACATTTATTTGTATTACAATTGTATGGTCGGATCATGCATTGTCACAAGTGATTTAGATGAGCTTTTTCATAAAAGATCGAGCGACAACAAGCATAAGCTCCGTTATGAATATTTGATAGGTGTGTGTCCCTTTATTCAGATTATATCTTCATGTAACGGAAAGGACGAAGATGCCTCCTAAGTAGTTTCAGTTTACATGTTTCAGTTGAATAAACTAAATTTCAAATGACATGAAAACACTTCAACTCAGCTGTAAATTATGAAGAACTGTATATGAAAAGAAAAAAAGAAAAACATCGTCTCTTCTTTACTATCTATAAACCAAAAATGGTCAAAGTGAAAAGTCAAAAAGTCAAAAAGTAAATTAGTGAAAAATTAAAAGGAAATGTTGAAACAATTAATTATGATCAATATTAACTATTAATACAAATATGTTTCAAAAAGAAACTATTAATACACATCAAACTGGTTGACCCCCGGATCTTCCAAAACCGTGGTTGACCCAACTTAATTTGACTGGGCTTTCACCCAACCCATCGGTTGACCATGCTTTTAAATTGACCTGTTTTAATGGCATCCGGTTGAACCACTCGAACAAAACCGTTTCAAAACATTATGTTTAATCCTAAATCAAACTTTTATTATTTTTAGCTTATAACCCATAAACTTTTTTTATCACTAAAAACTATCTCTGGCCATATAAAATCCCGTTGCATGTATTAAAAGTACTCATCTAATAGAAATCAAAAAGCAAAGATTATACACAAATGAAAAGCTAATGTACAAAATAAGAGTAACTAATTATCTTATTTAGGCGGTTTTTGCATAACAAAAGAGGATGTTTGTTCATTTGTCCCACATCGCCCAATCCATCAAAGTTTACATAGGAGACTTCTTATAAATGAAGTGGGCAATGTACCAAAATAGTTAGTACATGTAATTTGCATGACCATGTTTTTATTGGTTCTTACATGTTTGTCCCAATAGTTTGGGCTATTAAAGTATCAACACCTATTTTTATTCTAATTAGTAAGCCAAATTTTGAGTATAAGTTTGTTTATCTGCTTGGTAATGATAAGCTTATACTTATTATTTGTTTAATTAATCTAATTAATCAGTTAGAAAATTAAGTTGCATGAGTATTTAATTTGATTGATTATGTACATTTGAACTATTATAAATTATTTACAAATGTATTGTGACGTATGTATAAAAATGTTCATAACTGTGACTCAACAAATGTCTATTTGTGGTTTTGTTGTGTGGTATGAGAAAAGGGTCTCAACTAGGTAATTTATAAAATTTGCTTTTATTTGAAACAATATCTAACAAGAAAAACAAAACCAAATATAAGTCTTATCCCATATCACTTGATGAAGAACAAATCGATGAGAAGATGATCCTATAAAACCTAGTTCACTTTTAAAGCACAAGAGTGACTTTACCTTTTTGCTTTTTATGCTTGTTTTTACTCAACAATTTGTACAATTTTTTTTTTCTCTTTTCTTTTTCCTTTTCTTGAAAGGCAATTTATACAAATGATTGATTTGATTTTGCAAAATGAGGGACACATTTAAAGTTGGACAAAGGGTAATTCAATTAGGCCGTCTATGACCAATTTTGTTCTGACATCCTATATATATGCTTTAGTTATACTAGTTGGATACCCGCGCACAGCGGCGGCGATAAATATAGTAATAAATATCGTAAATGAATTGTTAACCCAACTCTCCTCGCAATTTTCTACCCTCTTAGTGAATTCATTTCACAACACTCCAAATGTATATGCGTTAGTTGTATGTGTTTGTTTTGGGTTTTCGTATTTTCCCGCACATCATTATTCTCAGATATAAAAAAAGACTCACAATCTCTTACCACAAACATTTTCCCAAAAGTAAATGATTTTATAATAAAGTTTCTATTTTTTGAAATAAAGGTTAATGTTATAAAAATTTGAATCAAAATAAAATAAACCTACTAAAATGTAAAACTAAAACTCATAAAAATATATAAAAATTGATGTTGAATTAAAGAGTACAAAATTTTAAAAAATACGGTGAAATTAGATTATAAAAAATTAAACGAATTAAAAGATATTTAAATTTAAAAATAAATGTGATTTATTAGTTAAGAAGTGACATGTCACTCATTATCGAAATTTTATTTGGGCCATGAGTTCTCCTTTTTGTTATTTTTTATTAGAGAAGTTTAATACATGCCACTTCAACGATTAATTCTCCTTTATCTTAATTTTTAACTGTTCTATAACTTAAATGCTTTATATAATAGATGTATATATTCGCATGACAATCTAGACCCAGTAAATTAAGACCTAACAATCTAGACCCATACGGGTTCAATCGATTTATATAATAACGTAATAACTTGTAATGAAGTTATCTCTTATTCATATAAACCCGGCCATATCCATTTGGGTCTGGATTGCCAAGTTTACGTTTGTTAAATCGATTGCTTTAAAACTTAGCGAGCTCCTCGTATCCGTCGTTTTAGGTGTTGTGCACCTTGAGTTTATGTGTTGACATATATAAGATAAGATATAATAATTTTTGTGTCAAAAATTTTACTAGAAAGGACGACAACTTAGGGCTTGTTTGTTTAATTTTTTCATTAAGTCATGTTAATTAACAAATGACTTAATGCGGAGGACCTCACTTTTATCACTTATTATTTTAAGTCATTTATTTTGATTAAGTGAAAAACAAACAACTTTTTATATGACTTAATAAATTAAGTTTTTTCATATTAAGTCAATTAAGTTGCATTCAAACATCAACTTAAATAGACAAAACTTTCGACCTAGCTAGAAGCTAGCTTCAAACTATTAGATGACATTTATATAGTTCTAGTTATTGTTTTGTATTATGGCCCATTTGTATTATATTAGGCCTAGCCCATGCATAATCTCTAGAATCATCACATGTAATCAATATATACGGTTTTGTGATGAATGCAAATCAAGGAATTCATAACCTTCCAACAAGGTATCACAGCCAAATATCCTAACCACCTGATTTTTCTCCACAAACCGATCCAAATAATACATTAACCCTAATCGTTCCTCTTTTCTTCTAATTGTCGTTCAACCTTCGCTGGCATCTTCTAAATTATCATTGGTAGAGACAAAATACCATTCAACAATTTTTTTTTACTTGTGTAAATTGTTCGGTTGTTGTTGCTGGTCACCAAAGCAACATTTGTTTTTATTACTTCTACTTTAGCAAACAAAGTATTGGGATACGCAAGTAGTGGGAATTATTGGGCAACGTTCTGTTGTTGCGATTTGTTATTGAGAATTATTGGGCTACGCAAGACATACGGAGCATTTTTTGGTTTGTCTTTGATTTAACAAGATGTTAAATATACCAGCTTCTCGGTATGCATTCTCGACCATTTCCTTCGTCCTCACTGTATTTTAGAGCGGCTCGTTTGTGCCCCGCCACAAGCAACATTGTCCCCAAGTAGCACCATGACTACTCAGGATCCGACATGGAATATGGATACAGGTGCATCATCTCATCTCAATTCACATACAAGTAATTTAAATACTGTTTTTAATAAACGTTTATACCCCTCTGTTCACGTTGGTGATGATAATTCTATTCCCGTCACTAACACAGGCCATAGCATTATTCCCACTATTCATCGCCCTCTTCACCTTCATAATGTACTTGTCACCCCTAATATCATCAAAAACCTTATTTCGTTGGCCATTTACTAGGGATAATAATTGCACTATTGAATTTGACGCTTTTGGTTTCTCTGTAAAAGATTTCTTGACTCGCCACATCCTCCTTTGATGTGACAGTTCAGGCGATCTTTATCCAGTTACCAAACCATCAACTATCCCTACTACTTTTCTCTCCACAAGTTCCTCCACGTGGCATCAACGTCTCGGTCATCCCAGTGACGAAGTGCTATGCTCCCTTGTTTCCCGTCATTTTATTTCGTGTAATAAACAAAAGTCTACACATGTTTGTCATGCTTGCCAACTTGGCAAACATGTGAAGCTTCCATTTCATAGTTCGGATTCTGTTGTTGAACATTGCTTTGATATTATTCATTCTGATTTGTGGACTTCTCCTACTCCTAGTTCTAGTGGTTTCAAATATTATGTTCTCTTTCTTGATCATTTCTCTCACTATTTGTGGATTTATCCCCTACGTTCTAAATCTGACATGTTCGATAAATTTTTACATTTTCGTAATTATGTTAAAAATCAATTTAAATATGAAATCAAGAGTTTCTGTTAGGATTTGGAAAATCCATTAGTTAAAGTGTCGGTCACCTCAAGTATATGTAATCGTTAGAAAGCTCGTGGTCATAGTTATTTAATGTTAAGTAGTATTTAGTTTTGTAACACCATGGAGGACGGACGGGTCTTTACCCACTGTATGCCTGATCCACAGCCCGTCAGGTGGCGTTTTATGCAAGTACTATAAATACTCTCTACCTTCCAAGATAGAGAGTTGGAGCTCATAATAAGATTTTTCTTTCTCTCACTAAAGTTCCCAAACCTCTAACTTTATCTCTAAAACTCTTGTATGCCCTACTTTGCTTATGGTATGATGTGTATGTGAAATCCAATATGTTACAAATGGTATCAAGAGCCAAGGTTAGATCATCTCTTACATATCTTTGGATTTCTAGTGGTTTTTAGGTGGTTTTTGAGTTTGAGAAAGTTTAGTGGTTTTTGCATCATTTGGTTGATTTCTAGTGTTAAAGTTTGAATTTTGATTGTACTTTTGTGTTTAGGATCATCATAAGTGTTTAGGTTTTGATTTGGAAGGCTTGAATCATCGTGGTTAGGTTGTTTTTGGATTGATAAGTGGTGTTTTTGAATTTTTTCATGCTAGCGACTTGGGTCACGGTATTCTTTTCTTGGTAGCGACTTGCTTTGTAAGTCTGTGAGAGATGCGTTGTATTGTGGTAGCGACTTGGTGCTTAGCGACTTGCCTTTTAGAGCAAGAAAAAAAGTACTGTTAGTGGATTCTCCTCTACGGGTAGCGATTTGGTAAGGTAGCGACTTGCTTTCAATTTTGATAACGACTTGTTCTTAAGTTTCTTAGCGACTTGGTGTTAGCGATTTGGACCAAGATGAGTTGCTATTTAGCGAATTGATCTCTTAGCGACTTGGTGCATAGCGACTTGCTGTCAAAATTCATAGCGATTTGGAACTTAGCGATTTGTCTTAGCAACTTGGTTCTTAGCGACTTGATTCAAAGAATCTTAGCGACTTGGTTAACTTTTGTTTGTAATACGGTTTTCTCTTGATTTAGTAAAATCCGGTGAAAGAATCTATTTCCCGATTTAATCATAGAGTTATAAAATCCCGTGTAATCTTTAAACATGTCTACCATCGTACCTACAATCATCTCCATCTGTTCCGAGGATGTTCAAGCAAATGGTTCAGATACTCGCCCACCCATGCTTGATAGAACCGACACGACTCTTGGGCTCAAAGAATCGATGCTGCCTTGGAAAGGAAAATAGGGTCAACATTCTCAAATCAATTGATGAAGGACCTTATCTGGTTGAGACTACAAGAGACATAATTGATACTGCTGCAGATGGAACTATGATTTTGACGGACAGCCAAAGACGTATGATGAGCTCAATGATAAGGAGAAAAAGAGATTCGATGCGATATCGGCTTCTAACATCATACTTCAAGGACTTCCAAAAGATATCTACAAGCTTATCAATCACAACACCGCCAAGGCAAGTGGGATAATGTCAAGATGCTTCTGTCTGGTTCTTAATTAACTATGGAAGACAGAGAATCACAACTCTATGATGAGTTTGAGCACTTCAAGATGAAACCAGATGAGAGTGTCTATGAGTATTACGTGAGATTCCACAAGCTTGTTAATGACATGAGGAACATCAGAATGACTATGCCAAACATACAGCTGAACTCAAAGTTTGTGAACAACATGAATCCCAAATGGCATAAGTTTGTCACCTCTGTGAAGCTAACCAAAGGATTAAAGAATACAAACTATGAGCAACTCTATGCCTTCCTTCTTATGAATGAGAGACAAGCTATGTTTGAAAAAAGGATTCTTGATCAGTTCAAAACCAACCAGGGAGAGACAAGCTCATCAAATGATTCAACCGCCTTCTACTCAAACATTGGAATTACCACCAAAGCATCTCAAGTTATACCCATGGGTAATGGTAATCACAAACTCATTCCGGATCCTATGTTCAAACAAGTCATGCGATGCAATGTGGGAAACTTCATTAATCAACCGCTCCGATTAGTCAAAACATGAACTCTTCCACAAACCAACAACAATCTCTGAGTGCATCCAATCCACACAATCAAGCCACCGTCGAGATGGGAAGGTTATGGTGCGCCAGTTCAAGAAAGGCAGTCTGAACAAGGAAGAGTGGAGCTGGTAGAGGTTATGTTGCATATCAATGAATGGGAAGGAATGGAAACCAGGGTCAAGCTAAGCCAATCAAATGTTACAACTGTGGAGGTGAGGGACACATTTCAAGGAACTACACATCGCCAAAATGCCCCCGAATGCGAATACATCAGGATAAGATGTTGCTTGTTCAAGCTCGGGATAATGGTGCGACTTTGGATGAAGAAGAGTTGTTGTTTTGCCGAGGGAAATGCCATGACGATGATGCATGTGATGAGAGCACCAATTCGGAGATAGGCCATAATCAGCATAATGCCTTTCAAGTAGCTGATTGTGATGCATACGACTCTGATGTTGATGATGAACCCATCGCACAAACCATTTTCAAGGCTAGCATTTCTCTAATGGTCTCTCCTAAAGTCTCTTCATCACCACAAGCTGGCCCATCCAAAGACAAAATCATTTCTGAGGTATTAAAACTATACGATGATGCTGATGTGCAAAAGATGCATGATAAAGTACTATCAACTGAAACTATTGAGTCAAATATTGAAAATATGGGTAATATCAATGTTGTCCCATATGATCAATATGTGAAACAAAGTGAAAGTGTGTTCGTACCAAGTGATGCATCTTCTCGATCAACGATGACTATGTATTTGATGAATACACTGCATGTGCCCCTGATGATTCTGTTATCTCTGAACTTAATGCCTATAAAGAACGAGTTGCCATTTATGAAAAACGTGCTAAGTTTGAGCTAACTACTCGTGAGCAGGAGTTGGATAACCAAATGCGTACAATTATTAGAAAAAGTAATTTTTAGAAGAAGTGTTAAAACAAGAGTTAAACTCCTTACAAGAAAAGCTTTCTAAAACTGCTAAGCAAAAACAAGAACTTCAAGAAAATGTTAAAGTGCTTAAGCAAGAATTTCATGCTAAGGAATCAAAACTTTTGAATGATTTTTCTAATCTAAAAACTTTGAAGAACAAGCTTGAAAATAAGTTGTACGTACAAGGAAATACCATTCAGACTGCTCACATGGTCACTAAGCATAGAGTTTTAAGCGATAAGCATAGTGTTCCCATTATAGATATACCTAATCCTGAGTACGGTAAGATAACAAAAGCAGCTAAAAATGTAATCTATGATGGCAATGGGATTCTTAAACCTAGACAGAAACCTAGTTGCGTTGAGTGCACTGAGGAAGATAGAAAATTAAACGATGCATCTAGGGAGAAAATGAATAAGAAGCTAAAATATCATGAATGTAAAAAGAATAACATCACGATCAAACCCCATGATTACAAGAAGGAAAACTGGATCTCCTTAAACAAATTTAAGCCTCAAACGTTGTTAACACCGAACAAGTTTTCTGAAAAGGGACTTAGATAAGCAAAAGTGAAAACCTTGTTGAAACAAACCCTCCCCTTAAGAAAATGCTCATAGCCGATGTATCCTCCAAATAAACTAATGCATTTAGTTCCTAGAACTATTGCCACTAAAAGCAAGACCTTAATCATCAATATTTTATTTTTCAACTATTTGTCGATTTTGAGAAAACTTGTAAGAAAAGGATCACACCAATGGGATAACTGGGGGAAAGGGTTTTGAACAAACAAAAGAATGTATTTAAGCGAGGTCATGCCTTTCTTTAAACAACTAAAAGATCATTTTGAGAGTCTTAAAAGGGGATAGATTCAGATATTAAAGGAATGGAAAAGGAATTTGATGCAATGATAGTTGAGGTTAGTGACTATGAGCGAGCATTAAAATATAATGAGATTGAGAGGATAAACTTGCATACCTTGAATGAGAATCTTATTTCTGAATGTATTGCTCAAGATTTGTTTTACAATCGCTATGAATTGCTCCATTAATGCTTCTCAATTTCATGAACTATCTGTTGCTTTAAAAGTCTCCCATAATCGTGTCATTGAGCTTGAAATCAAAAACTCTAAACTAAGTGAGAAAATTGAACAGTATGATCACGATACTTTGGTAAAACATTTTTCTAAACTAGAAGTTGAACATTTTGATTTACAACTTAAATATCAACATCTCAAAGAAAATGTTAAAACCTCAAACATCAAGATATCCACGGATGTTCCGAGTTTGATGCGTTTTTGAAATAAACAAACGTGATGAAAGATTCAAGCTCATCAGTAACACGATCGAAAGTTGAAAGCCCAAATTTCGGTTAAAGGGTGAAAAGAAAAATGTGACTGGCTCCCAAATGCCTCCTCCTTTAGATTCTCGGAATTCTCAAAATTTTCATCTTCAAAATTTGGTTAATACATTTCAAAAGGAAAATGAGAGTTTTCTAGAAGAAAATGAAAAGGTTAAACGTCATTTCAATGAGTTATTTGAGTCAATAAAAGTCACTAGTAACAAAAATAATGAAAAAATAACTTCGTTGCAAAAAGAGATTGAGAATCAAGAGTCGTAAAAGGGAAAATGCCAATGACCAATGGAGAGAATGGTGCTTCAAAGGTGCATGTCTATAATAAATATGCTTTGTTCAGAAATATGTTCCACCTCATCTTAGGAATAACAAACTTGCTATTTGTTGGAATCACTCCTACACCTTATTCAAGTGTTAGTTACTCATATGTAATAGTTAGCTTATTTTGGCCTTTATGTTTGTTATTAGCCTTAAGCTTATGTAGAAGGCCCATGAGCTTAGGCCCAAGCCCATAGGAGAAAGGGAAGGAGTAGGAGTGTTGCCCTAGCTCCTTGCCTATAAATACCTTATGTAAACCTTCATTTGAAGGTTGGTTGTTCAATTCATTCCTCATTCACTCTCTACGCCTAACCCTTCATAGTTTCATACATGTGTGTGTGTGTGTGCATTGTTCAACCGACCTCTATCTCTTCTCTATTTCTTTCATTGATGCTTGTGTGGTAAACCTTGTGACCTAACAGTGGTATCAATCGCCAAATAGTTGGGTGAACAAGTTTGTTTTTGAAGGTTTTTTTTTCTTGGTCTTACGCGTAAAGTTAACGTATTCTTTGGTTCGCTTAAAAACTCGTTTTTTACACTTTTTAATCCAAGATTCTTGTACTTTCAACGTTTTAAGGTGTTAACATACTTGTTTTTGGCAAAAGGTTTCAAACTTTATGCGTGGATCATTGTTTTTGAGCTAGTTTTTATTCGTGGGTGTAGTTCTACGCATAACCGTTTTAAGGGCTTTGGATCATCAAGTTTCACACTTTTGTGTATTTTGGTGTTATTGAAGCTATTTTATCACACAAAACCTGTTTAGAAACACTTTTGGACAGAATCGAAGTTACAGCATTCCTACGCCGTAGTAAAACCCTAATCATACGCGTAAGTGCCTCCTTGGTTTGATCTTCATTTTCGTGGTTTATTCCGTGTTTTCTTACTTGGATAAGTCTAAAATAATCGTCGACTTTGGATATCTTTTGCCTTTGTGATAGTGTAAAGATCATTTGGCAAAACCCAAATTACGCGAAGTATAGCTTACGCGTAGAAATCCTACGCCTAAGATTTTTCCTACCTAAGCCTAGTCTTACGCATAAGAAAATCCTATGCCTAACTTTCTACGCCTAACTTTTGTCTACGCCTAACTTTAGTGTTTTTTTCCCACTTACGCGTAAGCTAAATCCTACGCGTAACTCCTTCTTGTTACGCGTAACTTTGGAGTTTTTACACATAAGTGCTACTTGGTTCTTGTCTTTTCTACGCTTAAGGACACTTCATCAACAAAGGTTCATTCGACTACAACGATCCATTTTTATCAACACAAGTTTATCAACATGTCACAACCACCATACTCTAACTATTTCCCTTACACTTATCCTCATCCTCAACGTCAACAACAACTAACTCCACAACATCAACAATGGAATCAACAACAAGCAATTTATCAACAACACTTTAACCAACAATATACTCCACAACTTGCTGCAAATCCACAACCTCAAATGGTTCAACCACCACCAAGTCTTCAAGTTCAACCGCATACATAAATGACTTTAATCAACATCCATCAAGGATCACTATGAGGGAACCCACTTGGTTTGCAAAGATGTTTGAAACTTTAAGCATCCAACAATCAATTCATGAGGCTGGATCACTTGATAGACCTCCAATGCTCACTCCAGGAAACTACGATTAATGGGTGATAAGGTTCTTTAGGTTTTGTGATCTAAAGAAGCCACATGGAAAGTTCTTAAAGAAGGTTATCTTGGAAGGTCCATTTGAGATGCCTACTGTCATTGTACCCGGAGATCCAAATGCCACTCCACCAAGAGATGAACAAACGAACATTGCTACTATTGTAGACTTGAATCCTCAAGAACTTCTACACTATGAAGCAGATGAGCTTGCAATGGAATATATCCTCCTAGGATTACCAAACCTAATTCTTCGTAGTGTTGATGCTCAAAAGACTGCAAAGAAAATGTGGGATCATATTCGTCTTCTTATGGAAGGATCTCGTACTCAATCGGGAAGATTTGGAATCCAAAATTTACTTGGCTTATGAAAACTTCATGATTGAACCTGGAGAGACACTCGAGTCCTATCATCACCGATTTTATGACATCATCAATGATTTGGATAAACACAACATCAACATGCCAAGAATTGCAGTGAATACTAAGTTCCTAAGTAGTCTTGGTCCGGAATGGGAGAAGTATGTCATTTTTCTCCGTCAGGCTAAAAACATGCATCAGTCTACCTACGGATTATTGTATGATTACTTGAAGCCTCATGAAAAGGAAGTTGATAGGGAAAGGATTCTCCGTGCTCAAATTGCTCCACGACACATCCGAAAATCAACAACTTGCCTTATATGCTCAAAAGCGGTTATTCTCCTCAACCAAAGAACTCAACCAACTGCTTACAATCACACCACATGATCCTTCACAACCTCCATCTCAACAAACTCAATTGGTTCCATACAATAACAACAATGCTCGTTGAAGCTAATGAGGAATCGATCCGTTCGCAAATTGCAACAAGGATTTGCTATGATTGCTAATGCCTTTAGCCGTTATACCAACAATTCCAACAACCGTATTCGTTCCTCATCTAATACAAGGAATCAAGCTTTTGTGAACAATGGACGAGTTGAAGTTCAGAATCGTGGTTATGGTCGTCCGATGGGCGGTGGTCAAGGGTTTAATGTTGTGGATAGGAATAACAATCGAGCTCCGGTGGAACAGGAAATGCTCGAATGGGTTGAATGGTCTTCGATGCTACAACCGCAATGAGAAGGGACACCTGGCTAATGCATGCCCAAAGCCAAGGACTAGGGGTAGTGCTTATTTTAAAGAGGCTCTTCTTTTGGCTCTTAATGATGAAGCTGGTGGATCTCTAAAGCACAAAGAACGAGTTTTATGGCAAACGCGACTCTGATGATGATATGGAGGACTTGTGTGCCAATGCGTACCGTTATGTTGATGGCTAATATGCATGAGTTACACATGAGTGACACGCCCGCCAGGTGACACCGATGGCTTGTCTCAACCGAATAAACCATATTCATCTCTGATCTACTATCTCCGCCAACATCTGAATCCGGCAAGACTCGGAATGTTCAAAATGAGCCATCCACATCTCATTCCGACGATTTTCAACTAGACCCCGTAGTTATATTTGACGATCACGATGACCATACGGTCTCCCTTGATAATCAAATTGACTACGTGGTTATACTTGAAGATCTCAGTAATGATCATGTTGAGACTCATGTTGAACACGCGAACTTTTCCTCATCCGATTTTGCTCGTTTAATACAAGACCGGACCATAGTGGAAAATGTCATGCCATTAATCGGGACTTGAAATACAAAAATGCAATTGTTAACAAAGGATTTTGAATGTTTACAAAAGCAACTCAACTTTTTCAAAACTCAAGAAAAGCGTGAAAAAGGTTTTGAAGCAGCCTTTGCTAAATCTCATCAAAATGAAAAATATTTAGAGCACAATGTGTGATCTAGCCGCTGAAGAATGCTTTGTTATCAAATAGAACAATGAAACATGAACATAAAAAGCAAATTAACGCCTCACCTTGGAAAATCAAAAGCTAAGGTGAGTTTTAACTTGTCAAAACAGTTCTTGCATACAAAAGCATTCAATAAAACGAATAGATGATAGTCTTGAAGAAATCATCGGCTTGCAAAACAAACTTAAAGAGTTTAAAACTGTTTACAAACATGGCGAGTCACAGACCATTGAAAAGTTTACTTCAAAACCCAATCCAAATGGATATGGACCGAATCTTGCGGATTACAAACCTAAGCTTTCAACAAAAGCATTCAAACCAAATCTCAAGTTTCCAGGCAGAATATAAAGTTGATAATTATGTTATGAATGTTGTTGAATATCATCGTCAAGAGGAATTAGATGTAGAAGACGAGAGTCGATCAAAATTAGAAAAAGTTGTTTACAACAAACCTTTTAACTATTCAAAAGCGGTCACTTTGGTCACACCAACGGATTCTTCTAACACACCAAGGGTGATCATCAAAACATCTGAGTATTCTAATGTTAATCCCCAACCAGATTATGCACAAATTTATGGTCCTTTACCTTCCATCGAAGTAAACTCAAAACCCGAAAATCGAAAAATTCTTAGATATTTTGACATTTTCATGGTTGACCTCAAAATTTTACAACATGAGATAGAATATCGCTCTGAAATCAAAATTGATCATTTTCAATCGCCGGGCGCGAGAACAAAGAGACATTTTTCTGAAAAATCTTTTACCTAACGTTAAAAATTTGAAAAATTGTGCATTAGCATGGGAAAAGGATTTTCATAAGGAACTTGGAGTGATGAAGGTCGTTTTTGAAAACGAAACATCTATTTCAAATACAAAACGTAAAAAGAAAATGTTGAGAAAAGATGTTGATCGACTTTTGGAAGATGTCATATGTGCTGATGTCCATAATGCTGTGTTATTGAATTCTTTGTCATATGCATTTGATCATACCTCTACGACATCGTTGATTCTGTGATAAATGTTGCAAAGATCGATAATGTGCTTCGAATGAGTCCTAACAAGTTGAAAACAAACGATTGTCAAACGAACTTTTAAATGCAATACGTCGTCTTAATTGGTGTCAAAAAGATATTCACGATCAACAAATTGCTTTTCAACACAAAAACGCTCAGATTGCATACAAAATCTTATAATCCTAAAATTGAGCAATTGGATGATCAAAACGTGTCTTTTAAGTGTCAAATCTCAAAATATGAACAAGAACTTGTAAAAGTTAAAAAGGAATATGGTGTCATATTGATTTACTCAAAAAGACTCGTGATGAAGCATCAAATGAACTTGATCATTATATTGCACACACTAAAGAAGTTATGCATTTTGTTGGAAATATTCGGTCTGAAAATCAAGATCGGATTCACACTATCCTCAAGTTAAGAGAAATGTTAGGAAAGTATGAACAACTTCCGCCAACCATCATTAAGAGATTAGCCCCAGTAACACTTAGTACTCATGAACCTAGAATCTCTACTGCCAAATCACAAGTAGTTCAAAAAAAAAGAAAGAGTTGTAGCCTTTTTATTAGGCGTTAAAATATCTTTACATCAAAAGTGAATTCTAATATTTGTAACCTATATATGATAAATAGTGTAAAAAGCTAGAATGCGCAGTTTACTCTACACTTAACTCCAAATTAGGTTAGGAGCATTTTCATTTACTCGTCTTGGCGAACAAGCATTTTCATTTAATCTTTTTGGTTTGCCTGTATGGTATTGAGATTCCTTAATATAGGCGTAACAAATCTTGTCAATCATTATGTGATGCTACTTATAATTCTTTATCTTGAGCATAACTTCAAAAGTGTTGTTGATACAAAAGTTGGACGTTCCTTATTTGAGCCCGGCTCGCATCACCAATTGCGATTGTTGCTTGAGACCGCACACTAAGAGACGAAAACACCGTTAGGCTTATCGTGGGATTGTTTCTCACGATTATCCTCCGGCGTGAGAGTAAGTAATCGGTTTAGGGTTAAAGGAGAGTTAGGGTTTGTAAATCGTACCTTTAACGAGGGATGTAATTCCCTTTATATACACATGGAATCCTTGTTGGTTCCGTGTTCCTCAACCTTCGGCGTATCCCGCCTAAATCGGTTGGGAATGATTATCTCCTTGATTAAGAGATATCCTCTATCTATTCCGTAAATAGATTTGTATTTGGGCCGGCCTAAACGCTTATCACCAGTAGCCCGGGCCAGTCGGGCTTATCAAGATAGGCTTTGGGCGGGTTCGTGACCCGGATATAGACTATACGCCATCATGTCCCCCCAGTCTAGTATGCACAGTGAATAGCTGCGGATGCTAGACTAATAACCGTAGTGAAAGAAACAACATCGAAGCGTAGCCAAGAAGGTATAAAAATATATCTTCCCGTACAATGTATCTAGACATAGGATTAAAAATTGGTGCCTCGAAGTCGGGGAGTTATCACCGTGATGTCCTATCAAGCAATCTCACCACAAATTAGTGTTAGTGGGGTCCACGTGTCACTCATCGTGTGGGTGAGAAGAATGATATAACCCCTCGGTTCATTTCCACTTCGTTTCTCACAAGAAAAAAACGTTCATTCGCCATTGTTAACAAAACATCAAACTACAACCCGGAAAACACCGCATTCAAAGGTAACCGCTGCGGCGCTTGTAAAAACAATACCATGGTCAAACGGTTGTCCGATTTCACCTCCAACCTCACCGAAAGTGATCTTCTAGAATTCACTTCGGATTACTTTATACATCTTGACGCATCCGTTGCCGGGTGCGCGAAAGCATTTATTGCGGATTTCGAAGGGAAAAATGGGGTTTACACACGATTTTTGAATTCGAAAATCAACGTGCCCCTATCCCGATTTTGTGCGATGTTTTAAATTATTACGAGTTGCACATATCCCACCAGACCATGACGGGTGCGCTAAAATTACCAATTTTGAGGTGAACTGCGTTTGTCGGCGGTTAACCCAACCATTCATCTATTCCGTGCCTTTTATCACACGACATGGTCACATGGGTGGGTGTCCTTTGCTAAGCGCCGGTAGATTTCGGTGTTATAATCGAAAGTAGATGCGCTTAGAAACCGAGGGAGTCATTTTCTGGGTAGAGCGACACATGCTTTCCGTGGCACTATGACTTTTATACCCGGGGAACGTTTCCGAGGGATGAGTGCCCGCGGCCCGGATCATATGTTGGCCGAGGATGCTGAATCATAAACCGAGGAATTTTTGTGCATATGGGCATCGACCGTAATTATTTTGGTATGTGGATAAGATGCCAATCTTCTTAGGCCAATGGCCGTGGTGGGTACTCGTTCCTCGACCTCTTTTATAATTAATGTAAGAGCTTCCGTCCGTTCAAGCATTATATAACCTATGTTATTTGTTGTCTTCTATTGCGCAGAGATGGATCTTTTCACCGTTGTGCACCTAGCGAAGCCAATTGAGGTGAAGGTAGGGACGGCACTCGGGAAGGAGAGGAGGCCATCTTAGCCGCCACGGTCATACCCGGAGATGAACATAGGGGAACATGCACTAGCTCCTCTGCCGCAGCTGGAAGCGACACCGCCGCAGCCGCCAAGCCCCCTGTGTGCTCCTCTCCGTGGCCAGCCCACCACTGTAGTCGCGGGCGCATCCTATGGAGGAAGAAGAGGAAGAGCGAACGGGTTAAAGCGCAAAAGATCCCGCGAAGAGGCTGCGAGCACCTCGAGGAAAAAAACCTGGATTCTTATGTGGAATCATCCACCGGATGTAAGCGCATCTCACCCATCTGCCGATGTTGCCGCCCACAATAAGTAATATTGTGAATGCCTTCTCTTTTTTGCGCACCAACTATTTATATGGGAAACCGATGATGATTGTTTGTGTATGCATGTTTTAACAGTCGGAGTCTCCCCCAAGGATAGTTCGGCACCGGTGCCGCAGACCAAAAAAATGAAGACGAATCTTTGGGGATGCATAGTGGGTCAAATGGTTGAGGAGTTGGCACAGGTGTCCGCAGCACCAAGCCGCAATAGTGTAGAAGCTGCGGGTGCTGTGACTGTGAAGGCGACCAAAGTGCTCAAAAAGATGAAAATATTGCTTCACTGGAAGCGCCAGTTGGCTAGTGCCGGCTGAGGTAGAGAGTTTGAGCGGTATGCCATTGCAGGCGAGGAGAGAACTGCGCCGATGGGCCAAATAAGCCAAGAGCGCCACTGAGTCATCAGGGTACAAGGCTTCGGCCTGGCCCTAAAATCCTGAGAAGAGTAAGGACACCTTAACCACGCTAGCTTGGAAGAGTTTGGTGCCACCGCGTGAGGAGTGCTCGGAGACACAAGAGATGAAGGCTGAAGCTTAGTTTGGAGTATGATGAGGAATTATATCCTCCTCTAATGTTCCTCTGACCAGGTGGCTTATCACCATGGTCTGCGCGTCTTGTCGCTTTGAGTACTCTTGAGTCCAAGGAAGTAGTGGAAAAATTGTGGGGTAGTCCAGGTGCTTTGGCGCGAGGAAAATCAGAGGCTATAGAAGCGCTACAGGAAGCTAACTTGCTAAAGGTACCTGCTGAAAATCTTCCTGGGTATGATGCTTGATCTTATGATAACCCTCGGTGCGATGAATAGGATGAAGACTTTAGAGCTTCCCATGATTGCTGAAATGGAGCGCATCGATTATCCTATAACTCTTATTATGGAAGGATTGACCTTAGCGCGCCATCGCATCGATGATGCAGCACAACCGGACTGTTTCTTGAAGCCCGATGTCTCTCGCCCGTGTGTGCTCTGTTTTGCTCGCCTAGGGACATTCTCAATCCCTTTGCTTTAGATAAGGAAATGTCCTTGAAGGAAGTATTGGAAGCGCATGCGACCAGACTTGCTAAAAAGGAAGGTATTAAGGGTAAAGCAACTTTGTGCGGGATTGGTGCCGCTCATCTTCCAAGGTCGATGGGGTGCCAAGAGTAAGCCACCGTGTTCTCCAAAACGCGGACTTGTTGAAGAGGCTTAGCGAGAGTGTAGATACTACAAGTCGCTAGGGACTTCATTCTTGGCGATCTAATAGTGTATAGGATTTTATATCCTTTGTAAGAACATAGTCTTTAATAAAGATCACCTTTTGCTAAATGTATGTTAATATTTATTGCTTCTTGTGACATGCGTATTTATCTGTCCATCTTTGCGTAAAAGATATATTTGTCCGTACACGAGCCAAATAATATGAGAAGTTCATAGTCATGTATGAAGATCATAGTATACTTAAACATAGTTTCTAAGTAATAGTGTCATAGTCGTGTATGATGTGATATACAGCGTACTATAAATATCATCTTAAAGAAGCAAGCGTGTTGAATCTTTATGTTGTTAAACGCGCACCATATGCATAGTTAAGACTGTCGTGTGGGAGGCGACAAACTTATCCCAACATCTTGAGAACAAGGTGTTTAACAAGGATACGTGATCCATTGTTGATGGGTTTGCAACCCTCTTACTCAACAAGTTGTTTAGTAGGTTAACTTATCCTTTTACCATCGTGGGTGTATTTAGTGCATGCACGCCATGTAGGCTAGAAATAAAAAATTGTTAAGACATACGGTATATGAAAATAACAAATGAAAATATGTCGCGGAGTTAGCTAGAAACCGTGGCGTTTTATTGATACTTGCAAGTTTTTATGAGAAATAAATGAGACATTACACTAATGAAACAAAAGTAAATAGATAATAGTTATTGGGCCTTTCATAAGTGCCGGAGCGCTTGTGCGCCGGGTCGTAGCCGTTCTATAGGTAGCACCTCTTAAGGTTGCAGATGTTCCATGTATGCAGGCAGCCACGACCATCCAAGCCTCGAGCTTGTACGCCTTGTTCCCAATGCTTCAGTAACCTCATAGGGTCCTTCCCACTTTGGTCCAAGCTTACCGGTGTCTTCTGCGTGGCTCGCATCATTGGCTGTAAACGAAGTCTCCCGGTCGAATGAAACACTCCGCACTTTAACGTCGTAGTATCCCTTCATCCTTGACTTTGATTTTGCTTCACGATAGTCGCCGCTCGCTTTCTTCTAGTAGGTCTATGTCGATACGCCGCCGTCATCATTGTTTGCCACATTGATTTCAGCAAAGGCGATAGTAGGCATTCCAATTCGCCGGTATGACGGCTTCGTCCCATAGACTAGAGAAAAGGGAGTGTCTCCCGCTTTGGTTTTATGGAGGTGCGATGTGCCCACAGAACATGTGATAGTTCTTCCACCCACCTTCCTTTGTGCTTGTCCGGACGTGCCTTAATTCCCTCGCCTAGGCTTCGGTTTGCGCGTTCTACTAAGCCGTTGGTTTGTGGGTGTTTCACTGATGTGAAGTGCTGTGTGATTTTCGGCCGCACCAGTCTTTAAAAGGGTTGTCGCGAACTGCTTCCCGTTGTCCGAGATGATTTCGCGTGTAGCCCAAGCGCATACAATATTTTCCCGGCAAAGCGTTTTACCGGTTTCCGAGATTGTTACCACGCTTTTGCTTCTATCCACTTGGTGAAGTAGTCTATGACGACTATGAGGAACTTTAATCCTCCTGCCGCAACGGGAAAGGGCCTGCGATATCGATACCCCACTTATAGAATGGCCATGTTGCTGTAATTGGTGTTAGCTCGTGTTGTGGTTGGCGCTGGACGGGTCTATGGACTTGGCAATCGTTGCATTTGCGTATAGGTCCCGCCGCATCGCGGTGCATGGTTGGCCAAGAGTATCCTCGACCTTAAGGCGCGTGCCACCACGATCGCGTGGTCCCGAGTGCATACTGCATGAACCTTCGTGGATTTCGCAGCATATAATTTGCTTGTAGGGGACCGACGCAGCGAGCCATGGTTGCGAGGAAGGAGCGTCGGTACAAGATGTTGTCTCAAGTTTGAACCTCTCAGGCGGTACGATATCCCGCGAGCTTCCTTCTGGTAACGCTCCTTTGCTTAGGAAGTCCGTTATCGTGTCATCCAGGACCTTCCTCCTCTATTATCGTGGAGACTTCCATCTCTGAGATGGATTTGCTTTTCAATGTTTCCACCAGCACTTGTTTTGACAGGTGTGCAAAGCTTGTCGATGCGATCTTGCTCAGTGCATCGCCTTTCATTTTTCCTCTAGGAACTTGCTTTATGGTGAACCTGTCAAAGCCATTGATTAATGACTTGGTTTTATCGAGATACTGAATCATATGCTCCTCTTAGCCACGCATCGCCAACACGTGGTTGGCTACTAGCCGGGAATCCACATTTGCTTCTAGGTTTCAGACACCCATTCAAGCCGCAATGCGAGTCCAATGATTAGAGCTTCATATTCGCTTCATTGTTTGTCGCCAGAATTCAAAACGCAGCTGCGTAAG
This sequence comes from Chrysanthemum makinoi, assembly GCA_910596185.1. Lineage (NCBI taxonomy): Eukaryota > Viridiplantae > Streptophyta > Magnoliopsida > Asterales > Asteraceae > Chrysanthemum > Chrysanthemum makinoi. Next base: position 320,782,961 of record OU343225.1, read on the forward strand.
TGAATTCCATCCTCGATTTGTGAGGATGAGGCATGCGCCGACCCATCGACACGTGAGGATCCATCGTAAACAAGATCCATGGATCTTTTAGTTCCTTCGTGGTTGGTGTAGGTATATCATCGCGGTTCCGGCTTTTCGATGAAGTCTACTAGAATCGTCCTTTGATTGCAGACGTGGTTCTGTAAGAGATATTGTGCTCACCTAGCAATACACTCTATTTTTGAAGTCGCCCATGCGGCCAGCTTGGAGATGATTTGCTTAATCGGTTGGTCTCGGATCACCGCTATCTGCGCTTGAAGTATCATGCACCATTCAAGGCGAATACTAATGCCAGGACCAATTTTTCCATTGCGCTATAGTTCATCTCTATTTTCTTGAGCGCTTTACTTACAAAGTACAATGGGGTTTGTAATCGAAGTTTCTATCCGTGAGTAATAATACTACCGACCGCACCATGAGTCTGGATAAGTACATGATCAACTCTTCCTGGGTCGGGATGCTACAAGTGTAGGGAGTGTTGCCGTGTGTCGTTTTAAGGCATCAAGGCTTCGCCTGTAGTCCAACAAAAATCTCCCTTTTTTATACACTTCTTGAGTGTTTTGAAGAGAGGTAGAGATTTGTCTGCTGACTTAGATAGGAACCTATTAAGACTGGCTAGCTTTCCATTGAGAGATTGGACCTCCTTCAATGTGCGCGGTGAAGGAAGTTCGATCACAATTTTGGTCTTTTTCGGACATGGTTTTATGCCGTCAGTCGAATTACTATCCGAGAAACATGCCTTCAGTGAGGCCAAGGTACTTTTTTGGATTCAGCCATGTTAATCTCAGAGTTTTGAATGTTTCCTCGATATCGCGCACTAACTCATCTTCAATATGGCTCTTTATGACCAGGTCATCAACATAGACCTCTAGGTTGCGCCTACCTGCTTTTTGAAAGCATTATCCACTAACCGCCGGTAGGTGGCCGTGCATTCTTCAAGACAAAGGGCATTTTGTGTAACAATATAATGCCGGCTTGTGTGAGCCGCTTTTCCTCGTCCTCCTTAGCCATCTGGATTTGGTGATATCCTTTGTATGCATCGAGGAAACACTTTAATGGATATCCGCACAAAGACTCTATTTTCCAGCCTATCTCTCGGTAGTGGGTAGCAGCTTGTGGACATGTTGAGGTTCTGTGAAGTCCACGACATGCCAGCCATCGTCGTTTTTGACCATTACCGGGTTAGAAAGCCATCATGGTAGTAGACTTCAGCGATAATCCCCGCATCCACAAGCTTTGGTACTTCTCGCTTTACCGCTATGCACTGGGCTTGGCCGCTTCTTACGGCGATTGGTGAATATCCTTGTCGGATTTCAAATTTTATACTGTGATTGACCGTGGTACCTGGTCATGTGTTTTGACTCCCGTGCAAAATATCTAAGTTCCTTTGTAAAGTGCACACACAACTGCATTGCCGGTGTCCGACAAAGGACCATGGATATTTCTTGTTCGGTATTCAGGTGAATTGCGACCTTCGATTTGGAACTTGTCTGCGTAGTTGTTCTCGTATCGTTGTCAAGCGCATGTAATCGTTACATTTCTATGTGTTATAGTGGTATTGTAAAGAGTAAGAATACCACCTTCCACTGGAATTTAAGCATCCCGCGGGCCAGACGGTACTCATGCGATAGCGATATCCCTGGTCTTCCGATAATGCCGCTTGTATGGCGAGGAGATTTGATCACCATGAATTCCATCCAGTCCGCCAGCGGAGTGTTCTTCATTTCCAATACTAACTAGTAGTCGTGATTTGCCCCATAGGCCATATTTTTTTTTCACCGTAAAACCGCGAAGGCCGTGTGACCGAGCTTAACCGACTTCGTATTTCAAAGCATACGCTGGAAGCGTTGCTCATACATGATGTCCGGCCATGTTCGCCATCAACGCATAAGCGGTGGATGTCGACCCCCAAGACTCGATCTCAATAGTGAGTATTCTATTATCAAGCTGCCCGCAAAGCAAGGGGAAAGAGATTTTACTTCACCGGAAAACTCCTCGGCCGACCTTCTATCTAGTGACCCGCTACCGCCATGATTGTATCATATAGATGGTGTTTCCCTTGTCTTTGGGTGTATCCTTCTTGTTTCCACTCTTCTGTCTATCCTTTCCCTCCTTGATATTTTTGACCAAATGGTCCAATCTCGCCGTTTTAACCATTTTGTCAATGAGTCGGGCGCAATTGGACACATTCATTAGTAGTGGCCCTTCGCGGCGTGTAGTCGCAAAGATTCATTCCCGGTGCGCCGATCCTCGAGGCGCGATTGCGGGTTTGGAAAGTTTGGCGCCTTCTAGGCGTAGTGAGTATTTCCTTAGGAGTCTTGGTTAGCGGGGTGTATCTATCGTTATCTCTTTCGCTTCCCTCGATCACATAGTCTTATCATGTTACTACCCCGGTCGGTGGATTGTCTCCTGTGTTGTTCCTCGTGACCGATAGTTCGAGTAGTTTCTTTTGCTATCCGCCATAGCCGCTTCTCCTCGGACGGGACCGAGAGCGTTTATGAGTTCATCAAAGGTTTCGGGAATCTTGTCGCTCAACCTCTTGATGAGTTCGGGTTATTTATCCCATTCATGAAGCCAGATCTTTAGCACTTCAAGGCATGCTTTAACTTGCATGCATTCATCTTTGAAGCGTTCCATGAATGCGCTTGTAGATTCTCCTCGGCGCCGCTTACCCCGGCGAAGTTCGACAGATTTTTAGTGCACTTTCCGGCTGAGTAAATTTTAGGCAAACGCCTTTCTTATTTCTCAAAGCCATTGATGCTTTGGCGTGGAAGCTTGTGAACCAGCTCGCGGCGCTTTCCACCAAGTTGAACATGTGGCACCATACGTGTTGTGGCCAATTTTCAATTGTAGCGGTGATTCAAAATTTTGAGGTGATCATCGTGGTCACCGTCTGGTCATAGGTTTTACGCGCTATGCACGCCTTCTTTGTTCTCTTCGAGAAGTCACCATGCGCCGAGTGAACGTGATCCACCTTTGACGACGCCACGGAGAGATATGTCTTCATCCTCATGGTCATTATATCTACTGGACTTCGGTCCGGCCACTATCCTCGTTGTCCGAGGAATTTCCGAGGATCATTTTTCTCCTCTTCCGGGCTATGCCGACTATCCTCGAGTTTGTGCTCGAAGGGCTTTCACTTGGGGAATATCTCCAAGTCTCTGTCTGTATTTTACGGCTACCAAGTCGGTGTGGACATCGGTACGCCGGCCCATCCTCTTCACTTCCTTCAAGATGCTTTGTGAATTGGACGCCTCATCATCCTCAACTCTCCCACCAATTAAAACACGGGGTCCATGGTCGCCTCTACCGCTTCTCCTCTAGACTGCGCGGTGGTGAGGTTTCAGATTCCGAGTCAAAACCGAGTCGAGTTTGTAGGCTTTGACTGACCTTTTCTATCTTCCTCTTTCATGAGAGGGTCAAGGTTTCGTAATTTTGGGATACGAAATCCTTTGGTGTTAATTCGCACGACCCTTCTAGAGCAAGGGTATTCGCTTCTACCGCCTGTGTCCTTGTTTTTATCCAGGCATCCGGTGCTTTTGTCGTCACTTCTAGTATCGGCTGAAGGGAGTAGTAGAACAAGGCGCAGTGGATCCATCGCTAGTAGTGGTTGTGGAGGCCTGGGTTGTCCCCGAGCGCGGTTCCACCGTAGGGTAGACCAAGTCTAGGCCTAATCCCTTGTTTTTGGCAAGACTTGGTTGTCCTGTGTCCGCTTGGAAGTCGGAGCGTGTGCAGCTTCGCCCGTAAGATCCGCTTACGATCGCCGATTTCCATGCTTCGTCATTCTAGTCTTAGTTCTTAGTGAATGGTCCCACGGATGGCGCCACTTGTTGATACAAAAGTTGGACGCTCCTTATTTGGAGTCTCACCTCGTACCAATTGTCGATTGTTGCTTGAGACCTCGTGCACTAAGAGAGACAGAAAACACCATTAGGCTTAGGTGGGATTGTCTCCCACGAGTATCCTCCGGCGTGAGAGTAAGTAATCGGTTTAGGGTTAAAGGAGAGTTAGGGTTTGTAAATCGTACCTTTAACGAGGGATGTGATTCCCTTTATATACACACGTAATCCTTGTTGGTTCCGTGTTCCTCAACCGGCGTATCCCTAAATCGGTTGGGAATGATTATCTCCTTGATTAAGAGATATCCTCTATCTATTCCGTAAATAGATTTGTATTTGGGCCTTCATGGGCCTAAACGCTTATCACAGTAGCCCGGCCAGGCCGGGCCAAGAGGCTTTGGGCGGTTCGTGACCGGATATAGACTATACGTCATCAGTGCATTCTTCACCTCCCTTACATCAATGAGGGTCGTCTTAGAGATATGATTGCTTAATCTCGATCTACGCAAGCTAGCTAATTAAAAAGCCTCCCTACGGCTCATTTCACGTGAACTGCTCTAATAGTTTGCTCTTGCCATCTCAACACCATAACAAACATCCATTGACCATCATATTTGTTGTTGTGAATGTTTCAACATCAACTCTGATCACATACAAGCTCATATAAAACATAGAAATCCCATTGACGATCATATTTATCCCTTTTTAACATGAAGTAAAGTTAGAGTAAAATTACGTAAATCGAAAAGAAAAATCGAAAACTAGAAAAGTAGTAGACTTATAAGGCAAAGTGCTCAGTCTAACCTACGATTTATTTGGTCTTAGTATTACATCATGTTCTAACATATTGGTCATCGAGTTTACTAATGACTCATTTTTGCAAGCATTTATAGATACATTTCCTTACCAACTCGCGAATCAAGTATGAGTAAACTGAATGAAAACACCGCAAATGAACTTTCAAGAAAACTGGAAGAGTAAATTGTTCATTTGTCCCACATCAGTATGGGAGAGGAAGTCGCTTAGGAAAAGATGCTATAAATACACCATCTTGGCTACCTGTAAAAGTAACAGAACTTTTATTGTTTCAAATTCGCGGATCGGGTTTTGAGGTTATGCCTCAAGTATTTATTGCTATATCTTCAAATAACATGATCACGCGATTTGTGAACAATAATAATAACAATTTAATATATAAACCTTGTTCTTTTTAATGCCGACAGCTTTGCAAAAAGATAAAAAGCAGTTTGATCAGATTACAAAAGAAGTCCCCTCTATTAATCTGTTAATATAATAAAAAGAGAGTTTATGACAATTATAAGACAGTGTTTTTACTCTTCATCTCTTCGAACCGATTAAACACATGACAATACATGTTAGCCGAAGAACCGGTTGCTAAGCCAAAAAAGTTGGAGCTCGAACATGCCCTGCATCACTAATTACTTAATTTAATAAGCATGAATATATAATTTCCTAACTTTTAACGTATCTGAATATGTTCCATCTTAAACAACTCATTCATCCCGTCAACGTAGTAATGGGTGAAAAAAATATTGAAAATAACTTTAGTAGAATAATACTATGGAGAGTATAAAAGATAGAGCAAAATGGTTGTCCCACATCGTCTAATGGAGAACAAAATGCTAAGAAAGATATGTTATAAATAAGGGCGCTCTACATGATACTCAATAAGCTAAATTTGAGTCAAATCAAAACAGCTATAGTTTTATAATTGTGTACAAGTCACATTTATCAACTATGAACAAGTAAAGTTAGAGGATAAAGTGTTTCACTCGTATATAGAACACAGTGTAAGGAAGACGACTTGAATTATGAATGTCAGATATACCAACTAGCACAATAACTTGGGTCGAAAAATTTTTCTTCTAAACCTGTTAAGAATGTTCATGACATTCTATGCAACATGAACTAGTTATGAGTATCGACCATGTGGAGTAGACGAGTGATCACTCTTTCCCCCATGACTACCTCATGACACACAAACACATGGGAAGGATCTCGGGGACTTTTCATCGGTCGAGTATAATTGTTTCGTGTGCATGGGAGTGAGATGATCGGACATGATTAAAACATAACCATCTCCACTAACATAATTCTTTTGTTATTGCTTCTACAATATTTGTTTGTCCCACATCGATTTAGGAGAAGAAAATCTAAAGGAAAAGATGCTAAGTAAGTGGGCGCTTATTTTTGTTTACAAAACCTATTTTCTTCGACCAAACAAATGGAAGATTTTATAGTTATAAATGTTATGGGTTACTTTTGATGAGAAGGTAAGCTTTTTATATAGGCGTTATGTTGATACAAAAGTTGGATCGCCTTATTTGGGAGCTCCCATTCTCGCAATTATTGGAGACGGTTTCCCACGCATTATCCTCCTCCGGCGGAGAAGTAATCGATTTAGGGTTAAAGGAGAGTTAGGGTTTGTATGTCGTACCTTTAACGAGGGATGTGATTCCCTTTATATACACACGAATCCTTGTTGGTTCCGTGTTCCTCAACCTTCGGCGTATCTCGCCTAAATCGGTTGGGAATGATTATCTCCTTGATTAAGAGATATCCTCTATCTATTCCGTAAATAGATTTGTATTTGGGCCTTCGTGGGCCTAAACGCTTATCGTGTAGCCCGCCAGGCCGGGCTTATCAAGATATTGGCTTTGTGCGGTTCGTGACCGGATATAGACTATACGCCATCATCCCCCTCTAGTATGCGCATGAATAGATGCGGATGCTAGACTAATAACCGTAGTCAAAGAAACAACATCGCGTGAGCCAAGAAGGTATAAAAATATATCTTCCCGTACATTGTATCTAGACATAGGATTAAAAAATTGGTGCCTCGTAAGTCGGGGGAAAGTTACTGCCGTGACGTCCTATCAAGCAATCTCAGCCACACAATTAGTGTTAGTGGGGTCCACGTGTCACTCATCGTGTGGGTGAGAAGAATGATATAACCCCTCGGTTCATTTCCACTTCGTTTCTCACAGTAAAAAAAACGTTCATCCGCCATTGTTAACAAGACATCAAACTACAACCCAGAAAACACCGTGATTCAAAGGTAATCGCCGGCGCTTTGTAAAAACAATACCATGGTCAAACGGTTGTCGATTTCACCTCCAACCTCACCGAAAGTGATCTTCTAGAATTCACTTCGGATTACTTTATACCTCTTGACGTGCATCCGGTTGTGCCGGTGAAAGCATCTATTATGGATTTCCCAAAGGGAAAATAGGGTTTACACAAGATTTTTGAATTCGCAAATCAACGTGTGCCCTATCCCATTTTGTGCGATGTTTTAAATTATTACGAAGCGCACATATCCTACCGCGACCGCATCGCGCGCTAAAATTACCAATTTTGAGGTGAATCGCCGTTGTCGGTTAACCCAACCATCCACCTATTCCGTGCCTTTATCACCGACATGGTCACATGTGGGTGTCCTTTGCTAAGCACGCCGGTAGATTTTAGTGTTAATCGAAAGTAGATGCGCTTAGAAACTGGAGGGAGTCATTTTCGGGTAGACGCGACACATGCTTTCCGTGGCATTATGAATTTTATACCCGGGGAACGTTGCCGAGGGATGAGTGCCCGGTGCCGATCATATGTTGCCGAGGATGCGAATCGATAAACGCAAACCGCATCCCCATTAGTTCCTATCCTGATGAATTTTTGGTGCATATGGGCATCAGCCGTAATTATTTTGGTATGCCGGATGAGATGCCAATCTTCTTAGGCGCCATGGTTGTGGTGGGTACTGTTCCTCGCACCTCTTTTATAATTAATGTAAGAGTCGTCCTTTTCGCATTATATAACCTGTGTTATTTGTTGTCTTCTATTGCGCAGAGATGGATCTTTTCACCGTTGTGCACCTAGCGAAGCCAATTGAGGTGAAGGTGGACGCGCCCCCGGAAGGAGAGGAGGCCATCTTAGCGCCACGCGGTCATACTGGAGATGAACATAGGGGGAAGGCACTAGCTCCTCTATCGCGAGTGGAAGCGACACCGCCGCAGCGTGCCAAGCCCCGGTGCCCTCTCTCCGGGGCGCAGCCACCACCTATAGCCGTGGCGCGCCTATGGAGGAAAAGAGGAAGAGCCGGAACGGGTTAAGGCGCAAAGATCCCATAAGAGGATGGCGCGAGCACCTCGAGGAAAAACACCCTGTGATCCCCATGTGGAATCATCCACCGTATGTTGCGTCATCTCACCCATCTGCCGATGTTGCCGACCCACAGTAGTAATATTGTTAATGCTTTTTTTTTTTGCGCACCAACTATTTATATGGGAAACCTGATGATGACTGTTTGTGTGCGCAGGTTTACAGTTGCGGAGTCTCCCCAAGGATAGTTCGCGCGCCCCGAGCAGCATAACCAAAAATGAAGACATAACCGCCGGGATGCATCGTGGGTCAAATGGTTGAGGAGTTGGCACAGTGTCTCACGCACTGCCGCAATAGTGGAGAAGCTAAGGGTGCATATTGCTGTGAAGGCAACCAAAGTGCTCAAAAGATGAGAAAATTGCTTCGCTTGAAGCGCAGTTGGCTAGTGCCGTGGAGGTAGAGATTTTGAGCGGTACCACGTGAGGCCTGAGGAGAAACTCGGGATGGGCCAAATAAGCCAAGAGCCACGTGAGTCATCGTGGTACAAGGCTTCGTGCCTTCGGCCCTAAAATATCCGGAGAAGAGTAAGGACACCTTGACCACGCAGTTGGAAGAGTTTGGTGCCACTGTGAGAGTGCTCGAGACACAAGAGATGAAGTCGCGTAAGCTTAGTTTGGAGTATGATGAGGAATTATATCCTCCTCTAATGTCCGCCATCTCGAAGCAGTGGCTTATCACCATGGTCTGCGTCTTGCTGCTTTGAGTACTCTTGAGTCCAAGGAGGTAGTGGACAAATTCGGTGGGTAGTCCGGGTGCTTTGGCGCGAGGAAAATCAGAGGCTATAGAAGCCACAGAAGCTAACTTGCTAAAGGTACCGAAAATGTTCCCGGTATGATGCGCATCTTATGATAACCTGGTTGTCGCGATGAATAGGATGAAGACTTTAGAGCTTCCCATGACAAAATGGAGCGCATCGTGATTATCCTATAACTCGTTATTATGGAAGATTGACCTTAGCGCCATCGATCGATGATGCAAACACAACCGGACTATTTTTGAAGCCCGATGTCTCGCCAGTGTGTGCCTATTTTTGCTCCCCTAGGGACATTCTCAATCCCTTTGCTTTAGATAAATAAATGTCCTTGAAGGAAGTATTGAAGCGCATGCGACCGGACTTGCTAAAAGGAAGGTATTAAGGGTAAAGCAACTTTGTGCGGGGTTGGTGCCGCTCATCTTCCAAGGTCCGATGGGGTGCCGTGAGTGTCGCCACCGTGTCTCTCCAAGATGCGGACTTGTTGAAGAGGCTTAGCGAGAGTGTAGATACTACAAGTCGCGTAGGGACTTTTACATGGAGCGATCTAATAGTGTATAGGATTTTATATCCTTTGTAAGAACATAGTCTTTAATAAAGATCACCTTTTGCTAAATGTATGTTAATATTTATTGCTTCTTGTGACATGCGATTTATCCTGCCTATCTTTGCATAAAAGATATATTTGTCAAGTTGTACACGAGCACAAATAATATGAGAAATTCATAGTCATGTATGAAGATCATAGTATACTTAAACATAGTTTCTAAGTAATAGTGTCATAGTCGTGTATGATGTGATATACAACGTAAATATCATCTTAAAGAACCAAGCGTGTTGAATCCTTATGTTGTTAAACGCGTACCATATGCATAGTTAAGATCTGTCGGGAGGCGCACAAACTTATTCCAACGTCTTGAGAACAAGGTGTTTAACAAGGATACGTGATCCATTGTTGATGGGTTTGCAACCCTCTTACTCAACGAGTTATTTAGTAGGTTAACTTATCCTTTACCATCGGGTGTATTTAGTGCATGCACATGTAGGCTAGAAATAAAGAATTGTTAAGACATACGGTATATGAAAATAACAAATGAAAATATGTCGCGGAGTTAGCTAGAAACCGCGGCGTTTTATTGATACTTGCAAGTTTTTTATGAGAAGTAAATGAGACATTACACTAATGAAACAAAAGTAAATAGATAAATAGTTATTGGGCCCTTTCATAAAGTGCCGAGCGCTTTGTGCCTGGGTCGTAGCCGTTCCTATAGGTAGCACCTCTTAAGGTTGCAGATGTTCCATGTATGCAGGCAGGCCACCGACCATCCAAGCCTCGTAGTTTGTACCGTTCCCAATGCTTCAAGAACCTCATAGGGTCCTTCCCACTTTGGTCCAAGCTTACCTGTCTTCTCGGCGGGCTCGCATCATTGGCGCTGTAAACGAAGTCTCCGTATGAATGAAACACGCATTTTAGCGCCGTAGTATCCCTTCATCCTTGACTTTGATTTTGCTTCACGATAGCTCGGCTTCTCGCGCTTTCTTCTAGTAAGTCTAAGTCGATACGCCGCCTCATCATTGGTTGCCACATTGATTTCAGCAAGGCGGATAGTAGGCATTCCATTTCGCGGTATGACGGCTTCGTCCCATAGACTAGAGAAAAGGGAGTGTCTCCCGCGGCTGTTTTTATGGAGGTGCGATGTGCCCACAAAACATGTGATAGTTCTTCCACCCACCTTCCTTTGTGCTTGTCCAGACGTGCCTTAATTCCCTCACCTAGGCTTCGGTTTGCGCTGCGTTTACTAAGCCGTTGGTTTGGGGTGTTTCACCGACGCTGGTGTCGTGTGATTTTCAGCCGCACCAGCCTTTAAAAGGGTTGTCGCAGAACTGCTTCCCGTTGTCCGAGATGATTTCGCCGTGTAGCCCGAAGCGGCATACAATATTTTCCCGCACAAAGTGTTTTACCGGTTGCCGCTGATTGTTACCACCGCTTTTGCTTCTATCCACTTGGTGAAGTAGTCTATGGCGACTATGAGGAACTTTTATCCTCCTGCCGCAAGGGAAAGGGCTCAGGAGCATCGATACCCCACTTATAGAATGGCCATGGTGCTGTAGTTGGTGTTAGCTCATGCTGTGGTTGGCGGAGACGGTCTATGGACTTGGCAATCGTTGCATTTCGCAGATAGGTCCCGCGCATCGCTGCGCATGGTTGGCCAAGAGTATCCTCGACCTCAAGGCGCTGCGGCCACCACGGACGTGGTCTGAGTGCATACTGCATGAACCTTCGTGGATTTCTCGCAGTACATAATTTGCTTGTAGGGGACCGACGCAGCGGAGCCATGGTTGCGCGGAAGGAGCGCTCTGCATGATGTTGTCTCAAGTTCAACCTCTCGCGCGCGCCGTATCCCGCGAGCTTCCTTCCGCTCAGGTAACGCCCTTTGCTTAGGAAGTCTATTATCTGGGTGTCATCCATGTAGGACCTTCCTCCTCTATTATCGGGAGACTTCCATCCTCGAGATGGATTTGCTTTTCAATGTTTCCACCAAAGATTTTGACAGTGTTCAAAGCTTGTCGGCGCGATCTTGCTCGCTGCATCCGCCTTCGATTTTCCCTCTAGGAACTTGCTTGATGGTGAACCCGTCAGCCATTGATTAATGACTTGGTTTTATCAAGATATCGAATCATATGCTCCTCTTTAGCCACGCATCGCTTCAACACGGTTGGCTACTAGCCGAATCCACATTTGCTTCCGTGTTTCGCAGACACCCATTCGAAATGCGAATGCGTAGTCCAAATGGGATTAGAGCTTCATATTCTCGCTTCATTGTTTGTCGTAGTAAATTCAAACGAAGGCGTAGTAATTCCATCCCTTCGGATTTGTGAGGATGATCGCGCCCACCCATCGGCTAACGTGAGGATCCATCTATAAACGATCCACGATCTTGTAGTACCTTCGTGGTTGGTGTGGGTATATCATCGCTGTCCGCTTTTCACGATGAAGTCCGCTAGAATCTGCCCTTTGATTGCAAAGACGTGGTCTCTGTAAGAGATATTGTGCTCACCTAGCAATACACTCCATTTTTGCAGTCGCCCCGATGCGCCAGCTGGAGATGATTTGCTTAATCGGTTGGTCTCGTGATCACGCTATCGCGCGCTTGAAGTATCTGCAAAGCCGCTTGGCGCGTAATACTAATGCCTGACCAATTTTTCCATTGCGCTTATAGTTCATCTCGCTTTTTGAGCTCTTTACTTACAAAGTACACTTGGGTTTGTATCGAAGTTTCATTCTGAGTAATATCACACACCGCCCATGAGTTGCGTGATAAGTACATGATTAACTCTTCCCCGGTCGGGTGCTACAAGTGTAGGGAGGCTGCCGTGTTCTTTAAGCCGCATTTAAGGCTTCTTCTCGCCCGTGAGTCCAACGAAAATCTCCTTTTTTATACACTTTTGAGTGTAATGAAGAGAGGTAGAGACTTGTCTGCTGACTTAGATAGGAACCTATTAAGACCGGCTAGCTTTCCATTGAGAGATTGGACCTCCTTCAATGTGCGCTGTGAAGGAAGTTCGATCACAGCCTTGGTATTTTCTGGACATGGTTTTATGCCGTAAGGCTCAATTAGGTATCCGAGAAACATGCCTTCGTGATTAAGGTACATTTTTCTGATTCAAATTTCATGTTAATCTCTCGAGAGTTTTGAATGTTTCCCATTTCAAGACTAACTCATCTTCAAGATGGCTCTTTATGACCGGTCATCAACATAGACCTCTAGGTTGCGCTCACCGCTTTTCAAAGCATTATCCACTAACCGGTAGGTGGCGCCGATTCTTCAAGCCAAAGGGCATTTTGTGTAACAAAGATACTTTGGCTTGTGTGAAAGGTTTTTCCTCGCCCTCCTTAGCCATCCGGATTTGGTGATATCCTTTGTATGCATCGAGGAAACACTTTAATGGATATCCGCACAAAAACTCTATTTTCCTATCTCTCGAAGTGGGTAGCAGCCTTGTAGACATGCTTTGTTGAGGTCCGTGAAGTCCACGCACATGCGCCAGCCTACCGTCGCTTTTGACCATTATCGGGTTAGAAAGCCGCCATGGTAGTAGACTTCCGCATAATCCCCGCCCACAAGCTTGGTACTGCCGAATCGCTTGCCGCTTCTCGGGCTTGGCCGCTTCTTCCGCATATTGTAATATCCTTGTCGATTTTCGCTATGTTCTGGATTGACCGTGGTACCGGCCATGTGTTTGGCTCCCTGTGCAAAAATATCTAAGTTCCTTTGTAAAAGTGCACACAAACGCCTTGCCGGGTGTTCGACAAAGGACTGATGGATATTTTGTTCCGTATTCAGGTGTGATTGCGACCTTCGTGATTTGGAACTTTTGTTGCGTAGTGTTCTCGTATCGGTTGCCGCGCATGTAATTGTGTTACATTCTCTATGCGCTATGGTATTGTAAAGAGTAAGAATACCACCTTCCACCGTAATTTAAGCATCCCGCGGCCGAGATCTGCATCGCTGCATAGCGGATATCCCTTGTCTTCCGATAATGCCGTTGTATGGCGAGGGAGATTTGATCACCATGAATTCCATCCGTGCCGCCGTGGAGTGTTCTTCATTTCCAATACTAACTAGTAGTCGATTTGCCCCATAGGCCATATTTTTCACCCAGAAAACGCTAGCTTCGCTCGACCGAGCTTAATCACAGTATTTCGTGCCGCTAGCCGCTGGAAGGTTCATACATGATGTCCGCCGATGTTCGCCATCAACGCATATGCGGTGGATGTCGGGACTTCTGACTGAGCTCAATAGTGAGTGGCTCTATTATCAAGTTGTTCGCAGCTAAGGTGGGGAAAGAGATTTTACTTCCTGAAAACTCCCCGGCTGACCTTCCGTTTAGTGACCCGCCGCCATGATTGTATCATGTAGATGGTGTCGACCTTGTCCTTGGGTGTCTCCTTCTTGTTTCCACTCTTCTGTCTATCCTTTCCCTCCTTGATATTTTGGACCAAATGGTCCAATCCGGCCTCTTTAACCATTTTGTCAATGAGTCGCTAGCTTGGACACATTCATTAGTAGTGTGGCCCTTTGTGCGCGGTAGTCGCAAGATCCATTCCGGTGCGCCATCCTCTGAGTGTGCATTTGCAAAGGTCTTGAAAGTTTGCGCTTCTGCTATGAGTATTTCCTTAGGAGTCTTGGTCACGGGTGTATCTATCGCTATCTCTTCCACTTCCTCGACCCGGATAGTCTCCTATTGCGTTACTACCCGCTCGGTGGATTGACTCCTGTGTTGTTCCTATGACCGATAGTTCGAGTAGTTTTTGCTATTCCGCCATGGGCGGCTTCTCCTTGGACGAAGGACCGAGCGCTTTATGAGTTCATCAAAGGTTTCGAATCTTGTCGCTCAACCTCTTGATGAGTTCCGTTATTTATCCCATTCATGAAACCAGATCTTTAGCACTTCGTGCATGCTTTAACTTGCATACATTCATCTTTGAAGCGTTCCATGAATGCGCTTGTAGATTCTCCCTCGGGCCGCTTTTCCTCGGGCGAAGTTCGACAGATTTTTAGCGCGACTTCTTCCACCGAAAAGTTTAAGCGAAACACCTTTCTTAATTCCTCAAAGCCATTGATGCTTCGGGCGGAAGCTTGTCAACCAGCCGGCGCTTCCCACCAGGTGGAGTTAAACATGTGGCACTATACGTGTTGTGGCCAATTTTCAATTGTAGCAGCCGATTCAAAAATTTTGAGGTGATCATCGTGGTCACCGTTCTGGCCAGGTTTTGCTGGTGTGCATGCCTTTCTTTGTTCTCTCGAGAAGTCATGATGGCCGAAAGTGAATGCATCCACCTTTGACGACGCCACCGAGAGATATGTCTTCATCCTCATGGTCATTATATCTACTTATGGACTTCAAAGGTCCGGGGCCACTATCCTCGTTGTCTCGAGGAATTTCCGAGGACGAATTTTCCTCCGCCGGCGCCATGCCACTATCCTCAAATTTGTGCTCAAGGGCTTTCACTTGGGGAATATCTCCCCAAGTTCTGTTCCGTATTTTACGGCTACAAGTCTAGTGTGGACACGGTACGGGCCCATCCTCTTCACTTCCTTCTAGATGCTGTGAATTGACGCCTCATCATCCTCAACTCTCCTCCCACTGCTAAACAGTGGGGTCGGCGGTCGCCTCTACCGCCTTCTCCTCGGGACGGCGCGGTGGTGAGGTTTCAGATTCAGAGTCAAAACGAGTCGAGTTTGTAGGCTTCGACTCGATCTTTTCTAGCTTCCCTTTCATGAGAGCGTCAAGGTTTCGTAATTTTAGGATACGAAATTCTTTGGTGTTAATTCGCACCCTTCTAGAGCAAGGGTATTCGTTTCTACCACTGTGTCCTTGTTTTTATCCATGCATCCGTGCTTTTGTCGTCACTCTAGTATCGATGAAAGGGAGTAGTAAGAACAACCAGAGCTGGATCCACTCCTAGTAGTGGTTGTGGTGGCCTGGTTGTCCCCGAGCCGTTCCACCGTAGGGTAGACCAAGTCTAGGCCTAATCCCTTGTTTTGGCGCATCTGTTGTCCAGTGAGTCCGCTTGGAAGCCGAATGGCAGTGCCTTCTGCCCGTAAGATCCGTTCGCGATCACGATTTCCATGCTTCGTCATTCTAGTATTAGTTCTTAGTGAATGGTCCCACGGATGGCGCCACTTGTTGATACAAAAGTTGGACGCTTCCTTATTTGGAGCTCCCTCCGTACTCAATTGCCATTGTTGCTTGAGACCGCTGTACTAAGAGACAGAAAACATTGTTAGGCTTAATGGGATTGTCTCCCACGATTATCCTCCGAGAGTAAGTAATCGATTTAGGGTTAAAGGAGAGTTAGGGTTTGTAAATCGTACCTTTAACGAGGGATGTGATTCCCTTTATATACACACGGAATCCTTGTTGGTTCCGTTTTCCTCAACCTTCGGCGTATCCCGCCTAAATCGGTTGGGAATGATTATCTCCTTGATTAAGAGATATCCTCTATCTATTCCGTAAATAGATTTGTATTTGGGCCTCAGGCCTAAACACTTATCAACAGAAATGAAGTTCGTGGCGGGCTTATCAAGATTGCTTTGGGCGTTCGTGACCCGGATATAGACTATACGCCATCACGCTAATATATTTCCTTTTCATTGGTAACCTATAATATTTATAAACTATATAACTATTAGTTATTTTTATTTATTTATTTATTTATTTTCTATGAAATTGGGAGCATGTTCCTCTACTCTACTTGGTGTTTGCCTTATGGATGTACTTTCATTTTAAAAGTAACTGTCAAACATCATTTTATGCTACTTAATAACACGTGATCTCTAACATAACATACTTTATAGAGTCAAGTCCAAGTAACCATATGGCCAAGATGATTGACTAATATTTGGCAAGATAACTCATGGAAAGGTTTCGACTTTCGATGAGTTGGAGACATATGCAAATAACTTTGATGGTTCGACCCAACTACCAGACTTGCGATCACAAGGGTGGACTTCAAAATCATATGATTTGTTCTCAAACAACATATCGATGTTGTTTGACCTTTGGTTGTACAAAAAATTCCTTTAAAAAATTCCTTTGTTTTCTATCTCTAGTTTTGTAAAAATTTGGATGGAAAATTTATCTCCACAAAACACTTGAAAATATAGAAAATGCGTTTAGTTGATATTTGTATTTTCTATTTTGAAGAAAGGAGGAGGGTTGGGATTAAAAAGGAAAACATTGAAAACAACTAAAATTTGTTTTCTAATTTTCCTTGTTAGATTAGGAATAGGGAATTTTGTGTTTTGCAAAACATTTTGTTGGAAAATGATAATTTGAACACGATCTCTATTTTTCTTGTTTTCCACAAAACATTTTGTGGAAAACAATGGTGTTTTCCCTCAACTAAACGCACCATAAATGTTTGTCCCACATCGGGTGGAACCTTCTTAGTTTTCTTTAGCTAAGCTTCTAAAGTGGAACCTTCTATGGTTTTAAATATCGTTTTTTATCGCGGGGTAAGCCTTTGATTAGTTGCTACAATACTTCATACCTGACGAAAAATTAAACATGATATAATAAACTATATAATTATTATCAAAAACTGTTTATGATATGTATCAACTAGCTTAATGGTAAACCTTCTGTTGTCACTTTGGGGCAAGAGCTAAAATGCATTGTTAGTTACTAGAATACAGGTTATGGAACACCCTCTCCCCCTATAGAACATAGTGTAAGGAAGACGACTTGATTATGAGCATCAGATGTACGCTCCAACTAGCACAATAACTTCGGGTCGAAATCCTTTCCTTCTAAACCTTTTGAGAATGTTCATGACATTTTGTACAACATGAATTGTAGTTATGAGTATCAACACACAAACACACGAGAAGGTTTGGGGACTTTTCACTCGTTTGGGAATTGTATAATTTGAGGAGTGAGTTGATCGGACATGATTCATACTTTATATTTGTTATTGCATTTATAATATTATCACACACAAAAGGGTAGTTAAAATGGAATAACACCATCTATCTACAAAATACTTATGAACGTTCATAAGTGGCTTATTTTATGAAGTATTGATATATACTTTTCTCAACGTCTCAACATGTTATTCATATAAAATGAACTTTAACAAATAGCACTAGTATATTAATATCTCTATAAAAGCAAAAAAAGAAAAGAAACGGAGTAAAATGTTTGTTTGTCCCACATCGGCTGGAGGAGATGCTATAAAAAAGGGGGCGCTCATTATCAACTTCAGTACCTAGTTTCTTCTATCCAATGTTTTTAAACCCGGGTTGACCCGGCCGGTTTAACCGGTTGGACTGGTGCCCGGCCACAAAAAAAGGGTAAAAAAAACCCGGGTTTCTAAAAACCGGGTTAACCGGTTAGACCCATGTTTTGAGTGACCCGGGTCAACACGGGTCTTGAAACCCAGCCGGGTTTGGTTTTTTTCAAATGTTTTTTTTAAAAACCGGGTTGGCCCGGGTAGACCTGGCAGTCGAAGCAAGTGAACCGCTTGACCCAAAGTGATCGAAGGTCGGAAAAAATAAAATAATAATAAATGAAAAACCAGGTTGACTCGGCGGTCGAATTGGTGCCAAGTCATAAAAACTCTTATGGCAGCTTGCCTTCTTTTTTATAAGAAGTTTTCTATGTAAACGTTGATAGACTGGGCGATGTGGGACAACTGAACTAGATTATTAATGATAAAAGTCGTAAAACTATTTGAATCATTAGCACAAGATTGAAGACATGTAACATGGATATTTAACCTTCATTTTTTTTCACATGTAAATTAATAATCAATGTTCCTCGAAAAGTTAATATATGTACTTGGAGGGCTTCCCTTAATAGGCTATCCCCTCGATCTAATCTTGCTATTCGTGGCGTGACCCTCCCTTCTCTTAATTGTCCTTTTTGTAATGCGGAGGTCGAAACTTTGGATCATTGCATCATTACTTGTTTGTGTGTGCTTTCGATATGGAGGAAGATCCGAGTTGGTGGAACCTTGTCTCGCCTTCGGTGTTCCCTTCGTTCTCAATCATTGATATCGTCAAGGGCAACGTTAAAATTAACGGGTGTCCTCGTACCCATAAAGTTTTGAATGGGGTCTTGCATTGTACAATATGGTGTATTTGGAAGTGGAGAAACAAGGTCTCTCATGAGGATTCAGACTCGGTTTCTAAGATCGTCGATGAAGATTTATTTCCCTCTATTCAGAGGATGTCGAAGATGTAGATGTCGGCTCGGCTCAAATCGTCCGAGGCAAACTGGAACAGTTGGATAGCGAGACCTTTTGACATTTTTTGTTAGCTAGTTTTGTTTAGTGCTCTTTTGGACTCTTTTGGTTGTTGTTCTGTTTTGTTTTTCTCCGTGTATCCATTTTGTTTGTACTCTTTTTTGGCTTCCTTCTTGGAGCCTGTTGGTAAATTTTATAGCCTTTCAAAAAAAAAAAATAAATAAATAAATAAAAAATCAGTGTTCCTATTTGTCTTGAGCCTAACTGCTTAACAAAAAAGTTCTTTTTTTCCTTATAAACGTTCTTTATTCATGAAGATATCATGTAAGGACTTGCTTAATTTCGTGTTCGGGTCATTTTTCTTTGTGCCAATCACTCAATAAACTAGACATATAATTCGTAATATGAGTCTACATTCAAATCATTTTTTCTTGTGCAAAAGACGAATTGCAGTTACTCATTGTCATCTGGATAGTATTTGGGTTGAATCACTTGGATATATGGCATCGGTCTACCATTTAATGTGTTGAGTATATGCGAGTGATTGCTTGTATTGGTGCAACTTGTTGGACAATGTAACGAAAGTTTATATGTTTATATTAAAATGTCAAAGATGTCGATACATAGAGACATGTAGAGTGTGCATGTGTGGTAATCTATTGGTTTTTAAAGATGTTTTCCAAACTATTACAGTTGGAACTATTGTAAAACGTTATATTGGTTTTTAAAGACATACATAGAGACATGTAGAGTGTGCCTCTGTGGTGTTGTTTGGTTTTTCAGAGCTTTTATCTTTTCATTTATAAATCATGTCTGCAGAAGAAAAAGCATATATAAAGTCTTCATCTTCATGTAAAAAGACTGTTTGTTTTTTGTGTTATTGAAGTTTTTTTTTTCTTCTTTTTCCCCCTTTTTTGTGCTATAAATCCTTTTGTCATATGGGTCAAATGGATCAATTGTTTTCTTACGTTTTGGTAATTTTTTTACGTTTTCGAGTTTCGACCGTTTTTAACATTTTCGTCTCTTTTACGCTTTGCGTCTGTTTTTTTAAGTTTTCGACCCTTTTCTTAAGTTTTTGTTTTTTATTTACGTATTTGTCTATTTTTTTATGTTTTCGTTTTTTTTACGTTATCGTTGGTTTTTTTACGTTTTAGTCATTTTTTTTACATTTTCGATTGTTTCCTTTTTTTCATCCGTTTTCTTACATTATCTTACGTTTTATTACGTAAGATAATGTAAGAAAATATAGAATAACGCATAAAAAACTTATAAAAGCATATGAAAACGGATGAAAACGTAAAATTAACAAACGAAAATATAAAAAACGGACTAAAACGTTAAAAACGGAAGAAACGTAAAAAAACGGACGAAACGTTAAAAAATGAACGAAAACGTAAGAAAGCGGATGAAAACAAAAGGAAACAGACGAAAACGTAAAAAAGACGAAAAAGGAAAAAAAAACGGTGAAAACGTAAGGAAACGGACGAAAATGGACAAAAACGTAATAAAACCGACGAAAACCTAAAAAAACAGAAGAAAAAATAAAAACCAAATGTAAACGTAATAAAACATACGAAAACTTAAGAAAACGGGCGAAAATGTAAGAAAACAGACGAAAACGTAAAAAAACAGGTGAAAATGTAAAAAGCATATGAAAACGTAAAAAAAGGGACGAAAACGTAAAAAAACATATGAAAACGTAAAAAAGAGACGAAACGTAAAAGAGATGTACGATATTGTGAAAGAATATGTAGCGTTTGTGAAAGAAGATGTAGTAAGTGAAAGATAATGTCTGAAATTTAAAAGAGGAAATAAGTGAAAAGAAACATTTATGTCTGCAAAAAAAACAAACAGAAACATTTTATCTCATGCAGACAAAAGAAGTGAAAAGGGGAAAAACAAAAATGGCACCTTAGGTTATCGAGTTTGATCAAACAAATGCACCTTAATTTTCTAACTGATGAATTACATTAATTTAACAACAAAAAATTAAAATCTATATTCCGTTAATTTCACGCTCATAATGATAATTATGAACAAGAACATTGGGAAATATAAAGTCAAATGGAATTGATATTAGCATAACTAGTAGATGTAGAACCACTTCATTGTCTTGTAAGGAAAAATACATGACTTTCCTTAAAAACATAAAGGTGCGTTTAGGAGAAAAAAAATTCGTGTTTTCTATCTTTATTTTTGTAAAAATTTAAAAGGAAAATTTATCTCCACAAAACACTTGAAAATATAGAAAACTAAAAATTAGAAAGGAAATTCTTCTCCCATAAAAAATAAGATTAATATCGAGTGAGCCAATGGCTCACGTATCATATATTAAAGTGATAAGAACAGATACTGCACTTGATCTTAGCCAAAAGGCCGAGAAAGGATTGTTTATTCTCTTCTTGGTCTGCTGTTTTTATAGGGCCAGCCATCTTTATAATATTACTCTTCTTGGCGATGTGGGACAAAAGGAAATCTGGCTTGTTCATCACCCAAAACAGCAATATCATCTCAAAATCAGCTAAACTCCCAACCCTTTGACAAGGCGGAAACAACAAACATATTCGACTCGTCATTTACAACTTACAACCTAATCATTGTTGGACTTTCCCAAAGTTCGGGCCAACTCATAACTATGCAAAACCTTTGCATAAACATTACTTAGAGCTTATGTGTAAGATGTTTTTATTTCATTGAGGTGCACACGATTACCCATAATCGATCATGATAGATGACTGATTTGAACTAAGAGACAAAGACCACTTCGAAGCCGTAAGAAGCTGGGAGTCAATTGGAAACCATAACTCCATAAGCATCGTCAAGCTATTACATTTATTAAATTCGTTCAAGACATGGTTTTAAGTGAACCCCTTAGCACAAAGATATCACACTTTACAACAGTGCAACTTCCATAGACCAAAGCTGTATAGGGGTCTGCATAACAAGTTAGTAACTATGTCTACGGCTCAGGATTTTATTTTATTTTATTTTATTTTTGTTGTGGTGATATGCAAGTCAAGGTCTCTGAAATTAACAGATTTGTCACCTACATATTCAAGTGTGGTGTCGCATATGTTTGTTGACCTACGAGTATGGTCATGCTTTCTCATTTGGATTACATTCTCTTTCAGTTAGTTTTTTAATTCGTTCCACATACCGACAATGATTATACGGGCGGGCACGGATCGGCTCCTCCAATGCTTCTTAACTACAGTATATAGTATCACGAATGGTAATTTTTGTACTTATTTTAGCAGGTATGGTATCCGTTGTGGTACATCGAAACTACAAAGGCAAACCGCTACTTAATGAATATGATCAGCAAAGACTCCCATTATCCACGTGAAAGAGAAGATGCCTATTTTTAATGTAGAGAACAAACTGTTAACTTGATTACTTGCCTATTGAAAATTGTTGCTTATGCTTTGTGTTTTGACTGATAGTCTTGACTATTGACAGTTTTGCACTATTTTACTTGATACTGCAAAAGTTTAATTAAAAAATAATGTCCCAAAACCCGGATTGACCCGGCCGCTTCAACTGGTTGGACCGGTTCCGGTCAAGAAAACGGGTCAAATTAAACCTATTTATGATTTTCAAACCCGGTTAGACTCCGGGTTTAAGGTGACCGGGTCAAACCGGCTCGGGACCGACCGGAGGGGCCGTTTTTGGCTTTTTTCTTGTTTTTTACGAGTAAAGCAGATCGGATGGATCTTGATACATGACTGCTCATATCAATAGGAGACGCATAAACCGCATCACGAAATAAAAGAGTTGGGATTCAATTGGTACTATGAGCATCGTCACGTTATTACATTTATTGAATTTGTTCAAGACCTAATTTTATCTTGATTTTCCTGCAAATATGATCCAATGCATATATCCTTTACACTTAGTCATGCCCGGATAGTAATTTTGGATTGTCAGTAACAATACGACTTATCAAAATACCCATTTTCCTAGACTTAGTTTAGTATAACTTCTAAAGATCGAAGTTGTTTCACGATTTGCATAACATGTTACAGACTTACACGACAAGTTGAGTAGCATAACTTCTTATGGTTGTATATTAAACATATGTACTGATGTTGCGGAAGGAACTATGAATTGAAGGCAAGAGCTCCTTATCTCCCTTCCTTATCCACATTAGCTGTATCCCCCCCCCACACACACATATCGTATTTAACTAGACCCCATCCCTCGTTTTGAATGTTCACCATACTAAAATTAATAATGATATATATTTGAGCAATGAATCTTATTAGCACACATTTTACCAGTACCTTAAAAGAGAAGAATGCTTTCATAAGAGGGTATTACACAATCAAGCGTTGAACCAATTGTCTCTTTTTACGAAATACGCTATGACTGGAGAAGTATTATGCTAAGAAAAGTTAAAGAAAAAGCCTAGAGAGCAATTAGAAGAATATAAAAGAGGTTTAATAAACAGCCTTTAACACAATGTGTACTGATATACCCGGTTTAACATTGAAGTTTTGAAGCTACAAACCGTGTGGTATCCAAGTTTCTAACGAATGTTCAGCTAGTCATATGACTCTACTTGATGAATACGAGAGAGTTGAGACCATTTACAACTCATCCACATATCTCAAATTAGTAGTTTTGGGGGTTAATTTGATTATATGCCTGTTGGTAGTAGTACTTTGACTTTAGTCTTAACACATTTTATTTTATACGAATCACCTAAAAGCTAAACTAACTTTGAAACAACACCTATTTGAAGTGTCGATTCAACATAAGATAATTAGCTTAGCCTCGTTTATGATTGTTCAAGTGATATAACTTAGTATAAGTTATATCACTTCGCATATGCCAAGTAAGTTAAGAAAATCATTGTACATAAAAACAAAAAAGTAACTGTTAAAAACAGTCATTAAAAGTTAATACTTCTATTTTGGCGAATAAAAGCTTATGAGCTGCAAGTTAAATTTGAACTAAGAATTGGAGGGTTGCACCCCGGTAGTAGTGTAAGACCAAGGCGACGCTTGATGAACCCCAGCAGCAAACTACTGTGGCGGGTTCTTCCCCCATAAAAAATTAGATTAATATCGAGTGAGCCGATGGCTCACATATCAGATATTAAACTGATAAGAACAGATACTACACTTGATCTTAGCCAAAAGGCCGGGAAAGGTATGCTTATGCTCATCTTGGTCTTTTGTTTTTATAGGCCAGCCATATTCATAATATTACTCTTTTGGGCGATGTGGGACAAAAGGAAATTTGATTTGCTTACTACCTAAAGTCCCAAACCAACAATATCATCTCATAATTTGCTAAACTCCAACTCTTTAACAACTTAAGAACATGTTGAATAATATGGTCAAACCTTCCCACTATATATTCAGGGACTAGTTCTGTCATTCACATAACTAGTCTAACACTAACATAACTAGTTTGTTCCATGTTTGCCTCTTTATGCTTGTGCAGGGATTAAAGATGGACAAGATGGACAAGAGCTTAGTTTTGCCTATAAATACCCACCTCTACTACTGCATTATCACACACTCAAGTCGTCTTCTCCAAACGACTCTCTTGGTCTCTCTCTGATACTCACTCACTGTATAGCTAGGCCGATCTATCATCTTAATCAAGCCTAGATTGTATTCTGATTGATTGCTCACACCTGGTGACAATCTTAGTCATTCCTTTCTTGTATTGTAATCTGATACTCTCTATTTGAATCAAGGGGTGGTTGGTTGGATTCTATCTTGGTGTTGTTATAATTTCTACATGGTATCAGAGTTTTGGCTCTGATTGATTGGTGATTTCGCTGTCTAGGGTTTCATCCAATTTTTTGGGGGTTCTTAAAATTGGAGTGAGATCTGATTGATTCTTAGTTAATTCAACATTCGTGTTGAGTTAATTACTGATTTCTGGTAAATTAGGGTTTGAATCTGAAAACCCTAATTTCTCTGATTTGGGGGTTCTTGTTTCTGGTAATTTCTGGTGATTATTGGGACCTTATTCTTTCACAATATCTCTTAATTAAGAGTGTTGTGATTTCTTTCCGCTGGTTCTTCTTATTATAGCTCTGTAAGTATTATCTTCTCTCTTAAAAATTACTTAGTTTTAGTTAAGGGGGTGCAAACGGTGTGATTAACTCCTTGATTTGCCTCCTTGAGAGGTGTGAATACCTGCTTTGGTCACACCCAGTCCCTTTGGCTGGACTCTGTAATTTTTTGGGTGTTAGTTTTATATACTTGTTACTTATCTGTTTTTATTATGGCTCCTAGTACTAGTAATGTTGATCTGATTAGTAATCTTGACTTGGGAAATCCTTTGCATCTTCATTCTAATGATATTAGTACAACATCTATTGTGTCTATTAAACTTAATGGTACTCAAAATTATAGAGTCTGGTCTACTGCTATGAAATTGGCTATTAATACTAGGAATAAAGCCGGTTTTATTAATGGTAAATGTGTTAAGGCTACTTATGCTTCTAGTGATGTTCTCTCTAATCAATGGGAGAGATGCAATTCTATTGTGTTGTCTTGGATCTTAAATTACGTGTCAGAAGATTTATATCTTGGTCAAATCTTTTATGAAAATGCTACTAAGGTATGGGCTGAACGTAAAGAGACTTATGATAAACTTGATGGTTCTATTATTTTGAGTCTTATGCAAAAAGTTAATAACTTTAGACAAGGAGAATTAACTGTGTCTGACTATTATCATAAGCTAAACTCATTATGGAGAGAATTTGATATTATGACAAAATTGCCTATGTGTACTTGTGCTGCTAGAGAAGATGTGTTAAAACATAATCAACTCATGAAACTTATGCAATTTCTTATGGGTCTTAATGAGATTTATCAGCCTATCAGAAGTAGTATTCTCTCTAGAGAAACTCTTCCTGATGTTAAGGATGCATTTGTTACTATTTCCAGAGAAGAGTCTCATAGAGGCATTGCCTCTTCTTCTACCGGTTCTGATTATAAACCTCAAATTGCTGGATTTGTTTCTAAAACAAATTGGACTAATAATGGAAATAAAAGATCTGAAAATAAGAAGAGTTTTGTTAATGATAATAAGAAAGTTTGTTAATACTGGGAATAACAACAATAATAAGGGACCTAATCCAAACCTACTTTGTACTAATTGTGGTAAAATTTGTCACACTGTTGATAGATGCTTTGAAATTATTGGATTTCCTCTTGGGTATAATAAAAATCTTGGTCAAAAACAAACTAACTTCAAAACTTCTTATAATGCTAATGCTTCATCTGTGGAAAATGGTTCTTCTATGTCTATCACTAATGAACAAATGATGAAATTAATGAATCTTATCAATGACATGCCTTCTAGCAGTATGCAAGCCAATATGGCAGGTATACCTAGCTTTATGAACAATAATGTTTTCTTTAACATAAATTTTCATAAATTTTATAACAACAATACTGCTTTGTGTAAAGATAGTATTGGTTGGATTATTGATTAGGGGTAAACCAACACATGACTATTAATACTCTTAATATGTTTAGCATTGTTGATATTTCTGATTTAAACCTTACTGTGGGACATCCTAATGGTACTCTTGCTAAAATCAAACATATTGGTAACTTAAAACTCTCTAATAAAATCACTTTATATGATGTGTTGATAGTTCCTGAATATTGTGTTAGTTTATTATCTGTGCATACACTAATCAAAGACAGTAGAATGTTTGTTGGATTTGATGAATCTAAATGTTACATTCAGGAATTGACTCAAAACAAAATCATGGGGACTGGTAGTGAAAATGGTGGTCTCTATATGTTTGATACTCCCTTTCCTATTACTTATAAACATCAAACAATAGGTAATATGTCATTACTTGTTATGTTTGAAATCCTTATGGCATAACAGACTTGGTCATCCATCCGACCAGGTCTTTGAACATGCTTCAATCTGATCTTAAGTTCACTAAAGATTCTCATGTGTCTCCTTGTGACATCTATCACAAAGCCAAAGCACTGGGAATCCTTTCCTATTAGTGATCATAAGTGTTCTTCTATTGGTGATCTTGTGCATATAAGGTCACTAGTAGAGAAGGATTTAGATACTTTATGACCATTGTTGATGACTTTACCAGGCCTGTTTGGATCTATCTTATAAAATCTAAAGATGAGGTTTATAACTTATTTGTTAGCTATGTTGATAACGCTCAAATTGTACATGTTTTTAGTAGCGTTATCTGTGCTTTTATGTGTGTTATTTGGTTATAATCATATGCTTTTAATGCTTAATCGTACAAAAGTGCGTTTGCTAGTTCATTTGTAGCCAAGTACAGGAAAGTGGAGAAAAAGACGGAAAAAGAAGTAAAATACGAAGATTTCTCCATGTACGAAGAATTCCCGACAAAAGCAAGACTTATGGAGTATATTCGAGAAGATAAAGTCATCAAGATAGTGGTCCAAAGACTCAAGAATAAAGTTCAAGAAGGAAAACGAGAAAGAAATGAAGAAAAGAAGCTAAAACGAAGACATATTGGAAGACTCGTTGTTCCCGACACACCTTCACCATTTTGGCCATAACTTTTGCATACGCATCCTTGACCCCCGTTCAGGCCACAGAAAGCTAAGTGAAAGATCTACAACTTTACAGTTTATGAATTTTTGTGATTTTGCTCCAACCGATCGGTCGAGCCCCGTAACCGATCCGGTTGGAGAGCTGTCAAGAAAACCAACCGATTCGGTTGGAGCTCAACCGGATCCGGTTGGAGGTCCTGTTTCAGCCATTTCTGCACTACTAAGACTCCAAACGTGTTCCAAATGATTCTAGTCCCTTCTTACATGGTTTCTAGTCCCTTCCAAGCTCCTTGGCCTCCAAGAAATGCATTGAATACCCTAGGCCTTGGTAGTAGTATAAATAGAACCCATTTGGCACCTCATTTCATCATCCCTTCTCCATCTTTCTCATCCCTTTCATCCACCACTCCTCTCTAGGTGTGAAATTCAAGCCTCCACCCTTAAGGACGAATTTCCACCTAGAGAACACACCCACTCTCAAAATCTTCACCAAAGGTGTGAAATTCAAGCCTCCACCCTTAAGGACGAGTTTCCACCAACTATCCTATCCCAACTTGTGTGAAATTCAAGCCTCCACCCTTAAGGACGAATTTAGACCACTTATCCACCAACTTATCTTCCCTAAAAGACCACAAACCTCTGCCAAATTTGTGTAGTGTGCTCAAGGGTTGTCGAAGCGTTGGACATCATTTTCCAGCTTGGTAGAACTATTGTAGTTGATTGGAGGCTTGAAGGTTGCTATAATCCTTCATCTTTGCCTATTGTAATTCATACTTTGGCTAAACCTTGTTACTTTTCTATTTAAAGATGTTTGTTATTGATATGATTATTGAGATTTTGTGTTTGATTGGAATAATGATGAATGTCTTGATACTTGCTTGTTCTTATAATGCTTTTCTTGTTGGTTTGATCCGTGACAATCATAACCATCAACTTGTTACTTGTTCTTATAATGCTTTTCTTGTTGGTTTGATCCGTGACAATCATAACCATCAACTTGTTACTTGTTACTTGCTTAAACAAACAAAGCGACACTTGTAGTGCAAGCAAGTCTCTTGGGACGACCTTGATTTACCATATACTATACTACAACTCGACTAGGGTATACTTGCTCGAATGTGTTCCTAGTTAACCGGTAATTCTTGTTTACAAATTTAAAACCCGATGAAGCACATCAAGTTTTTGGCCATGCACGGGATTTGGTTTTGTTCTTAAGTGTTTGTTTGTCTGCTTGTTTGTTCGAATGCTAAATTGCTCTTGCTCATGAATAATTGTTGCTTTGATCTTGTTTGATTGCTCTTGATGTTTGCTCATGATGTTTGCTTGAATGCTTGTTTTTCCTTAAAATCTCTAATTTCTCATAATTGCTCAATTGATCTTGGCATCAAAATCAAGTTTTTGATGTTGGATTTCGCTTCATGTGTTCTAAAATGCTCATTTCAATGATTGCTTTCTAAGTTGCTCGAAAAACGTTTGCGAAAAACCCACCAAAACCACGGATCACTTTCTAACCGAATCGGTTGGCACTCCAACCGGATCGGTTGGAAGCCTCATACTTAATAAAACCACTACAACCGATCGGTCACTACCCGTAACCGGATCGGTTGTGTGTTCTGCTAAAAAAATCCATTTTGTGTGTTTCTTGTTTAAGTAAGTTTTATGTTTTATATGTTATATGATCTCTTGCATGTCTCAATGTTATTTGTTTTGTTATTTTTGTTTATATTAGTTTCGTATTAATTTTGAATAAGATTATATTGTTTTAGATTATCTTGTTTGATTTGTGTTACGTGATTAATTGTGTGTGCTTGCGTCTATGTGATTGTCGTTTTTTGTTTCCTGCTTATTTTTATTTAAGTGTTGTTTTATGTTCGTGATAATATATGTGTTTATGTGTTTTGTTTACTTGTGTTTAGTTTTGTGTCCGTAACCTTTTATATTCTTGTCTTATTTTATCAATAAAAGTTTTGAAATAAAACTAGTGTTTAAAAAAAAAAATTAGAAAATCTCCTTCAACCGACGGTCACTACCGTAACCGGTTCGGTTGGAAGGATTGGTCAAATTTAGTTCATCCCAACCGATCGGTTACACCAGTAACCGGATCGGTTGGACTAATTGTAAAAAAAAAAAAATCGTTTTTTATTTTTATTTTTTTTGGTTTTGTGTGTGTGTTTAGATAAAATAAGTTTAAATGTCTTTTTGTTTTTGCAAGAGTATCATTTCTTTTATTTGGTTTTTGCATTTTAAAATTTTGTTAATTTGGTACATTGTAAATAAATAAGTGCTTGTTTTTAAAAATAAAGTGTTTTGAACTTTGTGGGTATGTTCACTGGAAACCCTCACGAGACTATAACTCGGCCCACTTGGGCCACCGAGGGGTTTAAAGGCTTGTTGCATGCGCTAAATGCAACCGTGATGCCTACGAAAGTGAGTTTTAGAATTTTACTCGTTTTTGTAGTTTAGTTTATTTTTGCAGATTTAATAAGCTCTTGAAGGAAGGATTGATTGGATTGTTGGTGACGTTATACTTGGGATTGGACATGTTTGTTTGGTTGAGGAATCGATTGATCTCATACGCTTATGCTAGCGTTTGCTTAGCACCTTATCATATGGAGTTCGATCATGATGTTTAGCCCGGGAGTTTTCGTTTATCTTAGACTTATAATATCATTTTTCCCTATCTTACATGCTTTGAAGTTATCACAATTCATTTATTTTGCTTTATTTTGTTTCTTTATTATTTTTTCCTTTGTTTGTTTTTTTGGTAAATTATTTTTAATAAATTGATTTGTTTAAGTACCTCGAAAGTAAGGCTCACCCATTATAAACAAACTGTAGAGAGGTATAAAATGGTCTCCACGATTCCCTAAAGAAGTTTGGTTTTAATATGCTTCGCGCAGACCTGCTTCTCCGCTTCTTTGTGCGTTTCAATGGAGCTACCGAGAACTCGTGGGACAAGAATAAGTCATGTTTGGTTTTAAAATAGAAAAATTAAAAAAGAGAAGAAAAAGAAAAAAAAAAAGTAACTAGATCATTAAGTTATTTTTCTTTTGTGTGCTTAACTTAAGTGTAGGGGGAAAATATTATTGAGAAAGCAAAACTAGTTTTTAAATTTCAAATGTTT
Source organism: Chrysanthemum makinoi (assembly GCA_910596185.1). Taxonomy (NCBI): domain Eukaryota; kingdom Viridiplantae; phylum Streptophyta; class Magnoliopsida; order Asterales; family Asteraceae; genus Chrysanthemum; species Chrysanthemum makinoi. Next base: position 320,813,178 of record OU343225.1, read on the forward strand.
GGGCTAATTTTTAAATTTTGTTAACTTGTTTGCCCTTATGATCTAGTTGTTTTCACGCTTATAGGATAATATATTAGAATAATTGGATCAACCCAATTTGGTGAAATCGGTAAATTTTTAAAAACTTGAGATGTGTCCCGATTAATATTGCAATCCATTTTGGGATCGATGACATTTGCTAGCACATATTATAGCCCTTCCACTAAATTGTGAGGATTTGAGCTGCTTTCATATATAGCATACATTTTTTATGCTTGAATCTATTGCTATGAGTGTGCCGGTGATTTTATTTATTCTAAAACTTGTACTTGTAAATCATTACCAGACAGCAGTAAGATCGCATTCGTGTGATATAAGTGTATTCGTGTGATAAAGAGGCAACCTTAGGAATAAAACCCAAATGACCTTCCGTTTACATCTAATAATATATTAGCTGACCACATCGGTTAGTTAACCACCCATATGGACCCATTTGTTAGCGTTCATCTTTAGCGCTAGATACCCTTAGTTACACCCTCCGAGCCATTCTTTTCTTTTCTTACATCCAGAAAAATACAAAAATATTTTACACTTTAAACCTTAGCCTACCCTTGTCAATGTCTAAATGGTTGGTTGCTAGTTGCTTGGTATGATTGGATTATTTTTGATGATTATTAGTTAGCCACACTTTGCCATTAGGTGTGTGCCATTCAGGCAAAGATGAAGACGCAGCTTCTTATTTGTATTTTTTGTGGTGTGTGCTTATCTGAAGTGTGGGGAGATGTGATGTATGAAGAAGAAGTGTTGAAAAAAAACGTAAAAAATGTAAAAAAAAATTGAAAAAAAAAAGAATAAGTCATCGAAAAAAAAATGGAAAAAAATATGTGATGACAAGGATGAAGTATGTTTGAGATATCGATTAGTCAAAGTGCTAAGACGTGATATATATTTGGTGATCGATATGTGAAGAGGAGAAGATTGTGACTATAATCATTTTCGGTTTTGCGGATTGTTCGTGACTAGCAACATGGGTATTAGACTTGACTTTATTTTTTTTAAACCAATTTCATATATATCCCATGCCTTATCCATACCCTTTATTCACCCTAAGCCTATCGTTATATCCCGAATAAAAGCCCTCTTGATGAGTGTGTAAATACTCATCATTTTTGGTTTAATCTGAACTGCAAAACGTCTAAAAATGCTCAGAAATGCATCAAAATACGGAAAATATTCCAAAATTGCATTTTATATGTTTCAGATGCAAAATGTTCAAATCAGATGAAAAATGAGCAAAGTTTGCATAATTGGCGTTTCAGGTCCCCAAGTTTTAAAATTATCAAAAATAGTCCTTGAGTCAAAATTTCAAAAGAAAAATCACCAAAGGTCCTTTTTAAATCATAACTTGTCAAATTTAGTCCTTTGGTGAAAAATATAAAAGTTTGAGAAAATTACAAGTTCACCCCAAGTTTGAATTGTCGAGAAAATACCCTTTAAGTTTCAAAAATTGGCAATTGTGATCCTTGGATTATTTGAGATGGCAAGGTAGGCCCTTGGATCATAAATTCAGAAAGTACATGTTTGGTCCCTGGAATTTTAGAAGTTACATGAATGGTCCTTGTGTTAACTCATCCAAACGGACCCTTTTATTACCCTTGGCCCAAAAGTATTATCCAATCCAATCCTAAGCCTACCCAAGCCCAACCTTGTAACCGGTTCAAACCCGAAACAAACCCACCCATGGTTTCAAAATAATACCGCCTCACGGGTTACCCACCTCCCATCATCACCCTGTGCACGCATGCCTGCAACGCCTCCCCCCTCCTCCACCATCATCTCCCTATCCTACCCTCCACCTCACACTCAAAGCCAAAGTGCATTTAATGCACTTCTACCCAAACACTCAACCTCCAGTGGTATAAGCGAGGATTTGGCGCCAAAAAAAGCCATCCAACGGCCAATATCCATTCTAGCAATCTAAAGGCCAATATTCATGCTGGGATTTGAAGAAAGAGGTGAGAGAAACATATGGGAGTATAAAAAGACCAAGAGGATGCAACAAGAGGGGTACTTAGTTAATTTTCTTAAAGTGTATGTCGTTTTTTTAGCTTGTAATATCTAAAATAGTTTTCAGTTGTGTTTTTAAGCTTTATTGTATCAAACAAAGGTATTCAGTTGTAGTGTAACTTATTTCCACTATCAATTCAAGCTTATGTTCAATTTCCATAATCTATGCCCGGTGGAATTTTCAAAATCATATGTACAAGCTTCTCTTAACTTATTTATTAGCTATAACATGATCAAACTAGCTTAGTAAAGCTTTCCATAAGCTCACATTGCAGTTTCAAACATTTTTGGAGTTTGGTCAACAAAAGTCAAACATGGTTGATTTGGTGTTGGAAATGGAGGTGGGTTGATGCAGGCATGGATTTGGGGTGAATTATAGTTAGTTGGATTGGTTTATATAGGTTAGTGGTTCCGGTTTCAGAATGGCTAGCCATAGTGGCTTTGGACCTTTGTAAGTGATTTTCACAAGTTCTTAGCATAATCAGTATTTGTTGTCATAATCTGTTAAAACCTGTTCTAATAGTAGTAATTAAGTTATATTAAGTTAGTTTGATCATAACCTATGCTTGTTCAGAGTTTATCTCAGTTTTACTTTGCAAAACAATAGTTAAAGGTGTGTTTGGTTCTGCTGATCTCTCTGTCTTGTGGGGTTATTCAGTGGTTAGAGTCTATTGGTTAATGCTTGATTAGTTCATTTGTGCTCATATCAATCTTAGTTTGGTGCCTTTAGTTCATAAAGTCAAACATTAACAAATCTGTCAAAGCTGTCTCAATCGTTGGAGTTTTGGATTTGCAAATCCTTATTTTGTGTTTAGAATTGTTAAATATTGCTTGCATTGTGCTTGTTCATTCATATTTCATCAACATCAGTCATAAAATTGGATTCAAAGTCCATTTTGGTCAAAGTTCATCAATATCATCAAAAGTCAAAATTGCTAAAATCTGTTTTAGGGGCAAATGCAAGGATTTTTCATGGCTTCACTTTTGAGCCATTTTCAGTGAAACTTGGCATTCTAAAAACTTCAACTGGTCTTTATCCTTATTACCATTTTAGTAGAATTTTACAATTTTCTTAAAAGCTCCAAACTGGCTTATCTTTTGGGTCCTAGTTGCCCTGCTCCAACACTCAGCGATGGCAGTTTTCCTCATTTTGTCGGGGTTGCACAGGGGCCCATGTAGGCTCACCAGTGTCTGAGTTTTGGTGTATTTGATCTTAGCCGGTCTAAGATAGGTTCCAATTGCTGTTTTCATTTTAGCTTAAATTGTAGCTTGCTTGCTTCCAAAGTAACCCTAGAGTCTGTTTTAGCCTATAAGCTCATAATTAGCCAAATCTTTGCAAATTGTGATTCTGAAGTTATAGCCTGTTGTTTTAAGTTGCATTAGAGTAGTTTTATCATATTTAAGCTTTCATATCAGTTGGTTCACATTGGTGCTCATTTGCTTATTCAAGTGCTTATTTCAATAAGCACTTACACATCGATTCCATAATTCCACACATAAGCACTTGTTTTTCCATTTTTCCTAGCTTCCTTATATAATTTTAGAGTTTTCCTGAAATTTTTAGATTTTTCTAAGTTGATTTGCTATTTTTCTTAATTTAAATTAGTTTTTAAGCATTTTTAATTAGCTTTTAATACAAAAAATTCAGAAAAGGTTCAAAAAATAATTTTTCATTTTTCTTAGGTTTAGATAAATATAAAAAGTAAAAAAGTAATTTTCCAGATTTTTCATAGTTTAGTTTGTAATTTTTAGTAATTTAATTAGTTTTTAATAGTTTAAAATTCATAAAAAATAGAAAAATAATCAGAAAAATATAAAAATAGTTTTGAAAATTCTATTTTGATATTCTAGACTTTTCCATTTCATAATTTTATTTTTCTAGCTTTATTTCCTATTTTCTTGTATTTTAGGTAATTCTTTAATAGTTAAAAATAGTTTTTAATTAATAATAATTAGATAATTAGTTATAAAAATAATTTTCTTTTTCTAAACATTTTCTTTTATCATTAGGATTGTAAAAATATCATTTTCATATTTTTAGGGTTAATATTGTGTAAGTTTCACGTTTTTATTTGTACGTCGCGTAGTTTTTAATTTCAGTTTTATAAAAACATAAAAACAAAAACATCATTTTGCAAATAGTGATAGCGTTTATTTAATATTTTTTTTATCTTTTTAACCTTTTTTAATTTGCATTTAAGCCGTTGTAATTTGTTGGCTTTTTCTGTAGTTATAATCATAATCAAATCCCTTTTACATTTCAAATTTCTCGATCACTTTACGTTGATAATCCATTGCATAGCTTCATTTGGGACATAACGACCGGGGAAACACTATACTCCCAGATCTTCATTGCATTAAATGCTTAGAGTTTTAAAATGGTTACGGTTACTGCCATTCACAAGTGGCGACTTGAGTGATTTAGCTTGATTTGGCACGCATCAAATTTGGCGCGCATTGCGAGCTGGCTAATTGTCTTACGTCTAGCAGATTAGTTGTTTGAATACTCACTCATTTGTTCATATCATCCATCTATCATCCATATATATATATCCATATTTTCTTATAAAAAATCCAAAAATCCAAAAACATCCAAAAACATATAAAACACAAAAATATTTTTTCTTTTGTTTCTATATATGTATCAAAAATCAAAAATACAAAAAGATTTGTCGTTTTCTTTAATAATAACAACTTAAAAGATTACCACCATGAAACCAAGCACTACCTACCTACTGGGGGGGGTGCGACCATAAGAAGTTCCCGAACTAAAGATTTAAAACTTGCCTTTGTGTCCTTGTGATTGGTGTACCTTTCTCAAAGAAGCCATTCATATTGTGATTATTGGTTAAGTTCACTGTTGTTTTGCCTCGATTTTGTGTTAATTGATTTTGTTGTGATATCTACTTGTCAGAACCAGAAAACCCATAAAGATTCTTCTCACCCCAATTTTATAAAACGTCTTCATAATTCCATTCCTCTCCTTAACTCTGAGATTCCTTAGAGTTAACTCTAGTGTATCTTTGCACCGCTCTTCTAGATCTGTGAGCCCATTTCGTGAGCTTGTCAAGATTCCAAGAAGGCGTGTTAAGTAGACTTTCTGCTCCATCGATCCGGATCACGAGATCCGGACTGCTCACACTACTCCAGTTACCATGGCGGAGAACGCCTATGTGTGAGCTTCTCCGAGGCACCATCGGCGGGTATGGAGATGCTATCGTTGTACCAGCCATCGTGGCTGAAAATTTTGAACTCAAGACCGGTTATCTTGAATCTTGTAACCTCAAGTCAATTCTATGGTTTTGAGAGGGATGATCCTCACGCTCATATTCGATGGTTTAACAAGATTGCATCTACCATCAAATATAAGAATGTCCCTACTGATGCTGTTAAGCTTTTCCTGTTCCCATTTTCTCTTGAGGGCAAGCGGATTTGGCTTGAAAAACAACCCCCTCAGTCAATTGAGACATGGGAAGATCTAGTGAAGAAATTTGTGAATGAATTCTATCCACCTTCCAAAACCACGAGTCTCAAAAATGAAATCATCAAGTTCACTCAGAAGTTTGATGAATCCTTCAGTGAATCGTGGGATCGTTTTAAGGAATTGTTTCGCAAATGTCCTCACCACGGTTTCTCCGAGTTGATGCAACTCGATACTTTCTATAATGGAGTGAGTCAATCGGATCAAGATTCTCTCAATTCCTCCCACTTTGGAGGAAATTTCTTAACCAAAACTGTCAAAGAAGCTTTAGCGATCATTGAAAACAAGTCTAAAGTCCGCACTTGCACGAAGCAAGCGGTTGTTTCCCAAGTCATTGTTGGTCCTTCTTCTTCATCGCTCGTGAGTCAATCTAGCACCGATGCTAAGATTGACAAACTCACGAAAGCTATCCAAGCTTTGGTTCTCTCCAACCAAAAGAAAGTCTCTTTTCCACAAACTTCACCTCCTGGCGAAGTTAAGAAAGTGGAAGATCAGTGTGTTACTTGTGGTGGCCCCCATGCTTACTACAATTGTATGGCCACCAACCGCTTGTAACCCTTTGAAGTTAATGCTGTGGGCAGGTTTTCTAACCAAGGAGGCAACCAATATCGTGCTCCTATAGACCCGAACCACCGTCCTAACCACTACCCTGGACCTCCAGGTTTCAATCAAAACCGTAATCAAAATAGACCAAACCAAGGTTTTCAAAACCAAGGTAATTTCAGTCCAAACAACGGTTTTCAAAATCAGAATCAAAATTTCCAACACCAAGGAAATTTCAATAGAAACCAGTCGGGGAAATTTCAACCCGGTATTTTCATGGAAATAATCAAGGAAATTTTCGAAATTAAGGCCCTAATCCTAACAATAGAGGCCAGAATTTTCCTGTGCAAACTCAAGCCATTGTTCCAACTGGACCATCATCGGATGAGTTGTTGAAACAATTCATGAAATCCCAAGAGGAAATGAATCGGTTGTTGGTTGCCAGATTTCGACATTAAAAGTCTTTAAATGATCGACCCTCGGGCTCAGGTACTTTACCTAGCAACACGATCGCTAATCCGAGGGGCGTGCGTGCGCGATCACAACCAGAAGTGGTGCTTCTTATGATGGGCTCGCTATTCCTACTACCTCTTCTTCTTCTCCAGAAGGTAGTGGAAGAAGTGAACCAGGCGACAAAGGACAAGGAACTTCCTACTAATACGGAAGTACCAAAATGTCCATCCTCGGAGTTGTCCCCAAAACCAAACTCGAGTTGTTTTTGAACCTCCAGGTTGTTGACCCTAAATCCAAAACTTCTATTCCTTACCCTCACGGTTACATGAGCAAAAGCTTCGCGAGAAAGCTAGTCATCAGATGGAAAAATTCTTTCAAATTTTCCAAGAGCTACACTTTGACATAAGCTTCGCGGATGCCATCATGTTGATGCCCAAGTTTGCATCTACTCTGAAACACATGTTGAGCAACAAGGAAAAGTCGTTGAAATGGCTAAGACTCCTTTGAATGAAAATTGCTCGCCTTTTGTTAAAAAGCTTCCCGAGAGCTGGGAGATCCCGGAAAATTTCTTCTTTCCTTGTGTTTTTCCATGAATGATTGAATGCTTTGCCCTTGCCGATCTTGGTGCAAGCATCAATCTGATGCCTTATTCAGTTTGGAAGAAACTTTCTCTTCCAGAACTTATTCCTACCTGCATGACTCTTGAGCTTGCAGATCGTTCTCTATCGCGTCCTCTTGGCATCGCCGAGGATGTATTCGTGAAAGTAGGAAAGTTCCATTTTCCAGCTGACTTTGTGGTTGTTGATTTCGATGCAGCGATCCTCGAGTTCCCTCATTGTTGGAAGAGGATTCACGAGGACGGGCCGGGCGTGCTCTTATAGATGTATTTGAGCAAGAGATCACTTTGCGTGTGGGTAATGAAAATTTATTACTTTTAACCTCGATCAAACTTCGAGGTACTCCTCAAATTATGACATGAATCGATTAATCGAGTCGATTTAATTGATATTGCTTCAGAGGAGTACTCTCAAGAGTTTCTTGGTTATCTTCATAATTCTGTGAGTGGGGATTGATGAGTGTGTAAATACTCATCATTTTTAATCAAATCTGAACTGCAAAACGTCTTAAAAATGCTCACAAATGCATCAAAACACTGAAAATATTCCAAAATTACATTTTATATGTTTCAGATGCAAAATGTTTAAAATCAGATGAAAAATGAGCAAAGTTTGCATAATTGGCGGTTCAGGTCCCCAAGTTTCTAAAACTATCAAAAATAGTCCCTGAGTCAAAGTTTCAAAAGAAAAGTCACCAAAGGTCCTTTTTAAATCATAACTTGTCAAATTTAGTCCTTGGTGAAAAATATCAAAAGTTTGAGAAAATTACAAGAATGGTCCTTCAACTTTGAAAATTGGCAGAATTGGTCCCTGAAAAATGTGAAAATGGCAACTTTGGTCCTTGTAATATTAACACTTGTCAATTTCAGTCCTTGGAGCAACTTTGAGATATTGGCAGCCTAGGTCCCTACAGTTTCAGAAATTACAAGTTAGGCCCTTGTATTCTAAACCCTTTAATACTCCACTTGGACTAGTCAAATTGCAAATGACCCCCTGCCTTTTACTTTTGGACCCCCTGTCAAATGCAAATGAACCCTTCCCTTTTAATAAGCCAGTCAAACCACTTTGACTATCCATTTCCCTCTCTCCCTCACGGGTACACCAAAATCCACCATCATCACAATCCTGCAACACCTTCTGATAACACTCCACCTCCACCATCATCATCCCTACACCCCCCCTCCAAACACATAACTCCAAGAGTGCATTTAATGCACTTTTGCACCAAACACTCAACCCAGCTGTTAAACATAAGTTTTGGCGCCAAAACCCTTTAAACGGCCAAGATTGAATTTACCAATCCAAGGGCCTCAATTGTTAGTGGGATATGTCCAGAAGAGATGAGAGACACTTTGGGTGTATAAAAGACCAAGAGAAGCAACAAGAGAGGAGGTTAGTTTTAGTTTTTAAACAATGTATGTCGATTTACTTATTATCATGTCTTAACTAGTTTGCAGTTGTCTTTTCAAGTTCATTTTGTATCAAATACTTGATATCTAAGTGTATTGCAACTCTGTTTAATCATCAATTCCAAGTTTAGTTCATATTTCATATTTGTGTCCACTGTTGAAATTGTTACTGTCAAACTCCTTTGTTTAAACTTGTAGCAACTCAATTTCAATTTCAAACAAGCTTATATAAGCTCATAATAGCTTTCTGTAAGCCTCTAATCAAGTTACAAGCAGTTTAGAACTTTGGTCAAAATAAGTCAAACATGGGGCAAATCTGAGGAAGGCATGGAATGGGTTGATTCAGACATGAATGTGGGTTGATATGGAAGCAATGGGTTGTTTAAAATAGGTAGTGGTTCTTGTTTCACAGTTGCTAGCCATAGTGGCTTTGGACAAGTTGTAAGTGATTTTCAAGTTCTTGTGCATAATCTGCTTTTGTAGTTTAAATCTGTTAAAATCTGTGGGAATAGTAGTATTTAGGTTGTCTTAACTTAGTTTGATCATAATCTGTGTTTGTCTAGTGTTAGATCAGTTTTACTTTGTTAATCAGTGATCTAAGGGTGTGTTTGGTTTACTGTCTTACTTGATCTCAGAGGTGTATGCAGTAGTTAAATTCTAGTGGTTCATGTTTCTTAAGCACAATTGAGTTCATATCAGTCAACAACTTGGGTCTGCTAGCACCAAAAGTCAAAAATGCCTTAAAATCTATCTTACTGTCCACTGTTGAGATTTTAGGATTGCAAAATCATTGTTTTGTGTTTAGAATCATCAAACATAGCTTGCATTAGTGTTATCATATCATATTACATCAATATCAGTGACAAAAATTTGATCCAAAGTTCATTATAGTCAAAGTTCATCATTCTTGTTAAAAAGTCAAAAGTGCTAAAATAATGTTTTAGGGGCAAATGCAAGGAATTTTCATGGCTTCATTTTTGAGTCATTTTCAGTGAAACTTGTCATTCTAAAAAGTTCAACTGGTCCTTTTACTTATAAGCATTTTTGGTGAATTTTACAATTTAGTTAAAGGCCTCAAACAAGCTCTTCTTTCAAGCTCCAAGTTCCCTGCTTCAGACTTCGGTTGATCTGAGATTTTCTCAGATTCTTGCATCAGTTGCCTGAGCTCATTTGAGCTCACCAGGTCTAGTTTTTGGTGAACTTGGTCTCACCCAGGTCTTTTCCAAGTTCCAAATTGTAGTTTTTAGTTTGAGCTTATTTTACAGCTTATGCTTGTGTCCAAACTTAGTCCCCAAAACTGTTGTTGAACTTAAATCTCATAGACATCATATCTGTGCAAATTGTGATTCAGTGGTTCAAAACAGTTAAGGATTGTTGCATTTGGTCAGTTTTAGTAGTTTAGAACATCTGTAGACTGTTGGTAGCTTATTTTGCTCATTTGGCTTATTAAAGTACTTTAGCTTATAAGCTCTCATAGCCATATCTGTTGTTCATTGTGATTACGAAGTTATAACTGTTGTTTTAAGTTGCATTAGAGTTCTTATAGCATATTTGAGCTTCTGTAATCAGTTGGTGTTTGTTGTGTCACTGTAGCTTATTCAAGTGCTTATTTCAATAAGCACTTGTAAAGCAGTTTCAAATTTCTCCACATAAGTGCCTGTTTTTCCATTTTTCTCAGATTCCTAATATAATTTTAGAGTTTTCCTGAAACTTTAAGATTTTTCCAAGTTGTTTAGCTATTTTTCTTAATTTAAATTAGTTTTTAAGCATTTTTAATTAGCTTTTAATACAAAAAATTCAGAAAAGGTTCAAAAAAATAATTTTTCAATTTTCTTAGGTTTAGATAAATATAAAAAGTGAAAAAAGTAATTTTCCAGATTTTTCATAGTTTATTTTGTAATTTTTAGTAATTTAATTAGTTTTTAATAGTTTAAAATCCATAAAAAATAGAAAAATAATCAGAAAAATACAAAAATAGTTTTGAAAATTCTATTTTGACATTTTAGACTTTTCCAATTCATAATTTTATTTTTCTAGCTTTATTTCATAATTTCTTGTAATTTAGTTAATTATTTAATAGTTAAAATTAGTTTTTAATTAATAATAATTAGGTAATTAGTTATAAAAATAGTTTTCTTTTTCTAAAACTCTTCTTTTATCATTAGGATTGTAAAAATATCATTTTCATATTTTTAGGGTTAATATTGTGTAAGTTTCACTTTTTAATTTGTACGTCGCGTAGATTTTAATTTCAGTTTTATAAAAACATAAAAACAAAAACATCATTTTAAATATAGTGATAGCGTTTATTTAATAGATTTTATCTTTTTAACTTTCTTTAATTTGCATTTAAGCCGTTGTAATTTGTTGGCTTTTTCTGTAGTTATAATAATCATAATCAAATCCTTTTTCCGTTCAAACTCCTCGATCACTTTACGTTTGATAATTCATGCGCATAGCTCATTTGGGACATAACGACCGGGAGACCCTATACTCCTCGGATCTTCATTGCATTCGTGCTTAAGCTGCATTTAAGTTTCTTACGGTTGGCCATTCACAAGTGAATTGTCACTGGTGAGAAAACTTGGACGGTTTAGCACGCATCAAATTTTGTATGCTGCCCATTGCTTGAGTGTGTGCTATTTGTCTTACGTTTAGCAGATTAGTTGTTTGAATACTCACTCATTTGTTTATATCATCCATATCTATCATCTATATATATATATATCCATATTTTCTTATAAAAAATCCAAAAACCCAAAAACATCCAAAAACGTATAAAACACAAAAATATTTTTCTTTTGTTTCTATATATGTATCAAAAATCAAAAATACAAAAAGATTTGTCGTTTTTTTTAATAAATAACAACTTAAAAGATTACCACCGCAAACCAAGGCAGTGCACTACCTAACTGGGGGTGCGACCATAATAAGTTCCCGAACTAAAGATTTAAAACTTGCCTTTGTGTCCTTGTGATTGGTGTACCTTTTTCAAAGAAGCCATTCATCTTAGGATTATTGGTTAAGTTCCTGTTGTTGCCTCGATTTTGTGTTAATTGATTTTGTTGTGATATCGGCGTTTGAGAACCGGAAAACCATAAATATTCTTCTCACCACCATTTTTATAAGCGTCTTCATAATTCTCATTCTTATCGAAGATTTTCATAATTCCCATTTCTCTCCTTAACTCGAGTTTCCTTAGAGTTAACTCTAGTGTATCTTTTCGTCTTCGATCTCGTGAGCCCATTTCGTGAGCTTGTCAAGATTCCAAGAAGGCGTGTTAAGTAGACTTTCTGCTCCTTCGGTCCGGATCGAGATCCGGTTTGCGCTCACACTACTTCGTTATCATGGCGGAAGAAGCCCTATGTGTGAGCTTCTCGGGCACCATCGGCGGGTATGGAGATGCTATCGTTAATACCGACCGCCGTGGTGAAAATTTTGAACTCAAGACCGGGTTCTCAATCTTGTAACTTCAAATCAGTTCACGGTTTTGGCGGGGCGATCCTCATGCTCATATTCGATGGTTTAACAAGATTGCATCTACCATCAGTATAAGAATGTCCCTCGCGTCTTTGTTAAGCTTTACATTCCCATTTTCTCTTGAGAGGCAAGCGGTTGGCTTGAAAAACAACCCCTCGTTTATTGAGACATGGGAAGATCACGGTGAAAAATTTGTGAATGAATTCTATCCACCTTCAAAACCACGAGCCTTAAAATGAAATCATCAAGTTCACTCAAGTTTGATGAATCCTTGATGAATCGTGGGATCGTTTTAAGGAATTGCTTCGCAAATGTCCTCACCACGGTTTCTCAGAGTTGATGCAACTCGATACTTTCTACAATGGGTGAGTGTCGATCAAGATTCTCTCAATTCCTCATTGGAGAAATCCTAAGCAAAGCTGTCAAAGAAGCTTTAGCGATAATCGAAAACAAGTCTAAAGTCCGCCTTTGCCGCAGAAGCAAGCGGTTGTTTCCCAAGTCGGTGTTGGTCCTTCTTCTTCTTCATGGTGAGTCAATCTAGCACCGATGCTAAGATTGACAAACTCACGGAAGTTATCCAAGCTTTGGTTCTCTCCACGAGAAGAAAGTCTCTTTTCCACAAACTTCACCTCCTGGCGAAGTTAAGAAAGTGGAAGTGCGTATTTTTGTGGTGGCCCCATGCTTACTATAAGCGTATGGCCACGATGGTAACCCTTTTGAAAGCTAATCTTTGTGGGCGGGATGCCTAATCAAGGAGGCAATCAATATCGTGCTACTATGGGCCGAACCACGTCCCAACCACTACTCGGACCTCCGGTTTCAATCAAAGCGGTAATCGGAGTCGAGAATAGACCAAACCAAGGTTTCCAAAACCAAGGTAATTTCGGTCAAATAACGGTTTCCAAAATCGGAATCAAAATTTCCAACATCAAGGAAATTACAATAGAAACCAGTTCGGGGAAATTTCAACCCGGGGTATTTTCATGGCAATAACCAGGGAAATTTTCAAAATCAAGGCCCTAATCCTAACAATAGAGGCGGAACTTTCTGTGCAAACTCAAGCTATTGTTCCAAGCGGATCATCGATGAGTTGTTGAAACAATTCATGAAATCAGAGGAAATGAATGGTTGTTGGTCATTGAATTTCGACATCGAAGTCTTTAAATGATGGACCCTCCGGCTCGGGTACTTTACCTAGCAACACGATAATAATCCAGAGGCGATGCAAAGCGTCACAACCAGAAGTGGTGCTTCATATCTTGGACCGCTATTCCTACCTCTTCTTCTTCTCTCAGAAGGTAGTGGAAGCGAGCTGGCGTGAAAGGACAAGGAACTTCCTACTAATAGCGGAAGTACCGTAATGTCCATCCTCGAGGTTGTCCCCAAAACCAATCCTGGAGTTGTTTTTGAACCTCGGTTGTTGACCCTAAATCAAAACTTCTATTCCTTACCCTACGTTTACATGAGCAAAAGCTCAGAGAAAGCTAGTCATCAGATGGAAAAATTCTTTCAAATTTTCCAAGAGCTTCACTTTGACATAAGCTTCGCGGATGCCATCATGTTGATGCCCAAGTTTGCATCTACTCACGAAACATATGTTGAGCAACAAGGAAAAGCTATTTGAAATGGCTAAGACTCCTTTGAATGAAAATTGCTCGGCGATCTTGTTAAAGCTTCAGAGAAGCTTGGAGATCAGGAAAATTTCTTCTTCCTTGTGTTTTCACGGGATGATTGAATGCTTTGCCACTAGCGATCTTGGTGCAAGCATCAATGCGATGCGTATTGATGTGGAAGAAACTTTCTCTTAGGAACTTATTCCTACCGCATGACTCTTGAGCTTGCGGATCGATATCTATCGGCGTCCTCTTGGCATCGCCGAGGATGTATTTGTCAAAGTAGGAAAGTTCCATTTTCCGGTGATTTTGTGGTCGTTGATTTCGATCTTGATCCTCGAGTTCCCTCATTGTTGGTGGGGATTTTGAGGGCGGGCGTGCTCTTATAGATGTATTTGAGCAAGAAATCACTTTGTGTGGGTAATGAAGGTACATTGCAAACCTCGATCAAACTTGAGTACTCCTCAAATTATGATCTTGAATCAATTAATGAGTTGATTTAATTGATATTGGCAAGTACTCTCAAGAGTTTCTTGGTTATCTTCATAATTATGTGAGTGGGAATTCCAATTCCACCACATCCTCTCAACCTATCATTGCCGCTCTTCCCCTCTCTCTCCGTTTGAGGAGGTGACTTCCTTCGGAAGAGATCGATGAATTTACGGCTCTTGATGAATCAATTCCGCACGGTTGATGGTGTTTATGATTCGGAGGGGGATATTATCTATCTTGAGCAATTGCTTAATGAAGATCCATTACACTCCTCGAAAGAAATCACAATTGAAATCAAATCGAGTACAAACATCTTTGAAGCATTTCAGGGTTGAACTTAAGGACCTACCTCCTCACCTCGAGTATGCATTCTTGGAGGGTGATGATAAATTACGAGTCATAATTGCTAAAGACTTGAGGAAGAGGAAAGCTGCTCATAAAGGTCTTGAAGTCACACAAGCAATTGCTTGGAAACTCTCGATATTAAGGGTATCAACCACGAGTTTTGTACTCACAAAATCTTAATGGAGGATGACTTCAAACCCGGTGATCCACATCGGAGGAGGTGAATCCTAAGATTCCGCGAGGTTATCAAACAAGAGGTTCTCAAACTTCTTGATGCGGTTTGATTTACCGTCTCGATAGTCCTTGGGTTAGCCAATTCATTGCGTTCCAAAAAGGGTGGCATTACTTTATTGTCACGAATGAAGAAAAGAGTTAATTCCGCTTTCGATTGGTTCTGGGATGGCGTGTGTATTGACTATCGTAAAGTTAGCGAAGCCACCCGTAAAGACCATTTCCTCTACCCTTCATGGACGGATGCTTGAGAGATTAGCGGGGAGCGAATACTATTGTTTCCTTGATGGTTTCTCGGGTTACTTCAGATCCCCATTGATCCATTGGATCAAGAAAGACCACATTCACGCCTATGGGACGTTTGCCTATAGGCGTATGCCTTTTTGCTTATGCAATGCTCACAGCGTTCAAAGATGTATGATGGCCATATTCTACGACATGATTGGGGAAACAATGGAGGTGTTTATGGATGACTTCTCGGTCATTGGGGACTCGTTTCATACATGTCTCTCCCACTTAGACAAAATGCTTAAAAGGTGTGAAGACACCAATCTATGTCTAAGCTGGGAGAAGAGCCACTTTATGGTCAAAGAAGGCATAGTCCTTGGCCATAAGATTTCTAAGAATGGGATTGAGGTTGATAGAGCAAAAGTTGATGTCATTGCTAAACTACCTCATCCGACTACCGTCAAAGGTATTAGGAGTTTTCTAGGTCATGCAGGGTTTTATCGTAGATTCATTCAAGATTTCTCTAAAATGTTCGGCTTATGACCCATCTTCTCGAAAAGATGCTCCTTTTATCTTTTCTCTGAGTGCATCGAAGCTTTTGAAACACTTAAGAAAAGCTTACGGAAGCACCATTCTAGTTGCCCCAGTACGGGATTTACCCTTTGAACTCATATGCGTGCAAGTGATTTTGCTATCGGTGGATCTTGGGGCAACATAAAACTAAGCATTTTCGGCCAATCCACTACGAGCAAAACTATATTGAAAGCTCGGACCCATTACACCACTACAGAGAAAGAATTATTAAACTGTGGTGTATGCGTTTCGAAAGTTTCGACCATATCTTATATTGACCAAATCGTGGTGTATCACGGATCACTTTCGGCTCTCAAATATCTCTTTGAAAACAAGATGCAAAGCGAGAGATTGCTTCCGTTGGGTTCTCCTCCTACAAGAATTTGATATCATTATCCGTGATAAAAAAGTTGAGAACTTTGAGTGGCTGATCATCTTTCCGATTAGAGAACCCTCACCAAAATGTGTTAGAAAAGGAAATTAATGAAACGTTTCCTCTCGAAACACTCAATGTGGTTTCTTTTGGGAAATTCTTCTACCCCATGGTTTCTTGACTTTGCAAATTACCATGCGGGTAACTTTGTTAATGAAAGGGATGTCGTCCCAGCAGAAAAATAAATTCTTTAAAGATGTGAAACATTATTTAAGGGCGACACCCTACTTGTTTAAAAATTTAATGCGGATCAAGTCATCCCGTGATGTGTGTATATGGTCGGTATTGACATTCTCAAAGCTTGCCATTCGGACCTACCTCTTGGGGACATCATAGCCCCGACTACACTTAAGAAGGTGTTTGATTCAGGATTCTATTGGCCGCAATCTACAAGGATATGAATTCGTCAAAACACGGCTTGTCAGCGTCGCGGGAATATCTCATGAAGGAATGAAATGCATAGCAAAGCCATTCAAGTGTGTGAGATTTTTGACATCTGGGGCATTGACTTTCTGGGGCCATTTCCTTCTTCCCGTGGTAACAAATACATACTGCGTGGTAGTTGACTACTGTCAAAATGGGTTGAAGCTAAGGCTTTACCCACCAAGCGATGCAGAGTTGTTGTGAAATTCTTGAAATCTCTATTTGCTAGGTTTGGAACTCCACGAGCCATAATCGGTGATGCGTGAGTGCGCATTTCTTGCAATGACCAATTTGAAAGAGTCATGCGGAAGTATGGTGTAACTCACGTCTATCTCTTTGCGTACCACCCCAAACAAGTGGGCAAGTGGAAGTTTCTAACAGGGGATAAAAATTCTTGAGAGGGCGGTTGGTGAAAACCGTGCCTCTTGGTCGGATAAGTTAGATGGCCTTTCTGGGCCTTCCGTTGACCTACAAAACACCCATCGGGTGCACTCCATCAAGGCGGTGTGCGGGAAGGCATGTCATCTAGGTTGAGCTCGAGCACAAGGCATCTTGGGCCTTGAAGCATGCTAACTTGACATTGACGGTGGTGATCATCGGAAAGTTCAAATGAATGAATTAAATGAACTCGTGATCAAGCTACGAAACTCTTTGATCTATAAACAAAGACAAAGAAGATTCATGACTCCAAAATCAAGAACCGCGTTTTCAGCGTCGGTGATCGAGTCCTTCTTTTCAATTCAAGATTGAAGATTTTCTCGGAAAGCTCAG
Organism: Chrysanthemum makinoi; assembly: GCA_910596185.1. Lineage (NCBI taxonomy): Eukaryota > Viridiplantae > Streptophyta > Magnoliopsida > Asterales > Asteraceae > Chrysanthemum > Chrysanthemum makinoi. The sequence goes on from OU343225.1 coordinate 320,830,316, forward strand.
TCCGTTAGTGCGGTCCATTTACTATCACTAAAGTTTATCCTTATGGTACCATTGAGTTATCTCAACCCGATGGTCCTAATTTTAAAGTGAATGGTCATCGAGTGAAGCATTATTTTGGAGAGGACATTCCATCCATGGTTGTCCCGGATTTACAAACTTTCCCCATGAACCAATGAATGCGGGGATCGAGTCAAGCTAGCGACTTGTCAAACGATGTAGCATGCCATATGGGTTGTCACCCATATTTAAAGCATGCCTTAAGTTTGTTACGGTTAGTCATTCACAAGTGGCTAGCTTGTGTGATAAAACTTGACTTTCTTTCTACTTTCTACCACCACTAGTGTGGGGGTTGCCCCATGTTTTGTATATAAGTCTCTAAAAAATCATCTTTCTAAATAATGGCGTAGTATTTCCTTTTCGTTCTTTGTTTGGCATAACTTGCCTTACTGATATTGAGGGCAATATTCATTTCTAAGTGTGGGAGGGAATTCTCACGAATTTTATCATGTAATTATCTGCCTAATTCCCCCGTTTTTGGCCAAAATTTTTTTTGGAGTAAGTGTTTTACACTTTCTCATTTGGTTATCGGTCGCCATTATGCGTAGACAAAGGATTGGCTAATCGAGCAAGCGGCTCTTGGTAAAGATATCTCAAATCCGTTGGCTGACTTGCAATTTGCCCAAATTGTATGGTACTCACCATATCTTTAATTAGTGAAGAGTTGGCTAGCCCATTAAGTTTATGGCTTGTGGTAAAGGCGATGGAAAATAATTGGTATCGGCTTCACCAAGATAATATTAATAATTTATCTAAGAGTTGGCTAGTCGAGAAGTGCGGCTTACGGTAAAGACAAATCAAATCCGTTGGAAATTTGGTGGTTTGCTCAAAATCACATGGTTATCGGTGTACCATGGTTCTTACTTGGCGAAACATTTGGCTACTCGAGTAATGGCTTTTGGTAAAGAGTTTCAAATCCATTAAGTTTTCTCAAAAGATTGCTAGGGACTAGCAATAGTTTAGTGTGGGGATTGATGAGTGTGTAAATACTCATCATTTTAATCAAATCTGAGCTAAAGCGTCTTAAAAATGCTCACAAATGCATCAAAACATCGAAAATATTCAAAATTACATTTTATATGTTTTGGATGCAAAATGTTTAAAATCGGATGAAAAATGAGCAAAGTTTGCATAATTGGCGGTTTAGTCCCCAGTTTCTAAAGTATCAAAAATAGTCCACGAGTCAAAGTTTCAAAAGAAAAGTCACCAAAGGTTCTTTTTAAATCATAACTTGTCAAATTTAGTCCTTTGGTGAAAAATATCAAAAGTTTGAGAAAATTACAAGAATGGTCCTTCAACTTTGAAAATTGGCGGTGGTCACTGAAAATGTGAAAATGGCAACTTTGGTCCTTGTAATATTAACACTTGTCAATTTCAGTCCTTGGAGCAACTTTGAGATATTGGACCTAGATTTCTGGTTTGAGGAATTACAAGTTAGGCCTTGTATTAAACCCTTTAATACTCCACTTGGACTAGTCAAATTGCAAATGACCCACTGCCTACTTTTTTGGACCCACAGCCAATGCAAATGAACCCTTCCCTTTTAATAAGCCATCAAACCACTTTGACATCCATTCCCTCCCTCTTTCGCTGGGTACACAAAATCCACCATCATCGCATCACGCAACACCCGATAACACTCCCTCATATCATCATCCACACCTCCAACCACTTAACTCCAAGAGTGCATTTAATGCACTTTTGCACCAACACTCAACGGTAATTAAACATAAGTTTTGGCAAAACCCTTTTAAGCCAAGATTGAATTTACGATCCAAGGGCCTCAATTGTTAGTGGGATATGTCCAGAGAGATGAGAGAGACACTTGGGATGTATAAAAGACCAAGAGAAGCTACAAGAGGAGGAGTTAGTTTTTAGTTTTTAAACAATGTATGTCGATTTACTTATTATCATGTCTTAACTAGTTTGCAGTTGTCTTTTCAAGTTCATTTGTATCAAATAACTTGTATCTAAGTGTATTGCAACTCTGTTTAATCATCAATTCCAAGTTTAGTTCATATTTCATATTTGTGTCCACTTGTTGAAATTGTTCTTTGTCAAACTCCTTTGTTTAAACTTGTAGCAACTCAATTTCAATTTCAAACAAGCTTATATAAGCTCATAATAGCTTTCTGTAAGCCTCTAATCAAGTTACAAGCAGTTTAGAACTTTGGTCAAAATAAGTCAAACATGGGGCAAATCTGAGGAAGGCATGGAATGGGTTGATTCAGACATGAATGTGGGTTGATATGGAAGCAATGGGTTGTTTAAAATAGGTAGTGGTTCTTGTTTCACAGTTGCTAGCCATAGTGGCTTTGGACAAGTTGTAAGTGATTTTTAAGTTCTTGTGCATAATCTGCTTTTGTAGTTTAAATCTGTTAAAACCTGTTCCAATAGTAGTATCTAGGTTGTCTTAACTTAGTTTGATCATAATCGTGTTTGTCTAGTGTTAGATCGGTTTTACTTTGTTAATCGGTGATCTAAGGGTGTGTTTGGTTCTTGTCTTACTTGATCTAGAGGTGTATCACGAGTTAAATTCTAGTGGTTCATGTTTCTTAAGCACAATTGAGTTCATATCGAGTCACAACTTGGGTGCTGCTTGCACCAAAAGTCAAAATGCCTTAAAATCTATCTTACATCCTTTGTTGAGATTTTGGGATTGCAAAATCATTGTTTTGTGTTTAGAATCATCAAACATAGCTTGCATTAGTGTTATCATATCATATTACATCAATATGTTGACAAAAATTTGATCCAAAGTTCATTATAGTCAAAGTTCATCATTCTTGTTAAAAAGTCAAAAGTGCTAAAATCTGTTTTAGGGGCAAATGCAAGGAATTTTCATGGCTTCATTTTTGGAGTCATTTTCATTGAAACTTGTCATTCTAAAAAGTTCAAGCGGTCCTTTTACTTATAAGCATTTTGGTGAATTTTTACAATTTAGTTAAAGGCCTCAAACAAGCTCTTCTTTCAAGCTCGAGTTCCTGCTCAGAACTTCGGTTGATCTTGAGATTTTCTCGGATTCTTGCATCAGTTGCCGCAGGCTCATTTGAGCTCACCTGAGTCTAGTTTTGGTGAACTTGGTCTCACCAGGTCTTTTCAAGTTCCAAATTGTAGTTTTAGTTTGAGCTTATTTTCTGACTTATGCTTGTGTCGAACTTAGTCCCAAAGCTGTTGTTGAACTTAAATCTCATAGACATCAAATCGTGCAAATTGTGATTCAGTGGTTAAAAGCAGTTAAGGATTGTTGCATTTGGTGAGTTTAGTAGTTTAGAACATCGTAGGATTTGGTAGCTTATTTTGCTCATTTGGCTTATTAAAGTACTTTAGCTTATAAGCTCATATACATATCTGTGTTCATTGTGATTGAAGTTATAACTTTGTTTTAAGTTGCATTAGAGTTCTTATAGCATAATACTTGTGTCAGTTGGTGTTTGTTGTGTCATCAAGCTTATTCAGTGCTTATTTCAATAAGCACTTGTAAGCGATTCAAATTCTCCACATAAGTGCCTGTTTTCCATTTTTCCAGATTCCTAATATAATTTTAGAGTTTTCTTGAAACTTTCAGATTTTTCCAAGTTGTTTAGCTATTTTTCTTAATTTAAATTAGTTTTTAAGCATTTTTAATTAGCTTTTAATACAAAAAATTCAGAAAAGGTTCAAAAAATTAATTTTTCAATTTTCTTAGGTTTAGATAAATATAAAAAGTGAAAAAAGTATTTTTCCATATTTTTCATAGTTTATTTTGTAATTTTTAGTAATTTAATTAGTTTTTAATAGTTTAAAATCCATAAAAATAGAAAAATAATCATAAAATACAAAATAGTTTTGAAATTTCTATTTTGACATTTTAGACTTTTCCAATTCATAATTTTATTTTTCTAGCTTTATTTCATAATTTCTTGTAATTTAGTTAATTATTTAATAGTTAAAATTAGTTTTTAATTAATAATAATTAGGTAATTAGTTATAAAAATAGTTTTCTTTTTCTAAAACTCTTCTTTTATCATTAGGATTGTAAAAATATCATTTTCATATTTTTAGGGTTAATATTGTGTAGGTTTCACTTTTTTAATTTATGCGTCGTAGATTTTTAATTTGATTTTATAAAAACATAAAAAAAAAACATCATTTTAAATATAGTGATAGCGTTTATTTAATAGATTTTATCTTTTAACTTTCTTTAATTTGCATTTAAGTTTGTAATTTGTTGGCTTTTACGTAGTTATAATAATCATAATCAAATCCTTTTTTCGTTCAAACTCCTCGATCACTTTACGTTTGATAATTCATCGCATAGCTCATTTGGGACATAACGACACGGGGACCCTATACTCTCGGATCTTCATTGCATTCTGCTTAAAAATTTGTTTTAAGTTTCTTTGCGGTTGGCCATTCACGAGTGGTGGAAACTTGCGTGAGAAAACTTGACGGTTTTAGCCGCATCGAAGATTCAATTCCACCACATCTTCTCAACCTATCATTGCCAACTCTTCCCTCTCTCACTCCGTTTGAAGTGACTTCAACCGGAAGAGATCGATGAATTTAAACTCTTGATCAATCAATGCTTTAGAATTAATGGTGTTTATGATTCGGAGGGGGATATTCTCTATCTTGAGCAATTGCTTAATGAAGATCCATTATCTTCTCCCCTCCGAAAAAGAGATCACGATTGAGGAAATCAAATCGGTGTCATCTCTTGTGAAGAATTTCCCAGGTTGAACTTAGGACCTACCTCCTCATCCGGTATGCATTCTTGGAGGTGATGATAAATTACAGTCATAATTACTAAAGACTTAAGCGAGGAGGAGAAAAATGCTCTCATAAAGGTCTTGAAGTCACACAAGCAAGCAATTGCTTGGAAACTCTGATATTAAGAATTATCAACCACGAGTTTTGTACCACAAAATCTTAATGGAGGATGACTTCAAATGTGATCCACATCGAGAGAAGGTGAATCCTAAGATTCACGAGGGTTATCAAACAAGAGGTTCTCAAACTTCTTGATGGGGTTTGATTTACCGATCTCGATAGTCCTTGGGTTAGTAATTCATGCGTTCCAAAAGGGTGGCATTCGCATTTGTCACAAATGAAGAAAGCGAGTTGATTCCAACTTCGATTGGTTCTACGGATGGCGTGTGTGCATTGACTATAGTAAGTTAAGCGAAGCCACCCGTAAAGACCATTTTCCTCTACCCTTCATGGACCGGATGCTTGATATTATTAGCGAGGAGCGAATACTATTGTTTCCTTGATGGTTTCTCGGGATACTGGATCCCCATGATCCATTTGGATCAAGAAAAGACCACATTCACACGCCCATACGGGACGTTTGCCTATAGAAGCGTATGCCTTTTTGCATGCAATGCTCACAGCGCGTTCCAGCGATGTATGATGGCAATTTTCCACGACATGATCGGGGAAACTATGGAGGTGTTTATGGATGACTTCTCGGTCATTGGGGACTCGTTTCATACATGTCTCTCCCATTTAGACAAAATGTTAAAAAGGTGTGAAGACACCAATCTAATGCTGGGAGAGAGAGAGCCAACTTATGGTCAAAGGGGCATAGTCCTTGGCCAGAAGATTTCCAAGAATGGGATTGAGGTAGATAGAGCAAAAGTTGATGTTATTGCTAAATTACCTCATCCTATAAATCAAAGGTATTAGGAGTTTTTTAGGTCATGCCGGGTTTTATCGAAGATTCATTCAAGATTTCTCTAAAATCGCTCGACCTATGACCCATCTTCTCGAAAAAGATGCTCCTTTTATCTTTTCTCCCGAGTGCATCGAAGCTTTTGAAACACTAAAGAAAAACTACGGGCGCCCATTCTAGTGCCCATTTGGGATTTACCCCGAGCTCATGTATGCGATGCAAGCGATTTTGCTATCGGTGCGATCTTGGGGCAGCATAAAACCAAGCATTTTCACCAATCCACTCACGCAAGCAAAACTATGACGAAGCTCAAACCCATTACACCACTCTGAGAAAAGAATTATTAGGCGTGGTGTATGCGTTTGAAAAGTTTAAACCATACCTTATCTTGACCAAATCGTGGTGTATCACGGATCACTTTCGGCACTCAAATATCTCTTTGCAAAACAAGATGCAAGCGAGATTTCCGTTGGGTTCTCCTCCTACAAAATTTGATATCATTATTCGTGATAAAAGGAGCTGAGAACTTGGTCAGCGATCATCTGTCCGATTAGAGAACCCTCACCAAAATGTGTTTGAGAAAAAGGAAATAAATGAAACATTTCCTCTCGAAACACTCAATGTGGTTTCTTTTAGTGGAGACTCTTCTACCCCATGGTTTCTTGACTTTGCAAATTACCATGCGGGTAACTGTTAATGAAAGGGATGTCGTCCCAAGGAAAATAAATTCTTTAAGGATGTGAAACATTATTTCGGGGCGACCCTACTTGTTTAAAATTTGTGCGGATCAAGTCATGCATGTGTGTATGAATCGAGGAAGCTATTGAAATTCTCAAGGCTTGCCATTCGGACCTCTTGGGGACATCATAGCCCGAACTACACCGCCAAGAAGGTGTTTGATTCCGGTTTCTATTGGCCCACAATCTGGGATGCCCATGAATTCGTGAACACTGGCGCTTGTCAAGCGTCACGGAATATCTCCAAAGGAATGAAATGCATAGCGCCATTCAAGTGTGTGAAATCTTTGACATCTGGGGCATTGACTTTATGGGGCCATTTCCTTCTTCCTGTGGTAACAAATACATACTCGTGGCCGTTGACTACTTATCAAAATGGGTTGAAGCTAAGGCTTTACCCACCACGATGCCGGATTGTTGTGAAATTCTTGAAATTTCTCTTTGCTAGGTTTGGAACTCCGAGCCATCATCGATGATGGTAGTGCGCATTTTGCAATGACCAATTTGAAAGAGTCATGCAAAAGTATGGTGTAACTCACCGCGTTACCTGCGCGTACCACGAACAAGTGGGCAAGTGGAAGTTTCTAACCGGGGATAAAAATTCTTGAGAGGGCGGTTGGTGAAAACCGGTGCCTCTTGGTCGAATAAGCTAGATGGCGCACTCACGGGCCTTCCGTCTGACTTACAAAACACCCATGGTGCACTCCATCAAGCTTATGCGGAAAGGCGTGTCATCTACGGTTGAGCTCGAGCACAAGGCATCGGGCCTTGAAGCATGCTAACTTTGATATTGACATTTGGTGATCATGGAAAGTTCAAATGAATGAATTAAATGAACTCCGTGATCAAGCCTCACGAAACTCTTTGATCTATAAGTAAAAGACAAAGAAGATTCATGACTCTAAAATCAAGAACCGCGTTTTGCTTGCTTGGTGATCGAGTCCTTCTTTTAATTCAAGATTGAAGATTTTCTGGGAAAATTAAAATCCATTGATTCGGTCCATTTACTATATTCGGTTTATCCTTATGGTCCCATTGAGTTATCTCAACCCGATGGTCCTAATTTTAAAGTGAATGGTCATCGAGTGAAGCATTACTTTGGAGAGGACATCCCATCCATGGTTGTCCAGGACTTACAAACTTTCTCATGAACCAATGAATCGGGGATCGAGTCAAGCTAGCGACTTCGGGAATCAAAACGATAGCATGCCATATGGGTTTTCACCCATATTTCTGACTTCTTTCTATCTTTCTACCACCCAGTGTGGGGGTGCTTACATGTTTGTGTATATAAGTCTTTTCAAAAAAAAATCTTCTTTCTAAATAATGGTAGTAGTATTTCCTTTTTCGTTCTTTGTTTTAGGCATAACAATAGGTACTTTGAATATTTCGGGCAATATTCATTTCTAAGTGTGGGGGGGAATTCTCACGAATTTTATCACGATATTATATAGCCCTAATTCCCGTTTTGGCCAAAATTTTTTTTTTGGAGTAAGTGTTTTCACCGACTCATCTTATGGTTATCGTCCGCCTTGTCTAATAAACTAAAGGATTGGCTAATCCGAGAACAAGCGACTCTTGTAAAGATATCTCAAATCCGTTGGCTGACTTGCAATTGCCCAAAATTGTATGGTATTATTTTACTCACCATATCCTAAAAAGTGAAGAGTTGGCTAGCCTTCAAGTTTATGGCTTGTGGTAAAGGCAGTGGAAAAACCATAATTGGTAATCGACTCACCAATGATAATATTGATAATTTATCTAAGAGTTGGCTAGTCGAACAAGCGTACGGTAAAGACAAATCAAATCCGTTGGAAATTTGGTGGTTTGCTCAAAATCACATGGTTATCGATTAATACCATGGTTCTTGCTTGAAGCTGAAACATTTGGCTACTCGAAATGTGGCTTTTGGTAAAGAGCGCAAATCCATTAAGTTTATCTCAAAAGATTGCTAGGGACTAGCAATAGTTTAGTGTGGGGGATTGATGAGTGTGTAAATACTCATCATTTTTGTTAATCGAGCTACGAAAAGCGTCTAAAATGCTCAAATGCATCAAAATACGAAAATATTCCAAAATTGCATTTTATATGTTTAGGATGCAAAATGTTCAAATCAGGATGAAAAATGAGCAAAGTTTGCATAATTGGCGGTTTGATCCCCAAGTTTTAAAATTATCAAAATAGTCCACGAGTCAAATTTCAAAGAAAAATCACCAAAGGTCCTTTTAATATCATAAATTGTCAAATTTAGTCCTTTGGTGAAAAATATAAAAGTTTGAGAATTACAAGTTCGATCCCCAAGTTTAGGTGTGAGAAAATACCCTTTAAGTTTCAAAAATTGGCAATTGTGATCCTTGGATTATTTGAATAATAAGGTAGGCCCTTGGATCATAAATTGAGAAAGTACATGTTTGGTCCCCAGATTTGAAGTTACATGAATGGTCCTTGTGTTAACTCATCCAAACGGACCCTTTATTACCCTTGCCCAAAGTATTATCCATCCATCCTAAGCCTACCCAGCCCACCTTGTACCCGGTTCAAACCGAAACAAACCCACCCATGGTTTCAAAATATCACAGCCTCCGCGGGTTACCGCCTCCCCATCATCACCACATGCGGCATGCACGCAGCGCCTCCCCACTCCTCCACCATCATCTCTATCACCTCCACCACCAAAGCCAAGTGCATTTAATGAACTTCTACCCAAACACTCAACCTCAGTGGTATAAACATGATTTGGCACCAAAAAGCCATCCAGCGGCCAATATCCATTCTAGCAATCTAAGGCCAATATTCATGCTGGGATTTGAAGAAAGGAGTGAGAGATGGGAGTATAAAAAGACCAAGAGGATGCAACAAAGAGGGGGTACTTAGTTAATTTTCTTAAAGTGTATGTCATTTTTTTTAGCTTGTAATATCTAAAATAGTTTTCATTGTGTTTTAAGCTTTATTGTATCAAACAAAGGTATTGATTTGTAGTGTAACTTATTTCCACTTATCAATTCAAGCATGTTCAATTTCCATAATCTATGCCGGTTTGGAATTTTCAAATCATATGTACAAGCTTCTCTTAACTTATTTATTAGCTATAACATGATCAAACTAGCTTAGTAAAGCTTTCCATAAGCTCACATTCGGTTTCAAACATTTTGGAGTTTGGTCAACAAAAGTCAAACAAGGTTGATTTGGTGTTGGAAATGGAGGGTGGGTTGATGCGGCATGGATTTGGGGTGAATTATAGTTAGTTGGATTGGTTTATATAGGTTAGTGGTTCGGTTTCGATGGCTAGCCATAGTGGCTTTGGACCTTTGTAAGTGATTTTCACAAGTTCTTAGCATATCGGTATTTGTTGTCATAATATGTTAAAACCTGTTCTAATAGTAGTAATTAAGTTATATTAAGTTAGTTTGATCATAACCTATGCTTGTTAGGAGTTTATCTCCGGTTTTACTTTGCAAAACAATAGTTAAAAGTGTGTGTTTGGTTCTGGCGATCTCTGTCTTGTGGGATTATTCAGTGGTTAGAGTCTATTGGTTAATGCTTGATTAGTTCATTTGTGCTCATATCAATCTTAGTTTGGTGCCTTTGCTTAGTTCATAAAGTCAAACATTAACAAATCACAAAAGCTGTCTCAAGTGTTTGGAGTTTTGGATTTGCAAATCCTTATTTTGTGTTTAGAATTGTTAAATATTGCTTGCATTGTGCTTGTTCATTCATATTTCATCAACATCCTCATAAAATTGGATTCAAAATCCATTTTGGTCAAAGTTCATCAATATCATCAAAAGTCAAAATTGCTAAAATCTGTTTTAGGGGCAAATGCAAGGATTTTTCATGGCTTCACTTTTGAGCCATTTTAGATGAAACTTGGCATTCTAAAAACTTCAACTAGTCTTTATCCTTATTACCATTTTAGTAGAATTTTACAATTTTCTTAAAGCTCCCAAGCGGCTTATCTTTTGGGTCCTAGTTGCCTGCTCCAACACTTCGGCATTAACGAGTTTTCTCGATTTTGTCCGAGGGGTTGCACAGGGCTATGTGAGCTCACCAGGTCTGAGTTTTGGTGTATTTGATCTTAGCCAGTTAAAGATAGGTTCCAATTAATGCTTTTTCATTTTTAGCTTAAATTGTAGCTTGGCACTGCTTCCAAAGTAACCCTAGAATGCATTTTTGCCTATAAGCTCATAATTAAATCTTTTGCAAATTGTGATTCTGAAGTTATAGCATGTTGTTTTAAGTTGCATTAGAGTAGTTTTATCATATTTAAACTTCATTACAGTTGGTTCACATTGGTGCTCATTTGCTTATTCAAGTGCTTATTTCAATAAGCACTTACATCGATTCCATAATTCCACACATAAGCACTTGTTTTTCCATTTTTCCTAGCTTCCTTATATAATTTTAGAGTTTTCCTGAAATTTTCAGATTTTTCTAAGTTGATTTGCTATTTTTCTTAATTTAAATTAGTTTTAAGCATTTTTAATTAGCTTTTAATACAAAAATTCGGAAAAGGTTCAAAAATAATTTTTCATTTTCTTAGGTTTAGATAAATATAAAAAGTAAAAAGTAATTTTCAGATTTTTCATAGTTTAGTTTGTAATTTTTAGTAATTTAGTTTTTTAATAGTTTAAAATTCATAAAAATAGAAAAATAATGAGAAAATATAAAAATAGTTTTGAAAATTCTATTTTGATATTCTAGACTTTTCCATTTCATAATTTTATTTTTCTAGCTTTATTTCCTATTTTCTTGTATTTTAGGTAATTATTTAATAGTTAAAATAGTTTTTAATTAATAATAATTAGATAATTAGTTATAAAAATAATTTTCTTTTTCTAAACATTTTCTTTTATCATTAGGATTGTAAAAATATCATTTTCATATTTTTAGGGTTAATATTGTATAAGTTTCACGTTTTTATTTATGCGTCGCATAGTTTTTAATTTCGGTTTATAAAAAGATAAAAACAAAAACATCATTTTGCAAATAGTGATAGCGTTTATTTAATATTTTATCTTTTTAATTCCCTTTAATTTGCATTTAAGCCGTTGTAATTTGTTGGCTTTTTCTGTAGTTATAATCATAATCAAATCCCTTTTTGCTTCAAATTTCTCGTCATTTACGTTTGGTAATCCATTGCATAGCTTCGGGACATAACGACGGGAAACACTATACTCCCAGGATCTTCATTGCATTCGTCTTAGGCGATTTTAAAAGGCGGTTACTGATGCACATTCACAAGTGGCGGGACTTGAGTGATTTAGCCTTGTTTAGCCTTGTCACCTCTTTTAGATGTTTACACTTGGTGCTTACGCCCGTCGGTGGAGTTTGTTTCTTGTACAAGCCTATGGTAATATTTAGATCATGGTTTGGAATATGAGTGTACTATTCCTAATACTATCCATCACAAATAAAATGAGTGTTGAGTGATTATACATCCGTTTTTTTTTCATTGAGGTGCTTAGCCATTTATCATGCGAGAAAATCCATAGGGTATTGTCAAACATCTCGATTTTTCACCTCATAAAGCTTAAAATGATGAATCATATCTTGTACTTGTACTTGGTAGATTTGCATCACATTTTTTTAATCATATTTCATGCACCATGTGGGATTTATTTTTCTTATTTCTAGATTTGCTTGAGGGCAAGCAAAACCTTAAGTGTGGGGAGTTTGCGCTCATTTTTCGCTTATTTTTATATTTGATTTATTAAAAACCCAAAATATTTTTTAATTTTTCTTTTTGTTTGTCATTTAGGTATGTGTTTGATTTTTCTTTTCTTAGATTTGCTTGAGGGCAAGCAAAGTTTAAGTGTGGGGAATTTGATAACGCTCAAATTGTGCATGTTTTTAGTAGCGTTATCTTTGCTTTTATGTGTGTTATTTGGTTATAATCATATGCTTTTAATGCTTAATCGTACAAAGTCGCTTTGCTAGTTCATTTGTAGCCAAGTAGGGAAAGTGGAAAAGGCGGAAAAAGTATCTGAAGATTTCTCCATGTACGAAGAATTCAACAAAAGAAAGACTTTAGGAGTATATTGAGAAGATAAAGTCATCAAGTTAGTGGTCCAAAGACTCAAGAATAAAGTTCAAGGAAGCGAGAAAGAAATGAAGAAAGAAGCTAAAGCGAAGACATATTGGAAGACTCGTTGTTCCCACAGCACCTTCACCATTTTGGCCATAACTTTGCATTTCCGTTTGACCCCCGTTAAGCTGACCACAGAAAGCTAAGAGAAAGATCTACAACTTTGCAGTTTATGAAGTTTTGTGATTTTGCTCCAACCGATCGGTCGAGCCCCGTAACCGATCCGGTTGGAGAGCTTATCAGAAGACCAACGGATTCGGTTGGAGCTCAACGGATCCGGTTGGTCCCTTTCAGCCATTTCGCACTACTAAGACTCCAAACGTGTTCCAAATGATTCTAGTCTCTTCTTACATGGTTTCTAGTCCCTTTCAAGCTCCTTGGCCTCCAAGAAATGCATTGAATACCCTAGGCCTTGGTAGTAGTATAAATAGAACCCATTTGGCATCTCATTTCATCATCCCTTCTCCATCTTTCTCATCCCTTTCATCCACCACTCCTCTCTAGGTGTGAAATTCAAGCCTCCACCCTTAAGGACCAATTTCCACCTAGAGCAAACCACTAACTTGAGAGAACACAACCACTCTCAATACCTCACCAAAGGTGTAAATTCAAGCCTCCACCCTTGGGGCCAATTTCCACCTAGAGAACACAACCACTCTCAAAATCTTCACCAAAGGTGTGAAATTCAAGCCTCCACCCTTAAGGATGAGTTTCCACCAACTATCCTATCCCAACTTGTGTGAAATTCAAGCCTCCACCCTTGGGGCCGAATTTCGACCACTTATCCACCAACTTATCTTCCTAAAAGACCACAAACCTCTGCCAAATTCGTGTAGTGTGCTCAAGGGTTGTCGAAGGCGTTTGGACATCATTTTCGGCTTGGTAGAACTATTGTAGTTGATTGGAGGCTTGAAGGTTGCTATAATCCTTCATCTTTGCCTATTGTAATTCATACTTTAGGTAAACCTTGTTACTTTTCTATTTAAAGATGTTTGTTATTGATATGATTATTGAGATTTTGTGTTTGATTGGAATAATGATGAATGTCTTGATACTTGCTTGTTCTTATAATGCTTTTCTTGTTGGTTTGATCCGTGACAATCATAACCATCAACTTGTTACTTGTTCTTATAATGCTTTTCTTGTTGGTTTGATCCGTGACAATCATAACCATCAACTTGTTACTTTTTACTTGCTTAAACAAACAAACGACACTTGTAGTGCAACCAAGTCTCTTGGGATGACCTTGATTTACCATATACTATACTACAACTTGACTAGGGTATACTTGCCAGAATGTGTTCCTAGTTAATCGGTAATTCTTGTTTACAAATTTAAAACCGATGAAGCACATCATATGTTAATCTGATTCTAAATCAATTTAAGTGTGGTATTAAAACTATGAGATCGACAATGGTACTTGAATTTGTTAACAATAAAATGAGTAATTTGTTTAGCGACACTGGTATTACTCATCAAACTACTTGTGCTTATACTCCTTACAAAATGGGAATCTGAGAAAAAGCACATGCACTTATTAAATGTTGCTAGAAGCTTCTTGTTTCAAAGTGGTATTCCTTTAAGTATGTGGCACGAATGCATTTTAAGCTGCTGCCTATCTAATTAACAGGCTACCATCTTACATTTTGAGTGGAAAGTCTCCTTTTGAGTTGGTGTATGGTCAAAAACCAAAACTTTCTCATCTGAGATGTTTTGGTTGTTTGTGTTTCACTTCTATTCTTAATAATTCGATAAATTTGCTTCTCAGAAAAATGTATCCTCATTGGTTTTTCTACAACAAAAAAGGCTTATAAGGTTTACAGTCTTGAGTCTAAAGTGATTTCTTATTCTAGAGATGTTGAGTTTTATGGCTGTTTTTCCATTTAAAATGAACACTCAACTACAAACTGATAAGGCTACGACACATAATGATCTAAACTTTTTCAATGAGAAACACATTGATCAAAATCCCAATGATGAAAGGAGAGGTTATAATACATCCAATGATGATGGTTGTGCCTATTCATGCCCTAGAAGTACACATACTTCTAATGATGGTGAGAATACCGGTATGGCAACATCTATAGATGACAATAATCTATTTGAGGGAAGTGCCCTACTAATAGAACACCACCCATCTATCTCTACTCGAACACGGTCATGAGCACTTTGTTCATAGAAGGTCTAGTAGGGACTCTAGAATGCCTGCTAAGTTTAATGATTATGTTGTGAGTAGTAATGTAAAGTATGGGCTTGAAAAATATGTATGTTACTCTAATTTAAGTCAAATTATTGTTTTTAACACTTTAAACAAATCTGTTGAGCCTTCCTCTTATGAGGACGCTGCAAAATCTAAAGATATTAATTTGGTTAGGGCTATGAATAATGAGATAAGCGCTTTAAAAGAAATAACATTTGGATTGACTATGAACTTCCTAAAGGAAGGAAAACATGTAGTAGTAGGTGGTTATGGAAAATTAAATACTACGTATAAATCCTCAGGTGAAATTGATAAATATAAAGCAAGGGTTGTTGCGGAGGCTTTAGCCGAGAGGAGAGGATTTGATTATAGAGAAACTTTCATCCTGTTGTCAAAATGTCCACTTTGTGAGATGTATGATTACTATTGTTTGTTTGTAACAATTGGAGTATTTTTCAATTAGATGTCAATAATACAAGACCTGACATAACTAGTTTGTTCCATGTTTGCCTCTTTATGCTTGTGCAGGGACTAAAGATGGACAAGAGGTTAATTCTTTGCCTATATATACCCACCTCTATACGCATTCTCACACTTACTCAAATTAGTGTCTTCTCCCAAGCGACTCTCTTGGTCTATTCACGATACTAACTCATTTGTATAGCTAGGCTAGGTGATCTATCATCTTGATCAAGCCTAGATTGTAGTGATTGATTGCTTTAACTTTGGTGACAATCTTAGTCATTCCTTTCTTGTATTGTAATATGATACTCTCTATTTGAATCAAGGGGTGGTTGGTTGGATTCTATCTTGGTGTTGTTATAATTTCTCTGAGAACACAAACACCTTCATTTCTTGCTTCTTACAAGTTACAATGTTTGGGCTGACTAATAACTATGCAAAATATCTGTTGAAACATTACTTAGTAAGTTACAAGTAATGAGATTGTTGAAGATGTTTTTGATTGTCATTTGAGGTGCACACCAATGACCGAAATCTAGGAGACAAAGATATCACTTTGAAGCGTAAGTTTGAGATGGAATTGGAAACCATAACTCCATAGGCATCGTCAACCTATTACATCTATTAAATTCATTCAAGACATGGTTTTAAGTGAACCCCTTAGGCACAAAGATATCACTTTATAACAATGCAACTTAACAACATATCCATTTTATTGGACTCGACTTACTCAAAACGTTAACTTCCATAACCAAAGGCGTATAGGGTCTCATAACAAATTAGCACTCAATGTCAAAGGATAAAAAATAAAAATTTTGTGGTGATATGCAACTCAGCGTATAGTATCACGAATGGTAATTTTTGTACTTATTTTATCAGGTATGGCCGTTATGGGTGTATATAAAACATATGTATTGATGTTGTGTAAGGAACTCCGAGTTGAAGGCAAGCAATAAGCGGAACTTGAACATTTATTTTGGGGGCGGGTCAGGAGATTTGTTTGTATTCTCAACTAAATTACCCTAAACCTATAATACTTACACTAGTTGCACTTAACTTTTGGGGCGGGGATCCTCCACGCTTCACTGAGGTTCATGCATTGAAGGGAAAGAGCTCCACCTCCGCTATATATCCACATTAGTTGTATCCGTATCTCGTGATATCATAGTATTTAACTAGACCCCATCCCCGTTTGAGCGTCCACCATAATAAAATTAAGGGCTAATAACTTAAAAATGCATCTAACTTGTCAAATTTTGTGGTTAATTGAGAGTCATCTATTTTTATTTAGTTTATTTTATTTTATTTTTTCTTTATTAAGCATAAAGCTCTCAAATTTCGACCTTTGTGTATATTTTGTGCATGTAAAATGACCATTTACCCTTGGAAAGTAGGAAAAATTAAGAGTAGAATGGTCACAAGATACAAACATGGGTAGAAATTTGAGAGCTTTAATGTTTAATAACAAAAGATGACTAATAAAGCGACAAAAATATTGAAGTTAGATCATTTCAATTCATTAACAAAATTAATAATGATATATATTTGAGCAATGAATCGTTATTAGCACACATTTTACAGGACTTTTAAAAAGAAGAAAGCTTTCATAAGGAGAGATTTACACAATCAAGTGTGGAACCAATTTTGTCACTTTTCACAAAATACGCTATGATTGGAGAAGTATTATTTTAAGAAAATTTACAGAAAAACCTAGAGCAATTAGAAGTGTATATAAAAGACGTTTAATAAACAGCCCACTTTTCTAAAACTTGTATCAAGTAGTCCCACATTGGTCAAAGTAAAAAAAAAAAAATGTTTGTTTATATATTGTGGTTTTATATAAGAATGGTTGAGTTAGGATGAGTTGTATGTTGTTGTGTTCAAGTGTTTGATCCTCATTTTATAGGAGACATGGTGGAACATTTGTGCAAATCAATTCCCATAAGTTCTTAGCTTTTTGTCACTTTAAAATTCGAAGAATATGTTCCTTGTAATAATAATGTCACAAATTACCATCTTCTTCTCACAGTTTATGAGGAAACGGGGTGGAACATTTGTGCAAATCAATTCCCATAAGTTCTTAGCTTTTTGTCACTTTAAAATTCGAAGAATATGTTCCTTGTAATAATAATGTCTAAATTACCATCTTCTTCTCACAAGTTTATAGGAAGAGTTGGAACATTTGTGCAAATCAATTCCCATAAGTTCTTAACTTTTTGTCACTTTAAAATTTGAATAATATGTTCCTTGTAATAATAATGTCACAAATTACCATCTTCTTCTCACATGCATTTAACACAATGTGTACTGATATAGCCGGTTTAACATTGAAGTTCTGAAGCTACAAACCAAGCTGTATCCAAGTTTCTAAGGAACCGTTTGGTTATGAGAATGTTTTTAGCCGAATTTGAATGTTTAAGGAATTGGAATGTGAAGGAATGAAATATTAGAAATTGAAATCCTTAGGATTTAAAATCGCAATGAATTGAAATCTATAAATACTAGCGATTTTAGTTGGAAGAATGAAATTAGAAAAAACAATTATATTAAAATATTTAAAATTTAATTTTAGTTTAAGATTAATAAACTAAATATTATTTAATAAATAAATTACTTATCAAATTATAATAATAATTTTTAAATAATATTATATAAACTAATATATTAAATAAATAATTTTTTATATAAAATACAATTGTATTTTTTAAAATATAAATTAAAAAATTAAGCTATAAATAAATTATATTTAATTTAAAAAAAAATTAATATAATAATAATAATTTTTTAAAATAAATAATAATTTATATTCAATTTTAAATAAATAATAATTTTTAAATCTTAATAACATGGTTGTTTATAAAAAAATAATTATAATAACAATAATGATTAAATGATCGTTTATAATAATAATAATAATAATAATAATAATAATAATAATAATAATAATAATAATAATAATAATAAAATAAATAAATAAAATAAATAAAAATAAAAAAAATAAAATAATAATAATTAAAATAAAAATAAAAATAAAATAAATAAATAATAATAAAAAAAATAATAATAATAATAATAATAATAATAATACTTGATAAAAGATAATATAATTAGTAGATTGTAAACAATCATACCATCTTCTTGCCACAATGTTGAATTCCATATATATGGGATTTTGAAGAATTCATTCCATTCTAGCTTTGCCAACACATTAAGGAATGGAATTGATTCAAATTAACACAAATTTTCAACTTCTTAGCGTTATGAAATGGAATTGAATTGATTCCAGAATCACTTAGGATTCGCTGATACGCCAAGCATACTTAATGTTCAACTAGTCATATGACTCTACTTGATGAATACGAGAGACTAGAGATCATTTACAACTCATCCACATATCTCAAATTAGTAGTTTTGGGGGTTAATTTGATTATATTGTTTAGTCTTAACACAAAACTTATTTTATACGAATCAACTAAAAGCTAAACTAACTTTGAAACAACAGATGCGACATAAGAGTTATTATTTGAAGTGTGGATTCAACATAAGATAATTAATTTAGCCTCGTTTATGATGGTTAAAGTGATATAACTTAGTATAGTGAATCACAAAATGACTCCATAATATGTTAGCATTTGCATGTGCCAAGATAGTTACAAAAAACAGTCTGTAAAAGTTAATTTACTTTAATATTCACATTAATTAAAAGCTTAGTTGTAAGCTAAATTTGAACTAAGAATTGGAGGGGTGCGCAAGGCCTTGGCAGTAGTGTAAGACCAAGGCGACGTTCAAGTCTTTCATGCTTGATGTCGTGTTCCTGCTCGGAAACCACTTGTAAAAAGGATTTTTGGTTGTAGGCTGGCCCGAATAACTTCCCACTCCGTCCCGGCGACCCAACCGGCCAATCCCCTCGCTCATAATCTTATGGTCCGCAATGTTAATCTTCAACGAGTATTTACCTTGTAGGCTTGTAAGAGGTCTCAGTAATCGATCAAGACCTTTTGAAGACAAAATTTCTTGTTTGATTTGTTGATTTTCCGTCCTTGTCGCAATTGAGCACCATTATACCTTTTCTCACTGCTTATGACATTCATGGGTCCTTAAAGTGGGCCCACTCGAAGATGCAAAATATCACCAAGTCTAAAAAGGTAGTTGCTAATGGGTTTTACTTAGAAAATTTCTTTTAATTTTGAGTAAACTACACCATTCGTCCTTGTGGTATACGTTGACCATCAAGGATCGTCCTTTGACCAAAAATTGCCGTTAGTCCGTAGCGCTGCGAAGCGTTACTCGGCGTTGGTCCCTCGCACTAACGACGGTAAATAGCGCTCGTTAAGTCAGTCCAGCGTAAGGGTATTTTAGTCTTTTCCTTCATTTTTAACTTCATCTTCCCTTTATCTATCTTCATCTCTATCTATCTTCATCTCCACTATCACCACCACTATCTCCTCTATTCATTTTTATCACCACCTACCATAATCTATCTTATTTCTAAAAACACATAAAATCCAATTAAATCAAAACAATACTCAGTAATTCAATTTGAGAACCATATATACAAGAAATACACTAGAACCAATAACATTCACTATCACATACATATTCATCTTGACTAAATTCAAAAACAAAATCAATTCCAATAACAAATACATAATCAATTTAAATACATAATCGGATTGTAGTTAAGCACCGTACCAAAACAGATCTTCAACGAGTTTCGTCCTGTTTTGGTCTTTTTTCTCCTTTATAACCCATCTTCTTCATCTTCATTGAAATTAACTTCTTTGTCTTTGTCCCCAATTTTTTCCTCGTTATTTCCTTTTTCCAATTTTTACATAATTTTTTTTTTTTTTTTTGAATTCATGGGCCGGCCGGTGTTTTAATTTATCTGACTGGATTATTGATTAATGATTTTGGCAAATGAATCGTATTGATTTTTAAGTGAAATAGTCATTAGGTGGAGGTGTTGGAGGATCTTGGGCGGGTGGTGTGGATCTTGGTGGTGGTGGTGGCGAGTGTGGGTGTTGATTAAGTGGAGGTGTTGGAGGATGTTGGACGGATCTTGATAGTGGTAGTAGCGGGTGTAGAGTGGTCGGATCTTGAGAGTGGTTGTGAGAACGAGAGTGGTGGTTATTGTGGTTGTGTTAATGGTGGGATGTTGGCGGATCTTGATATGTTTTGTGTGGATTATGGAGGGAGAGAAGAAAAAGATAAATTAATGTGATAGAAAAGCATATTCACAGTTATGGGTTCTCAAAATAATGTTATGTATCGACAATTTAACGATGATGTTCATAATTCAACTACCTTGAGTATATAATATCAATCTGAAAAATGGGAAAAGATTGAACATTTCCCATATGTCATCGATGGAAATTCTCAAGGTGTAATTGTGAATGGGGCCCCACATTGGGTGATGTATCGGGATCATTACGCTAATGATCAAGTTATTTTTCCTGTTATTGTTTGCTTTGATCTAGTCGAAGATAGGTTCAAAGAAATCCTTAAACCTGATTGGTTAGATGATTTCGATGAGTTTGAATATGGGTAAGGATCATATTGAAGGTTGCGACGGATAATCATATGATCAGTTTTGATGGAGTATGTATGTGCTTCTTTCCTGTTTATTGTGGGTGGGAAAAGACAAAAGTGGTGTGGGTGGGAAAAGACAAAAATACCCTCGACTTAAATAGGTTTAGCGTTTCGCGCCGATTAGGGTGAGGGACCAGCGGTGACGTTTCGCACTTAAGGACTAACGGTTGCATTTTTGGTCAAGGGCGATCCTTGATGGTCAGCGTATACCACAAGGCCGAATGGTGTAGTTTACTCTTTAATTTTTTAATAGTAGGTCCGGGCATTAGACTAGCGTCCTATCGGGTTTTACTTACTTAGAAATTTTCTCTTAAGTTTTTAATAGTCAACCGGTCCGACATGTTGGATCATGAGTCTCAAGAACCAAAAGACATAGGATATGATTGAGAAATTTACATATGTGTAACAAAGAAATGAAAACCTGTTATAAGAAACATAATATCTAATAGAAATTGATTGTGTTTATTATAACTCAATGCATCTTCTCTAGCTTTTCGTACTTTCCACGGCTCTTGTATTTAGAATGTAAAAATTTTATAACTCATTAAAAAGAGCAATCGACTAATATCAATACCTTATGTTTTAAAATGTCACAGTTACTTAAAAGAAAAATATGAAACTATGGGAAATAAAACTAGTGCGAGTATACATTAATTAGATGCAGTATTTATCTAAACATGAACTCGTAATAGTCAAGATAAACTCAAATGAATGTACCAATGTACTACAAAATGCTTATAATCAATTGGGTTTTCACTTCTAAGCATCCCGCATCGCCTTGTGAAAGAAAGTAGCTTGTAGGAGTTGCTTATAAATAAGGAGGGAAGGTTACAATAAAAAGTAGGCATGTTTAATTCCTTTAAAAGCCCGTGGTAACCTTTTCTACTTGCAAGCTTATTTGAGTTTTAAAAGTTGCAAGCTTATTTGAGTTTTAAAAGTTTGCAAGTAGCAAAATATAACACAGCTTTTATATTTTTTGACAAGCTTACAATTTTAAATTAAAAGGCTTAAAGGTGAATTTCATAAAGTAAATTTGGGCACACTCGTGTGATATAAATCGGTCGGTCACCACATTTTTCCTTTGATGACCTACTTTGAAGTCGGTCGAGTCGAGTGTGCACTATCGGTCATCAAGTCGGTCGTGGGTCAAAAAGTGGGTATCGGTTGAAAATCCAACCGATATTCAACACTCCCCACTTTTAACCGTTTAACATTAAAAAAAAAAACTTATTTTTTTCAAAAAACTTTACCACTTTTCACATCCTATAAATACCAACCTCAAACACACAATTTCAAACACAATTCAACTTCAAACTACTTCTCAACACAAGATTATTATAGCTTGCCTCTCCCGCATTCCGTTGAAGATATGCAAATTTACATTCAAAATCAAAGCGAAAAAGACGATGAGGCTCGAAAAAGCGCTATTATAAGCGTCATCAATCTTTGGCGGGCAAGGCGGAGAAGCAACATATGGGAGAAAACTACACGAGTTGCAACGACGACATACGCCTGAAAAGCTCGATAGACAATTTTTATGGAAGAATCCCGCAAGGCAGCGACATTCTTTGACAGTTGTGGGGGTGTTCAACAGATATCGAACAACATCAGCACCAAAATCAATTGGAGCTATCGAGTGAACAAAACCGATGGAGTAAGTGCATCAAGTTTTCGCTAGATTTGTTGGGCAATCTCGCTGACGAGGAGCGTTTGGGTGCAAGCGAGGAATTTCTGGTTATCGGTCTCCCTCGTATGATTCTGCATGCGGGGAGTATTCAGATTAAGATTAAGATTTATGATTTATGTATTTCGTATCGTTTTAATTTTTAATATATTGTAATGTTTTTATTTTAATGAATTTTAACTTTGTTGTTTAAAATGTTTGAATTTAAAAAGGTCGGTTATACTATGGCAACTTGGTAATGGGTCGTCGAGAGAGAGAGAAGCTCATGTGGCGGTGGTGACACGGTCACGAGTGTGCCCAGCAAAGTAAGGCTAGACACATTCGTGACTGAGGTCACCGGTCTTGTATCAGCTCTTTTCGGCGACGGAACCATTTCAATTCTGCAACAAACCTTTTTTTAATTCAACATTTTAAACACAAATTTAAATTCATTAAAATTAAAACATTAAAATACTAAATTCAAATAAACATTAAAAACATTACGTAATTTTTCAAATAGCGTTAAAAACATTAAAAAAAATCTTCACCGTCTTCCTTATCGTCATCGTCACTATCGTTTTCATTCTCTTGATTGACTTGATTTTGTGGTTTCTCCAAATGTGTTCGATCAAATCGACAAACTCCACAAACTCACTAAAACTTCTTCATCGTCGGGCGAGAAGAACCAAATAAAAGCTCGTACGACATATTAAAAGAATGTGTTTGAAGGTATTGAGATAGAAATGTTGATTGAAATTGTGTGTTTTAGAAGTGTGTTTGAGTTAGTATTTATAGGAAAGTGGTAAAGTGTTTTTAGAAAAAAAGTTTTTATAAAAAGAAAAAACGGTAACAATTTTGGGAAAAGGCAAGTGTTTCAACATCGGTTGAAAATCCAACCGATATTCATTTTTTGGTGCCTCGGCCGATTTACGACCCACACCCACACTTTCGACTCGACCGATTTCCAAATCGGTCGTCGTGTGTTTTTTTGATGACCGACCGATTTTAAAACCCCACTGTGTCTAGCCTAACAGTCGCTTTTTGATCTAGTAATTAAACTATTTACGCAATAAAAAACAAACAAAAGACCATAATAAATATGCAATTTTAAATCACCTACGGTCTTAATCTAAAAATGTAATATAGTTAGATAAGTAATAGTAAGACTAGTTATTATGCTTGTGCCTTAAGTTTCAAACTGCGAGTATACACTCAGGCGCTTTTGTTTTGCGTTTTTAAAATGAGATGTGGGATTCATCCTCATCCGTGATACTTAATCGTTTTTTGACGTAATAATAGTTACTAATAGTTAGCAGCATAGTTTTAAAAAGCGCGCCTAGGCGCGCCTCGGCTCAAGGCTCAAGCTCTAGGGATTTTTTCGGATCGAGGCTCACGACATGCATGAATCCCAAAAAGCTTGGCGTTGGGGCTTTTTACTTACCTTGGGCTTGCCTGAGAGATATAACAGTCTTGGGGATTTTTTTCTAAATATTAAGATAAGATACATGGGTCATAAGTTATATGCATGAGACTTTTAAGTTATATCTAATAACCCTAATTTAGAAAAGAACTAAAACACACAATCAAGTGGGTAACTATTGATTCTGATCATTTTACAAATATGTAATCTCTCTCACGTCGTAAGTTTATATCTTGGCTGATTTTTATGATTATTTATTTTATTGATTTGTAAATAACGTCGTAAGTTTATTTTATCTTCAAGCATCACATCTTAGGGTGAGTATTTGTATGATTTGTAATATTGAACTGATTTTATGTTTATTTTATTGATTGTTATTTTTTAACAAGTTACTTTGTTTCATTAAGTATTTTCTTTATGACATATTATCATGAAAATGTGGCATTATGCCTTGAATATTAATATGTTGCTTGATTGATATTTTGAGTTAAATTGTGAGCTTTGTTAGATGTAAGTGCGAATTGTAGGACATAAGCATATTTAGTCGATATGGATTTTAATCTATATGTAGTTCATGAGAAAAAAGAGTTGATCCTTTTGAAGTGACAATGATCCATTTTAATCTTTATAATGGCTATATGTATCCCTTATTAAGTATTTAATGTTATTTTGTGTTATTTAAGCTACATAAATGGTCACATATATTATAAAAAAACTTAATGTATTTAGTGCGCCATTAAGTGAATCTCGCCTTGGTATGCTTGCCCGTCTCGAGGCTCTTTGGTCCCCTTCGTTACGGTGGTAATTTATCCCTTTTACCCAAAATAATTGTTGTGTAAAACCAAGCATAAAAAACAAAATGGTAACGTCGCTCATCCGCTTGAAAAGTGAGCTGGTTTTTACAGGATTCCATTGGCTTTAAAAGTGAGCTGGTTTTCGTAGGATCTTCTCATCAGTTTCTTATCCACCAGGTGATGTGCAATATGACTTATTTTTGGCATTATTTTTCTTGTTAAACTATTGTTTCGAGCAAAAACAAATTTTATGGAGTAATTATTGAATAACTTTTTCTCATACCACACTGCAAAACCACAAATTTTCGTATCTAATGGACATAGATCGAGTTAAATAGGTTATGAACATTTTTATACCTACATCACAAAACGTTTGTAAATCATTCACAATAGTTCTAATGTATATGTCTAATCAAACTAGTTACTCATGCAACTCAATAATTAAGCTGAATAATTAGATTCATTAAACAAATAATACTTATAAACAGATCATTAACAAGCAAATAATTAAAACCAATTATCTACTTATTAATTTATACTCAAAATTTTGTTTAATAATTATTAGGATAAAAATAGCCATTAATACTTTAATAGCCCAAATCATAGTTGTTAACATACCGATCCTGATCTTAGGATCTTATGATATTACGATTCTACAAAGCAAAAATGATCCGGATCCTACGTAGGATCTTAACAAGCTTAAGATGTTATTGGATCCCGATCTTGACCCCATAGAATCTTAAGATCTACTCCGATTCGATCTTACTTTTCTCAAAACATAACTTAAAAAACTACAAATTTATTGTTTATGTTTTTTTATATTATATAAAAAACATGTTATTCTTTTTAAAGATTTCATATTCATAATTGAGGACGACATATTTTTGAAACATTCATATAATTTCGTGTTTATAATATATAATATATTGCAGAATTGAATAATATTACAAAGATCATTAAAAAATAACATTATTGTAAGATCCAAAGATCCCAATCCGATCTTGCAAAGCGAAGATGATCTAACTAGAATCCTGATCATAAAAACCTTGGCCTAAACTATTAGGAGAAACAGGTAAGAACCAAAAAAGCTGGTCATAGTGAATACATGTCTTCACTATTTTGGTTTTATAAGAAGTCTCCCATGTAAACTTTGATGGCTTAGGCAATGTGGGACAAATGAACAAACATCCTCTTTTGTTATGCAAAAACCAAATAAATAACATAATCGATGAATTCCATTCATATTTTATACATTTTCTTTTCATTTCTATAATCTTTGCTTTTTAAAATCGAAAAGGCGATTTTTCCCCCCATATACCTAGGTTGTAATATATAGGTTTTCGAAAAGATGATTTTATTGATTTATGAAAAAATGGGTCCAACAAGTAGTTGTAACACAAGTTTAGGCACGAAATAAGCAAATATTTTGGTCTACCGATCCTTTTTTCCCATAAATTAATGAAAAAAAAAACGTAAAAGATACCTAAAGGAAGGCTAACACAAATAGCGGCTTGGTCGTTGCCAAACAAAAGCAATATTCCGGCCTACGACTATGCCAAGATTATTATGCCAAAAGTTCGAAACCCAGATTACTTATGATAAGATAATATGAAAAGGAACCATTCTTCGACAACAAGTCTCGTAGATTTTTTGTTTCTCTTTCTTCTTTGTATCGTTCATTAGCTTCTGAAAGGACATAAATGTAAACATCCTAAGGCTTTGGATACTTGAAGTTTGTGTTGGAAGGTTATGAATTCCTTGATTTGCATTCATCTCAAAACTGTATATATTGATTACATTACATGTGATGATTCTAGAGACTATGCATGGGTTAGGCCTAATATAATACAAATGGGCCATAATACAAAACAATAACTAGAACTATATAAATGTCATCTAATACACCCAGATTGGAGGCGGGAGGAGGTCGGTCAGCCCGGATCTAAATTCTTCAAACAAAGTCGAAGGAAGTCCTTTGGTGAAAATGTCGGTATACTGATAGCGAGAGGGAACATGTAGAAACCGCGACGGTAACCGTAATACATGAACAAAATGTATGTCTATCTCGATATGTTTAAATGCGTTGATGTTGAACCGGGTTTGCAGACAGATAAATGGCACTAACGTTATCACAATAGATATGTTTAGTGGTGAGTGGGCCGAGGCTGTGTTTGTTTGGTTGTTAGTGGGCGGTTGTTGGGGTGCGGTTTGAGTTGCATTAAGTGGTATGTTAAGATCATTAGTGGGTTCGCGGTGAGTGTGTTGATGGGGATGCTTTGTTAGGTTTGATGAATAGGGCTTACGACATGTGGTAAGGTAGGATGGTGAGGAGTGTTTTTGGTGGATATAGGAGTAGGGATTTCGTTTGGTGTTTGGGGAGGTGGTGGAGTGATAAGACCTTGGTTAAGGAGAAGGGAAGGTGCGGGGTCTAAAAAGGTATATGTAGGTGGGGCATTGGGTGTCATGGATTGGTAGGGAAATTGGGTTTCGTCGAAGGTGACGTGTCTAGAAAGAATAATTTTATTTGTTTCAAGATTGAGAAACGAAAACCACGATAATATCGCGGGAAAGCCCAAAAGATGCTGCGGGGTTGCTCGTGGTGCGAGTTTGTAAGGGGAGTGAAGGTGTGGGTAACAGGCACGAATATGCGTAATGGGAGTAGTTGGGTTATTTGTGAAAAAGTCTTGTGTAGGGGATTTCGTTTTTTATGGCGGTTGAGGGTAGAAGGTTGAGGAGATATGTGGCCATGTGGAGGGCTCGACCCAAATAGATGATGTAGGTGTGCTTGAAAAAGGAGAGTACAGGATGATGTTATTCATTGTCTTGGATCATTCTTTCGCCTTGCCATTTTGTTGAGAGGCTTTTGGGCAAGAAAATCTAAGTTGTATACCATGTTTAGCAAAAAGCGCGTGGAGTCGGTTATTATCGAACTCACCACCATGATCATATTGGAAACTCTTGATTTCACATTTAAATTGATTTTTAACATAATTACGAAAATGTAAAAATTTATCGAACATGTCAGATTTAGAACGTAGGGGATAAATCCACAAATAGTGAGAGAAAGATCAAGAAAGAGAACATAATATTTGAAACTACTAGAACTAGGAATAGGAGAAGTCTACAAATCAGAATGAATAATATCAAAGCAATATTCAACAATAGAATCCAAACTGTGAAATGGAAGCTTCACATGTTTGCCAAGTTGGCAAGCATGACAAACATGTGTAGACTTTAGTTTATTACCGCAGAAATAAAATGGCGGGAAACAAGGGCGTAGCACCGTCACTGGATGACCGAGGCGTTGATGCACGAGGAGGAACTTGTGGAGAAAGCGGTAGGGATAGTTGATGGTTTGGTATTGGATAAAGATGCCTGAATCTGTCACGAGAGGAGGATTTGGCGAGTCAAGAAATCTTTTCTGAGAGACCAAAAGCGTCAAATTCAATAGTGCAATTATTATCCCTAGTAAAGCTGACAAAAGCGAAATAAGGTTTTGATGATATTAGGGGTGACAAGTACATTATGAAGGTGAAGAGGGCGATGAATAGTGGGAATAATGCTATGGCTTGTGTTAGTGGCGGGGAATACAATTACCATCACCAAGCGTGAGAGAGGGGTATAAGCGTTTATTAAAAGCGATTTTTAAATTACTTGTATGTGAATTGAGATGAGATGATGCACATGTATCCATATTCCATGTGGGATCTGAGTAATCATGGTGCTAAAGGCACTTGGGGACAATGTTGCTTGTGGCGGGAGCAAAAGCGGGCAGCTCCTAAAATTCGTGGTGGGACGGCGAAGGAATACGGTCGAGAATGCATACCGAAAGTGGTATATTTAACATCTTGTTAAATCAAAGACAAACCAAAAATGCTCGTATGTCTTGTAGCCCAATAATTCTCAATAACAAATGCAACAACGAGCGTTGCCCAATAATTCCCACTACTTGCGTATCCCAATACTTTGTTTGCTAAAGTACAAGTAATAAAAACAAATGTTGCTTTGGTGACCAGAAACAACAACCGAACAATTTACAAAAGTAAAAAAATGTTTAATTTGTGTATGAAGATCTCACGTGGACTATAGGACCAAGATTGGAGAAATTGTTGAATGGTATTTTGTATCTACCAATGATAATTTAGAAGATGCCGTGAAGGTTGAGCGCAATTAGAAGAAAAGAGGAACGATTAGGGTTAATGTATTATTTGGATCGGTTTGTGGAGAAAAATTAGGTGGTTAGGATATTTGGCTGTGATACCATGTTGGAAGGTTATGAATTCCTTGATTTGCATTCATCTCAAAACCGTATATATTCATTACATGTGATGATTCTAGAGACTATACTTGGGCTAGGCCTAATATAATAAAAATGGGCCATAATACAAACAATAACTAGAACTATATAAGTGTCATCTAATAGTTTGAAGCTAGCTTCTAGCTAGGTCGAAAGTTTTGTCTATTTAAGGTGATGTTTGAATGCAACTTAATTGACTTAATATGAAAAAACTTAATTTATTAAGTCATATAAAAAGTTGTTTGTTTTTCACTTAATCAAAATAAATGACTTAAAATAATAAGTGATAAAGTGAGTCCTCGCATTAAGTCATTTGTTAATTAACAACTTAATGAAAAATTAAACAAACAAGCCCTAAGTTGTCGTCCTTTCTAGTAAAAGTTTTGACACAAAAATTATTATATCTTATCTTATATATGTCAACACATAAACTCAAGGTGCACAACACCTAAGGCGACGGATCGAGCTCGCTAAGTTTTAAAGCAATCGATTTAACAAGCGTAAACTTGGCAATCCGACCCAAATGGATATGGCGGGGTTTATATGAATAAGAGATAACTTCGTACAAGTATCACGTTATTATATAAATCGATTTAGACCCGTGTGGGTCTAGATTGTTAGGTCTTAATTTACGAGGTCTAGATTGTCGGTCGAATATATATAAGTAAAGCATATATATAGGATGTCAGAACAAAATTGGTCATAGACGGCCTAATTGAATTACCCTTTGTCCAACTTTAAATGTGTCCCTCATTTTGCAAAATCAAATCAATCATTTGTATAAATTACCTTTCAAGAAAAGGAAAAAGAAAAGAGAAAAGAAAATCATTTGTACAAATTGTTGAGTAAAAACAAGCATAAAAAGCAAAAAGGTAAAGTCACTCTTGTGCTTTAAAAGTGAACTAGGTTTTATAGGATCATCTTCTCATCGGTTTGTTCTTCATCAAGTGATATGGGATAAGACATATATTTGGTTTTGTTTTTCTTGTTAGATATTGTTTCAAATAAAAGCAAATTTTATAAATTACCTAGTTGAGACCCTTTTCTCATACCACACAACAAAACCACAAATAGACATTTGTTGAGTCACAGTTATGAACATTTTTATACATACGTCACAATACATTTGTAAATAATTTATAATAGTTCAAATGTAGATAATCAATCAAATTAAATACTCATGCAACTTAATTTTCTAAGCGATTAATTAGATTAATTAAACAAATAATAAGTATAAGCTTATCATTACCAAGCAGATAATTATATAAACAAGAAAATCAATTATCTGCTCTAACAAAAACAAACTTATACTCAAAATTTTGCTTACTAATTAGAATAAAAATAGGTGTTGATACTTTAATAGCCCAAACTATTGGGACAAACATGTAAGAACCAATAAAAACATGGTCATGTAAAGTACATGTACTAACAATTTTGGTACATTGCCCACTTCATTTATAAGAAGTCTCCTATGTAAACTTTTGATGGATAGGTGATGTGGGACAAATGAACAAACATCCTCTTTTGTTATGTAAAAACCGCCAAATAAGATAATTAGTTACTCTTATTTTGTACATTAGCTTTTCATTTGTGTATAATCTTTGCTTTTTGATTTCTATTAGACGAGTACCTATACATAACGGATTTTATAGCGCGATAGTTTTAGTGATAAAAAAAGTTTATGGGTTATAAACAAAAATAATAAAAAGTTTGAGGATTTAGGGATTAAACATAATGTTTTGAAACCCGGTTTGACTCGAGTGGTTCAACCGTTGCCATTCAAAACGGGTCAATTTAAACGGGTTAACCCGACGGGTTGGGTCAAAATGGTCAAATTAAGTCGGGTCAACCCGCCGGGTTTGGAGAGTCCCGGTCAACCTGTTTTAGATGTGTATTAATAGTTTCTTTTTGAAACATATTTGTATTAATAGTTAATATTGATCATAATTAATTGTTTCAACATTTTCTTTTTAGTTTTTCACTAATTCACTTTTTTGACTTTTAACTTTTCACTTTGACCATTTTTGGTTTATAGATAGTAAAGAAGAGACGATGTTTTTTCTTTTTTCTTTCCATATACATTTCTTCATAATTTACAGCTGAGTTGTAGTGTTTTCATGTCATTTGAAATTTAGTTTATTCAACTGAAACATGTAAACTGAAACTACTTAGGAGGCATCTTCCTCCTTTCCGTTACATGAAGATATAATCTGAAAAAGGGGCACACACACCTATCCAATATTCATAATGGAGCTTATGCTTGTTGTCGCTCGGTCTCTTATGAAAAAGCTCATCTAAATCACTTGGGACAAACAGAGGATGACAACACTTGGCATATTATTTGAGAAATGGCGTGCATGCTTCAGAAAACATAATTGTGAGGTTGAAAGACTTGTGTAGTTAATGTTACTTGTGTAGTCACTTGGGTAATTGTCATTTTGCTAGTTAATGTTGTAGACTTGTGTAGTTCATGCTAAAGTTGTTTACTTTATCCGCTATACGAATAAAAAAGTATAGTTCTACGGTGTACCAGATCGCTTATTTGGTTAAACTAACAAATTATGCATCTTACTCATACATGCATATAATTCACATTTGTACAAGAAAGATTGGTGATGTTGTCCCTAATTCTCATTTTCAAACATTATTCCTTAGCGAATATCACATATCTAGGATCAAGATTAGGGGTGTGGTTTTCCTGCAGCAAGCATAAAACCCTTGTAGACAACACGCATAAGGCCTAACCAACTTGGAACCACCCCACACATTCTCAAGTTCTTGAACCACATTTTCAGATAACAAACCGACTCCTTTCACCTTAGGAGTCACAACCGCAGACCAAGACCTCTACATACACAAAACACCCTCAAATGATAGTTCTTCAGGTGTGCTTGCATTAATTTCTGTTGTTACATCAAATTCATTACACCCCCAAATGGCAAAAACACCGTGTGGTTGTAAAAAGTAATTCATCACCAAGTAGAACTAAACAAACATGGAGTACCACAAGGATGAGGCTTTGCAAGTTTTAACTGAGGTTCACTTACATCTGTCCGGATCATATCATTATAGTATGCAGCGTGTGAGGAGGTTTGATTGGCTAACATGGAGTACCATTTAGCTGGATAAGTTGCCCGTGCATCCAAACATGTTTCCTCTTGTTTGTCGAATAATCCTGCCATTTTTATTACCTATTTTGGCTAACGGAATTAACTTGCAGGCATGAATAAAATATATAGAGAAACCAAGCCGCTTGCAACAAGTTAAAGATGCATACATAATAAAAGTTTGTTGAACAGCTAAAAAGACTAACTTACCTCAAAATGCAGCTTTCATGGTTTTAATGTCATCCGAAACTAAATTTATTCAGCTAAACATGTAAACCGAAACTAGTTGGGAGGCATCTTTGATAGCAGAGCCTATGCTTGTTGTCAGTCTGTTATGGAAAAGCTCATATGCTATCGTATATGTGTCAGAAAAGTGGGAATGGAACTAAAGAGAAGTATATATAAAAGATAGAGCTTGAACGCAAACAAAATTGTAGGTATGATACAAATATAATATGGTTGTATCAATGGGTAAACGACATTCATTCACTTTCGGGGCCGAACACAAGGGGATTCAACGGAACCATATGGATTTTTGTCGGATAGTGTCTTTTTTGCTCGAAATTCTGATTTCTTAGAAATAAGCATGCTCCCATCTCATAAAAGAATACGTGTATCTGGTCAGTTATAGAGTTCGGTCCGCCACGGATAGATAACCTCTGTTCAAGAATCAAGACTTGATGATGTTTGTAATTTGCAATTTACTGACTACTAGTTTAAACAAAAAGTGGTTCAATGATATTGTGTATGCACCATGCACAGCATGAGTAGCTCGTATGCTTAAATCCAATATGCAATAACTATTGACATTTATACGAACAATTTGGACAGGAAACAACCTTATGATGAAATCCAATCCCAAAGTAGAGTTGCCCCAAAATAAAACTCTTGCATAAGTTTGAGATGGTGATATTTTATACAAACAAAACCACAAATATTTGTATCTGATAAGACATACGTTGAGTTACATAGGTTATGAACATTTTATACATACATCACAACACGTTTGTAAATCATTTACAATAGCTCTAATGTATACGATCAGTCAAATTATATACTCGTCCAACTCAATTTTCTAACTATTTAATTACATTACTTAAACAAATAATAACTATAAGCTGAGACAAGCAGATAATTAATTGTTTATCTCAGCTTACACTTAAAATTTTATTTAATAATTAGGATAAAAATAACTATTACTACTGTAATATTTTAATAGTCCAAACTTTTAGACAAAAGCTTATAATCAAAAAAATTGCATGTCGTAACTCTATGTCATAAGAAGTCTCCTATGTAAACTTTGATTGATTGGGCGATGTGGGACAACTGGACTAAAGATGACGTTTTTTTTTTTTCTTCTCACATAGAGTTCCTCATAATTTACACTTGAGCTGTAATGTTTTCATGTGATCCGAAACTTAGTTTATCGAACTAAAACATGTAAACTGAAATTATGTAGGAGGCATCTTTGTCCTTTTCATTACATAAAGATATAATATGAATAAAGGGGGCACGCACACCTATCAAAAATTCATAATGGAGCCTATGCTTGTTGTCGCTGGTCTCTTATGAGAAAGCTCACCTAAATCACTTGAGACAACACATGATCCGGCCATACAATTATAATAGGGCTAATGTATTTAAAATGTATCTTAATTGTCACAAATTCAGATGTGTGTAACAAACTTTTTTTTTTTTGCAAATTCATGTAATAAACTTTCAAAAATCATCACTTTAGTGTTATTTTGAACCATTTTACCCTTCAATTTATTAAGACTCCTTTTATTGGGGAGGGGTAAAATGGTCCAAAGATACCCTAGAGTGATAGATTTTTGAAAGTTTAGTACATGAATTTGCAAAAAAAAAAAAAAAAAAAAAAGTTTTTTACACATATGAAATTTGTGACAAACATTTTAAATACATGATTGGATGAATACTATGTTATTGCGTGGTGACATCTAGTTATGTTGGAGTACAAATATAACAAATTTAATCTACCGAAATACGTTGCTGCCATACCATAACTTGTATAAAATCTTAAAAAGCTATCTAACTTGTCACTTTTTATAGTTCTGTGTAGCTAACAATTTTTTTTAAAGATCTATGTAGCATACTTTTGAACTCGGCCATTTTGATGTGATACCGTGATCGCTTGTGTGTATTATTTGACGATTTTAGCTTGGTGTATAAATATAACAAATTTAATCTACCGAAACACGTTGGTGCCATGCCATAACTTGTATAAAATCTTAAAAAGTTATCTAACTTGTCTCTTTTTATAATTTTGTGTAGCTAACACTTTTTTTAAGATCTATGTAGCCTTCTTTTGAACTCGCATTTTGATGCATCGTGATAATTTGGATCAATTGTGTGTATTATTTGACGATTTTACCTGGTGTAATCAAGTAATGTATATTTGTTGGGCTTTAGAAAGGATCCTAAACAAGTTGTTAAGAATTATGGACAAGTGGGCTAATGGTATATCAACATTATTAATATGAAGGGCCGAGCATACCCCCCTCCCTCCTCCCTCATCCCATATAATTCAATCGCACTCAACAACCTTATTAGTCATGATTGTGACATGTATAATCTCACCAGACTTAGGCTCATCCTTGTCTCTAACGATCTTCTTTTGGCCTAAAACATACCTAGACTTCGTTTATGGAGCTTCGTGCCCTCAACATGCCTTGGTTGCTGCTTTTCCACCTTCTTCCCTTTATTCCTTTTCCTAGTAACATCAGTGAAACCATCATGTTGCTCTTCCAAATTTGAAACCTTTGTAACCACAACTCGTTTAGGGCATTGGTCATGGGAGTGTCCAAATATCTTACATTCACAACAATGTGGTGGCTCCCACCAAGATTTCACTGTTATAGTTTCCTTCGGTATCCGTACCATCCGAGTGGTATAGCAACAACCAATTTATCCCTAAGTTCCTGCTCACTTTTAATTCAATTGGTGCACGAGCATAACTGTTACGTCCCCATGATTCCAAGCACATTGAACACATATATGCATCCAACATCATAGGGTTACCAAGCTTAGTAGCAATCATACTAAGACCATCTTTAGAAAATGCAACAATCGAAACATAATGTAGCTTAACCCAGACAGGGACACGTGTTAGGCCTTCCTTGGTTAAACTAGCATTCGGAGACCAGCTGTTCAAAATAATTGGGATGTTTCGAATAATCCATGGTCCATCCTCCAAAACTTGTTCCAACCATGTCTACTCAAGAACTTGAAGAAAAAGAAACCTTTTTCATTCATCATGACTCGAATAAGACCATATTTTGCTTAAAACTTGATTTCTAGTTTTCAATCCCACATGGAGTAACGAAAAATAGTAGTGCTAACTTATATAATGTTATTTGTTGTATGTTCAAATACTCTAACTAAATTGACATGTATAGCCAATGATTTATAGAGTATCTTTATTTTTATAAAACATTTTGTCTATTTCTCATTAAAAATAGTTAATTACTTATTAAAAACTTGACCATTGTTCAACCATTTCTAAAAATTTTCCTTTGTTGATAATAAGTGGTGAATCCGTAAAAATTAATGTAACCAAACGTAATTTGACATAAGGCATCTGTATAAAATTATCAAATTAAAATGTAATGAACATATAAAGTAAGAGTAGGATATCCACCCGGCCATGAACTGCCTTGACCAAGTTTACAATCATTTCTTTGTCCACCCTACGCTTATGAATCAAGACTCCAATCCTGAACCAGCACCAAACATATCATTAAGGCATATAATGAGTGTTTGGATACGAGTTTTACAAGTGGTTATTTGATAGTAAATATTCATAACTAATTGTGATAAAACACAATGCATGAAATATTGTTTGAATGTGCTTATGCTACATGAAAATGTGATGATATATAACTGAAGTCAGATCCTCGCGGAAAATATATAGTAATAGAGATAAAGTAGAGATGGTAACTTGATTTGGGACTTGTTCTAACTCTAATGGGTCAAACAAGGTGAAAATTGAAAGTCATGCGAAGATTATTCAGCTGCATACAATCTTCTAGTTTGGTTTATCAAAAAAAGGATTAGCTTATCACAATTCACAACTTATTTCAGAAAAATCCAAGCTTTTTGAATATGTTGGTCAATACCAACTTATTGTAGCAACTTGAAATGTTTGGTAGGCTTAAGCTATCTAAAACACGGTTCCAAATTTCACCCAAGTGTCGCGAGAGATTTAACTCTCACAACCTTTTGTTCATGTTTATATTCAACATTTCTAAACAACTGAACTCTGATCATCAACTTCAATTCAAAACACTAGGCGCACGCCTAAACACTACCCAACAAATTTAATCAAATGTTAGCACCAATGTGCACCTCTATTGGTCAAGTTAAAAATGGTGTGCCAAAACGAAAGTCGATGTATCCTCCAGTGATGGTCCATGGAGTTCAAGAGCCCCTACATCGGGTTTAAGACTTCAAATACTAACGCCCGACTGGATGCCGCCAAAATTAGACTTCTTAAAAGTAACTTCCTAGAGAATTTTCTTTGTAAACTTAAAGTATGATTTCTCTTTTGTCATATTTACAATCGTGCTTGAAAGAAACAAACATTAAGACTTTAAATGAGAAGTAGTCGCTCCGTATGAGTCTTACAACCGTATCAATGGAACAAGTAAGTACTTTTGTGAAAACTTGGCTTTAAGATTTCAATCCCACATCGAAAGCAAAGAAAAAGATTTTTGTTGCTTATATACCAGGGTGTATATAACTTGGGCATGATTGGATGAGTAGTATGTTATTGATGGTTACATTGTGTTTTCTTAGAGTACAAAGTTTAAGAAAACACAATGTTACCATCAATAACTTATACAAAATCTTTTTTTTTTTTTGGTCATTTAATTAACTTTTTTTCATTTAAAGTATCAAAGAGTATGTCTTCTAGTGTGACCAAGGTGTTTGTTTAACCTTATTTAGAGCGCTTATTAGTTTAATTAGCTAAAATAACCTCATATAGGGTCGCCATCTATTCCTTTCTTCATGATACTAAATGAGCAAAATGTTTTTTCATGACATTATATCACTATTCGCAAGTCAATCCGCATCTGGGCTGAATATATCTCTCAATAGTTCGCTTGTCACAACGACCGACGGGATAGGAGATCGTAACCTCCAATTTCTCTGTTTATTTAAGCTTATTTAAAGAGCTTATATAGCAAAAATAATCTCACCGAAGGGATTGACAAAGCATGGTTCAATGTGGTTGATTATATGGAGATTCCCGAAACCAGGTATATTTTGACTTGAATCCCCCTGGAAAATAAACACTTGGAAATGAGTTAAAAATTCTAACACAATCTCTGTTTGTGAACCAAAGTAGGAAGCTGAAATTTGTGTGGTTTGACTGGATATGTGATACAACTACTGCTTGTATCAATGTTTTGTAAAATCTTTCACTTATTTCTTGCTAGTTGTTTTAATAAAATGAATTGCCATTCGAAAAAATATATTGAAGAGTATGTCTTCTAATGTGAAGATGGGTGTGTGTTTCAGCTTATCTACAGAGGTTATTACTTATTAGCTTATAAATAAATGAATAAATAACTCATTTGTGAGTTTAATAAGCTCCATCTTGTAGCTTATTTGAAAGTCAATAAGCTTACATAACATTTTGGTTATCTTACAAACATAGGCCAACCCACAACCTATCTTATAATCATAAGCTAATATCAACAGTTAAAACAGTATAAGAAATAAATTATATATACCTTCTAAAGCTTTATATGAGCCATAATCATATTATCAACAATACGATACATATCAATATCAAATTAACAAAAAGGTTACCGACCTTCTTGGACCATATGTTATGTGATACATATCAATATCAAACAAACAACAAAAGATAAAGATGTATTAACCTAAGTTATTTTTAACTCCTTTACAATGGAGTATCTGTTTACATCCAAGGTTAGAATGAAGGATTCGGTTGTGCACACTATGATTGCTGATTTTGATGGTCTTAAATAAGCTGTGTTAAAACGTTAATTAAACAAATTACATATGTACAAGATGAAAACTCATAAAATGTGTTATTCTATATCTATTGCAATGTGACAACAAGTGGGGTTATGTCCTCACAACAATTTTTTGTACACGGTTACTTTTTTGAAAACTTAGGAATTAAGTTTTCAATCCCACATGGAGTAAAGAAATAAATTTTGCTTGCTTTATACAGTGTAGTGTATGTGACTTATCAAGAATGATATCAATATTATGTTATTGGGTCGTTCCAATGGATTGTGTTGAAGAGCAAATATTATAAATATCTTTAATTTTATAAAACATTTTGTTGACAACCCGATAACAAATACTAGCTCTTAAATCATTACTTTTATAATTTGTCTTTTGAAATACTGAAAAGTATCTCTTTCAATGTGATTAGGTTGTTTGTTTAAGCTTATTTATTGGGTCGTTCCAATGGATTGTGTTGAAGAGCAAATATTATAAATATCTTTAATTTTATAAAACATTTTGTTGACAACCCGATAACAAATACTAGCTCTTAAATCATTACTTTATAATTTGTCTTTGAAATACTGAAAAGTATCTCTTTCAATGTGATTAGGTTGTTTGTTTAAGCTTATTTAGAAAATTTATTTGCAAAAATAAGCTCATTTAATTCTTTCTATTTAATTATGTCTACACCCGTGCTTGTAATAAACAAACGTGAACAATTATAGTGGTAAGTAATTATTAGTCAAAATCATTTTATATACTAATTTAATTAATTTTTGGGTAAATATGAGTATTATAAAGTTTTGAAAGGATACCAATGTAATTATCAAATTTGAAAGAATATTGATGTAACAATGAAGTTTTTCATAGGGTTATGATTGTGAACTTTGGTAAATATGAGTATTATAAAGTTTTGAAAGGATACCAATGTAATTATCAAATTTGAAAGAATATTGATGTAACAATGAAGTTTTTCATAGGGTTATTATTGTGAACTTTGGTTTCAAGTTTCCAATCCCACATGGGGTTGAGATAAGAATTTGTGCTTGCTTATATATTGTGGTGTATATGGCCTTTGCCTTATATTGGGCTATTATGATGTATCTTTGTTAAAGTACAAAAATACGGTAACATCATTCTCTTAGTTACCTACTAACTTTTTTGCCGTTCAAATTACCAAAACACGAGACCAATAAGTCAATTTTTATTGTTGAAGCAGTTATCATACATTCATACCATTCCACTTAATGGACCTCTTTTGTACACCAATCATATCATAAAATCATAAATCAACATTTTTGAATTACATTTGTGTTTTCTAGTTTGAAAATCCACATTTTGGCATATGATAACTTAGAAATGGTCATACCTTTGAAACTTAACACATGATATGATTCTTTATGCAACTTTACATTGTACATTAATAAGATAAAAACCAAAAAAACTATAATTGCAAAACACATAGCTGAGCTAGTTTCACTATTTCCCAGTTGCACCTTTGAACCACACCAAGAACCAAATGGAACATAACAACATTGTATCATGTAAAGTTACACAATACAACCAGAAACAATTTCTTTTCCGCCACATCTACGCTGAAGTTACAACTTTCTCGGCTGCATTAAAAGCAATCTACTTTCAGCTTGCAAGTAATAATGCAGTCAAGAACTATATGTTACCATTAGCTTTGAGACTAGATTGTTAGTTCATCAAGTTCACACAATTTCTCGCACAGTATAAATGTGATTGTGGTCTGTGGACCTAATTGTGCAAATATAGCAAAGCCTCTAAGAGAAGATATAAAGGAATATATATATAAAGTAGAGATGGTGACTTGATTTGGGACGTGTTCTAACTCTAATGGGTCAACCAAGGTGAAAATTAAAATTCATAAGAAGATTATTCAGCTGCTTACAATCTTCTAGTTTGGTTTATTAGAAAAGGTTATTTATTTTGCAACAGCATAGTCTCGGCAATCATATTCAGAACAGTGAATATTTACAAAAATCTTAAAAAAGCAGACAAAAATCTCTTTGTTGAGACGCTGATGTTTGCTTCTTTGGAAGTACTATTTTATCTGTTATCTTCAAAGAGATATATGGTATCTTACCCGATAAGAACTATCTACTGACTTGATTATTTATCATTTAACTCGGCCTTTTGACCTGTTTTTTCCAGTCTTCAGTAAGGAAGCCGCATAAAGTCGGTTATGAGCACAAGCTTCTCGTCCCATATTATTCAATACAAAACAACCTTTTCTATTCATGATTGCAACATGTATAAATCCATCATAGGTAACTGTTAATTAAAGGTGTTTTAACTGTTAATTAATATATGATTACGGTAATACAAGGGTTATGTCTCTAGAACAACTTTTTGTATGGGGTAAACTTATTTCAAGTTCTATGTCCCACATGGGATGAAAAGAAGAATTTGTGCTTATTTATATAGTGTCATGTATAGGATCTATATAAGTTGAGATTAGTATTATGTTGTTATTGTTGATGCTAAGCGCTTGTTTAAATGAAAATTACAAGCTCGCATTATTTACAGTGGCAATTTATATAAGTTCTTAATTTTTATAATTTTTTCACTTGCTTAAAAGTTTTCAGATAAAAAGCATTTTGGACAGGTAAAATATTGAAGAGTGTCTTTTAATGTGATCGTATGCTTGTGTAAGCTTATTTACAAAGTTTATTAGCTTGTGTAAAAAATAGAAAAATAAGCTCACTTAATGCATTAAGCTTATTTAGAAAGTTTATTAGCTTAAAACAAGAATAAGCTCATTGCTCTGTTAAGCTTATTTTAGGTGAGCGATTAAGATTATTTAGAGAGCTAATTAGCTTAAAACAAGAATAAGCTCATTAAACGCTGTATTTTAGTGTTATAAGCTTGAGTTAATGAGCTTATTGGTGGGATTTTAGAACAAGTTAACCAAGAACCTCTACGAAAGTAACGCTAATGGATATAGGATCTAGTTATTGCAATTATGTTAAGCACGTAATTA
Source organism: Chrysanthemum makinoi (assembly GCA_910596185.1). Taxonomy (NCBI): domain Eukaryota; kingdom Viridiplantae; phylum Streptophyta; class Magnoliopsida; order Asterales; family Asteraceae; genus Chrysanthemum; species Chrysanthemum makinoi. The sequence continues at coordinate 320,871,396 of OU343225.1, forward strand.
ATAAACAAATAATTAATACAATATTAATTAAAAGGGATTAAGAAAAGCTAACCTTGCTTGGCAATTGATCTCTAGTAACGAAACCTAACTAAACCTTAAGTATCTAAAATAGATACCTCAAGAGTATCTACACAACACGAAAACCGTATACGCTCGATAAATAAGCTAGTCGAGAACGTGATAAAACCCATTCAACAAGTGACCCACTTGAATATAACATGAACAGGAAATCCACCCAAGATCTTGTCTCCTTCCCCGAGAACCAAAAACAGCCACACGACCGTATCATACTTCTTACCCGACATCGGACAAATAGGTCCGATATCCTTTGCTTTGTTGTCCGAGGAAAAGAACCACGAAGAGTAACAAAGCTTTACTTTTACGCTATTCACCATGGAATCAGAAACAAAATACCAATCAATCAATCGCCAAACACTTGAATCATTGCAAAGGAGATTGAATAAAACAAAACCAAAAGCCTAAGCAACTTGTGAGCAAGTCAATAGGTTTGAAGTCAGAACATAGGATTGGTTTAGGGATATTAATATGTCGTGTATTGCATGTATGGAACAAGATGTGGAGTAGGGTATATAACATATATAATATATTATGCATGTGTATATATCAAGATGTTCCAAATTACGTATCAAGTTAGCTTTTTTTCTTTATAGCAAATCCAAACCGACTCAACTTGGATTTTTGGCTTGGTCAACAAGTAAAAAGACCCACACCATTCTTATACCCATTCAGATGGAATCCAAAGCCCAAGGCTTGCTCCATATTCGACCCATTCAGCTATCAACAGCCCATGGATGAAATAGTGGATCGGGTCAAGTAGCATGCACACTACGGTTAATAATTCAAGTATAAATTACGCTCGACACGTATATCAGTGTTTATCGTGGTGTGCCCCATCGGCTCACACACTTCTAGTCGTTTACGTGTGTTTATAACTCCCACAAACCAACAGCCCCCACTTGGGAGTTGGAGTGTCGAATGGCACACAAAACTAACGACGGAAATTTAGCACACGCTCACTCGCTTAACTAAAAGTGTAAGAGAATAGTTTCGTAAAGTTTTCAAGAGCATGGTCATTCAATTTCTTGCTCTAATCATCCTTTGTTATAGATACCGCTAAACCATGGATTATGGATCTCAAATCATTCCATATAGTTTAACCATTTAGAATCTCGTTATAAATTTTAATTCAGATATACCAAATGTAATCAAGAATCATCTTGTATTACCCTTTGGTCCGCCGCATAGTTATCTCGATTAAACTGGAGAGCGCCATGGTATCTTTCTGAACATATCAAGTGGAGTAACAAATCCTTTATTGACTACAAGTGTTGTGGATGCCACATCAATTCGAAATATAGCTTTTATAACTATCTTGTTCAGATAGCTTTATGCGTATACTTACACAAAAAGATATCTACATACAATGTAACTTGCTTGTATCTCAATTCTAAGGATGAAGATAACAAACCATTTTCAATATTTTACTTATGACAAGGATCCAAAAGTAAATATTTGAAAGTTGGGGAATCTAATATGCATCTCTAGTGAATACATATGAGTTTGGTGGGAACAATCCGAATTCTCGTTAGAATTATAACCAACACTCACATTTGCCTTATCATAACAATATTCTCATATTGTTAACCGACAATGGACATATTTAGAATAATAAAATTATTCAAGGATTAAACATGCAAATATAGGATAAAAATTATTATATGAATGAATAACAAATACCAAGTATCTTTATTCATCATAAAGTAAAATTGTCTTTCAATCCCAATTATCCAAATACTAAAACAGATATGCATGAAACTCATTTAGTAAGTTGAAGCCTAATGTTTCCAACATTTTCAACCTTTCTTTAAAAGAAAAACTAAATAGTCATCAATAAACTTTCCAATACTTATTTCAAAATATCACTTATAGTGAGTGATTTGAAATATAAGATGAGTGTCTTATCTTATATGCTCATACTATTGCAAGAATTATAGTATGGAGATGTCGTCTTACCTTGCATGAGGTATTAGAAATCAACGACATATCGACATCATTTTACGTTTCTAAAAATGCAAAGTATTCTCATTCATTAATGTGTAATGCAACAATGCTCTATGTTGAGCATAACTAATTAGCGATTTTCATAAATGATAAACGCCTACTACAACTAGTATAAATAATCCTCTAGCATCATTTGTACTTATACAACACTATGATTTATAATTCGTAAACATTTATAAAACAATAATCTAAACACTCTCAATTAGATATTGTTGTTGTCAACTCATTTTGTTCTTGTACAAAAGCAACAACTAGTCTTATACACAATATAATATATACATGACAAATCCTTAGTTTAAAAACACAAGGTTTCCATCCACGTAAATTGTTCCAAGTGAAATATATCATTGAAGACTTGCTTGAATAATATATTGCATTTGTGTTAGACTTTATTTTCCGTATTTGTTTATTCCATATAAACATCTATTCTAAGGTTGTTTGTTTTATTCCCTAAATTTCAAGTGAAGTTTCATTCCAAGCTTAAGGATCAATATCTAGCTTAAATAGAATGATATCTTCAACATGTAAATTTTAAGGAAAACACAATGCTCCCACTCAATGTCGATTTACTCAAGAGTTATCTTAATTCAACCAGAATCATATTGTAATTAAATTCAAGATCTCAGCTCTTAGATGCATGATACAATCCAAAATATGGATTGCTCAAATTTTGTATACTACATAAAGATAATATAGATTCATAACCATTTTGATTACACATCGCCCCTCAAAAGGTAATCATAAGGAAAGAGTTATAAAATCTAATTGTCATATTCAACATACAAATCACATGTATGACAATTAAATATCTTTATATAATTAATGTATATATAAGAAAAATTTAATCACACCAATTGCTTAAGTATGATTAAAAACTTCTAATGAAATGCCAAACATTAATATGTATACAATTTTGTCCTTGTGAGTCTTTCTTCAAAAGAAACTCATTCCAACCTCATAGGTTAACATGTTAGGTAAATTACAATCAAGCTCAAAACTCGATTTGCCTTTAAGGACGTGATCTTGTCATTCATAATTATAAAATATTTATCAGATTCAAGATGTGATAATGTATTTTAGTAGTTAGCTGATTTACAATAATCTTCTAACTTATATCCCCAAAGATTGATATAAAATATCTCTCAAGTGATGAGGCATCCTTTCGGATTTATGAATGAGAGTAATCATTATACTTTGGTCAACATTTTCATGTTTAACCTTAGTATGACATTAATAAGTGGATTTTAGAAGGTTTAAGTATTTTGTTCTTAAAATCTTTGAGATATGTATATACTCACTCCTTACTTTTGTAAGTAGAGACAATTCTCTAAATACTTAGTATTTAAGCAACAATAAATTGTTCTTTATTTGGAACCACAAAATACATTTTAAGTTCTCATCTCTAGATTTGTTAATAAAATGCTTCATAAGATTTTAACAAATTCGAACTTAAATCAAGACATAATGGAATTCCTTCCAACTACTCACATTAGGGTTTATAGAAAAACTCTAATTTAGTATCACTCTTTAACCAAAAGCTCTAGCAAATGTTTTGTGTTTCACAAGGTAGGAAGAACACCAAAACTACAATCTTCAAGCTATGAAGTATAGAAAAATCAAAAATGCAAAAGGATTTATGATTCAATTGGTTTGAGTGGTAAAACCTCAAATCCCTAATGAATTAGGGTTTTCAATTATAGGTTGTCTTGAATACCTTCTAGGTTTGAACTCTATTGAGTGTATCCATGACACACGCAATTTCTAACCTTGATATGTTTTGGAGGTAGAGCAATTAAAGCTATCATGAACCAAACAATATGAATAAGGTTTGATCCAACACATTAGACATACCATAATGAAGTGGTATCCTATGATTTATTAGAATTGTGAAACTATATCAGAATTCTATAGATAACTTAATTCTGTTGGGACCAAATACTTGTCAATTGGGTCAAGCCAAATTGCATATAAAGTATTTACTAACCAAGTGCATGCAATAATGTATATTCATTGAACAATACAAGAACTTTATGTTCACGTGTTCACAAGAAGACGTAATCTGTCAGGGTTATATGTTCATGTGTTAACAAGAAAACGTAACATTCAATAATACATTATAAGTCTTTGAATAATTCAAAGCCTCATGTTTATGTGTTAACTATAAGACATAACACATTTACTATATATACTTTATGTTATAAGTCATTGACTAATTCAAGGACTTCATAATTATGTCTTAACATGTAAGCATAATTATACTAACAAAAGTAATCATGAACACAAACTATTGAGTTCTATAGTAATTTCAAGTTAATTTTATACTTCAGAATTATGATCATTATCATATAACTATAATTATGTTGACTAAAAAATGTAGTCAAATGTTGAAGTATCTTTACACTATATTATGACATTTGAATGTAGTAGGGCAACAAACATCTAGCGTGTTCAAGTCCTAGTAGAATCATTATTAGAATGTAGTAGGGCATTAAACATCTCATGTGTTTAAGTCCTAGTAGAATTATTAGTTTCCTTTACCTTGCTGTCAAGAGATACCAATAATATTGTTGTTCCTTGCACACACTTTGAGATTTCTCCCACTAGTGAAAGGTACAACATCATATTATGAAAACAAACAACGCGTGATTGATTGTTCAAACGATATGATTAATGTCATATATACCATAAGTAGTTTAGAACCATAACCTGTAATAAGGAATTGTGGATTATTATTCAGAGATAACAGCTTCGTGGTTGCACACAGAAGGCAACGTGTTATTTAATAAAATAAAATGCAATTTTCCTTTAAGCAATGGTTGTTCATATTCGAAAAGTAATGGATTATTTCAAAGCTAGTTTGAAATGATATGGGTGACTAACAAGAAATAAATCCCGTAGCTCCCAATCGAATTGACAACATTACATGAATGTAATAATAAAATGCAACCGCTCCCAATCGGATTTGTCAACATTGTAAGTGTTACATTTCCAAGAGAAACATATAGCAGCTTTTACATACTTTCTTATTCTCTTCAATTGCCTACGAGTAGCATGTACTTAGGTATTGAGTGAGCATATGAAGTTCTACTTATGTAGACAATGGACTAGCCATTCTATTATTCAATTGACTTGAATCTTTAGCATGCATTCCTCCTTTATCGTCTACATAGCCCCAAAGGTAATTAGCACTTTAGGAATAATAAGAGTCCAAGAAGATTACCTAGCATATGCTAGTAATTCCTTTACTTTGCTATTTAAACTCATACATCGTGACATAAGTGTGATGTTATTTTGGTAGCTCTAAACACAATGTTTCCAAATACAAAATATTATATCTTTCAATTAACGTTAGACCACCTAAAAGGTAATGAAAGATCATATAAGAGTTTATCAATTTTGAATCCATCTTAGTTTGTCAACTAAGGAGAAAAGATAGGTATAAGTTTCACTCTTCTTACTAGAAAAGAGACTAAGTTTGTCTTTCAAAGAAAAACAAATTTGTTTACGAATTATGTTGTAATAACACAATTAATCAGAACATAAAAAGTTCAAATCTAGTATTTTCGATAATTACATTCTTAAAAGAATTAACTACCCAATTAATTACTAATTAAGACTAAGATCCATCTTGCAACCCCACTTAATTACCGACGAGCGTTAATTGCAAAATGCAACTCTTAGATTTATGAGACTGTTTAAGGCATTAGTATCAAGTAATAATGTCAAAAGCATGTTTGGTTCTCATCTTATGCCTCGGGTCCGAGGTCCGACCGTGTTAACTCATATTCGACCAAGTATGAACGCAAAAATAACCGAGGTCCCACCAGGAGAAATAATTACCATGGGTTGGAAAGGCCCTTAGGTCCACCGCAGAAGTCAATCCAAATGCATGTGTTCATAGTTGGATGGCATAGACTTAAAATTAAAAATAGGTATGCACATATAAATGTGGTAAAAGTCGTGTACAAAGAAGCATGCAAAACAACTTTGTAACACTAATTTTAAAACTTTGGTAATGACACTGTAGTGATCATCATGGTTCACGGTAGCTCCAATCGAACCATTGGAGGCAGAGGACCGTAAGTGTCAAGCATAACCTTAGACATCCTTTCAAAGGACTGTGCTCACTTCTTTAACCCCCTTTTGAGTTTGTTCTAGTGGGTGAGCCGTACATCCCAAGTGTCCATAGCGCCTAGTTTTAAATTCTTGAAATCGTGTTTCATATATTAGGTCACTTTATTTTACAAAAACAATTTTCCACGAATCAAATAACAGGTCACAATGAGCATGGTATTTAGGGCGTAAATAAAGACCAATATTGATGTTATGGTTATGATATGTATTATTCCATATTGCATACAATTAGGTGTCAATGCAAGTAATAATGCACATATAGGAATAATAAACATACAAGCATAAACATCAATAAAAATAACCACATATTGTTCCGAAGTTCTCTTGTGAGTCTTCCCCAAACGGAGAACCATAAGACCGCCACTAGGATGTAATACCTAGATCGCCCCATACATCACTTAGAAAAGCAATTGAGTGGGTCTTATGGCCGAAAAACACATAAAATAGCATGGCAATCTCAATTAACAAGTAATTACGCAATTTATGTATTTAATTCAATATGTAATTCTAATTATCATAATAATTCTAATTAACAATTAATAAATACAAATTAACTTTTAATTCTAATTAGCAAGTAATTTTAATTTAACATGTAATTCTTAATTAACAATTTAATTTTAATTAACAAGGTAATTATAATTCATATGTAAATTAAATTCTAATTATCAAATTAATTCTAATTATCAATATAATTTTAATTTGTGTGTGACTAGTTATTATTTATTAAAATTGACAAGTATTGCATGTAATTGTCAAAATTAAAATAAAACAAAATAACTAAACTAGGTTTCATGCAACCCTTTTAAAACATGTTTATTAATATCATAAACGTGTAACCCATAATCGCAAAAACGAGTTGACTCGTGATGCCACCGCTTTGGATTTTAGAACAAGTTAACCAAGAACCTCACGAGTACGCTACGGATATAGGATCTAGTTATTGCAATTATGTTAAGCACGTAATTAATAAACAAATAATTAATACAATATTATTAATTAAAAGGGATTAAGAAAAGCTAACCTTGCTTGGCAATTGATCTCTAGTAACGGAACAAGAAACCTTAACAAAACCTTAAGTATCTAAAATAGATACCTCAAAGAGTATCACACACAACACGAAAACCGTATACGCTCGATAAATAAGCTAGTCGAGAACGATTAAACCCATTCAACAAGTGACCCACTTGAATATAACATGAACAGGAAATCCACCCAAGATCTTGTCTCCTTCTTCCGTCCAAGAACCAAAAATACACGATCAGACATACTTACCCGATATCGGACAAATAGGTCCGATATCCTTTGCTTTGTTGTCCGAGGAAAAGAACCACGAAGAGTAACAAAGCTTTACTTTTGTTGCTGCTATTCACCATGGAATCAGAAACAAAATACCAATCAATCAATCGCCAAACACTTGAATCATTGCAAGTGGAGATTGAATAAAACAAAACCAAAAGCCTAAGCAACTTGTGAGCAAGTCAACTAGGTTTTAGAAGTCAACATAGTATTGGTTTAGGGATATTAATATGTCGTGTATTGCATGTATGGAACAGCATGTGGAGTAGGGTATATAACATATAATATATTATGCATGTATATATCGCATGTTCCAAATACGCATAAGGTGCAACAGTTTTTTTCTTTATAGCAAATCCAAACCGACCCTCAACTTGGATTTTTGGCTTGGTCAACAAGTAAACAGCCCACACCATTCTTGTACCCAATCAGATGGAATCCAAAGCCCAAGGCTTGCTCCATATTCGACCCATTCAGCTATCAACAGCCCATGGATGAAATAGTGGATCGGGTCAAGTAGCACGCACAATACGGTTAATAATTCAAGTATAAATTACGTCATTAATGATATCAGATTTATCGCAAGTGCCCCATCGACTCACACACTTCTAATACACGCGGTGTTTATAACTCCCACAAACCAACACTTATATTGGGTTTAATAAACTAGGCCATTCCGGACTAATCCAAGCCTGTTTTTATGAGGTAGGTGAGCATGAAGCCACGAATACATCCTCACAGTAGGCTGTAGGCATCTTAAATGTAATTATGAAGCCACGTGAGAAACGTTATATTACATTAAGATAAAAGAAAGTTTTTCCGGTAAGTTTTCAAAATTTTTATCTTAAGTCAACAAAACTCAAAAGGAAGTTTTCAAAATTGATTAATGTTTGGGAATAACCTTTTGGTTTGGTTTCCATCTCACAAGACGTATGAAGTTCAAGAGACTTTTAGTCCCATTTCACAAGACGTATGAAGTCCTTATTTGTCATGTTTTAAAATAATAACATTTGCTAAAACACTCACACCTTCACACAAAACCAGTCGATTTTTATTAGAAACATGACCATTGTTCGTGAACCTCTTCTAAAACTTTTTCTTTTGTTGATTTATCAGGATATCCTAGGATGCCACAAATGGTAGCACCACCAGGTACACCAGTTATGCCTGGTTAACCAAATCCATCATGGAATGATAATCAAAATATAGGTTAAACAATCTCACCGCTTAGACTTAGTAAATACTATTTTAGAAACGGATGAGGTTTTTCCCTATATTGGTTCGGAGTTTTTTATATTCAGATGTATGCATAGTCACATGGAATGGGATTCATGTACGGTGATCATGGGTCGCTATTTCTCAAAAACCGCACGACGGGGTAGGCTCATTCCTGTTCTTTTCGGTTCAAGTGCACCATATATTTAGGTTCGGTGTACCAAATACTTTGATACGGCATACCCAATAATAATATTGTTTAGTCACATATTTTTATACATTCACAAGTCATAACTCATAACTAAACTTCAATAATATATTATCTTTAATAAAATTTCAATGATATATTAATAAAACACTGTATGTATTTAATAAAACTTAAATGATATATTAATAAAACACAAGTCAAACTTCTCACCTATGATAAGAGTCTTATCATAAAATAGTGTATGTATTTAACAAATACGGAGTACTATTTATTACACGCGTATTTACATTTTCAGTGAACCTTCAAACTTCCCATTTACATATTCAAAACAAACAAAGAATTTGAACCTTTCAAATTCCCATGGTTGGCGTATTATCATAGTATTCAACGCGGCCAAGCCCTATAACCCGATTTGTGAATTGATCACGATTCGCGAATTTTTGATCGCGATCCTGAGAAACGGAACAAGATGGAATACTTACAATTATGGGTTTCGCCATATCCCCAACGACCGATCGCATCGCATCGCCGCGATCCGCATTTCCATCTGATCAAAAATCGCCTATATTGGCCATCCATGTGACTATAGTATGCGCCTCACCGGTTAATCTCGTGACTATTTCCGACTCATCTCGGTCCAACCGCAATGTACACACCTAATGAAGTTTGAACCTTTAACCTCTTGTGAGGAAAACCAAAGATCTTACAACTAGGCCCTTTGGTGATGGTTTGGAACTATTTTATGTATTATCTTCAAAGAGTTATTTACTTTGTTATCCAAAAACTGAGGCTTATCTCATAAGAAGTATCTTCGCTACTTCATTATTTATCAAATTGAGATTAATAATATGTTATTAGTCTCGGGACATCCGAGTTTGTTAAAAAATATAAATTAACCTACTCATTTTTTCTGAGCTTGTATAACATCTTAATATTTTTTCAGTTGAGTTTTGAAATATTGAAAACAACTTAGAATGATGACCATTAATTATTGTCTTCGATAATTGACTTTGTACCAAATATGTCTTACAAAATATACTAACAAAAAAAAGATTTATATGTTATGGTTTGGTCACGTTTTTTAATCAGTAATTGCATGAACAAAATATTAATCAATTGAAGAACTCATATTTTGTCCATGTTAGTTGGATTGCTCGGTGTTCATATGGTTTTATCAAGTTTTCTATATAACATAAATCATTGATTAAATTGTCGGTCCATAGTAAACGGATGAGGTTTTCCCTATTCAGATTATCCAGATACTATTTCCGACCCTAGTCATTACTCATTCTGCCCCAACATCAACGTTTTGACCTAATCAAAATTGTATGTAAAAGTCAACCTTGACCTTATAAAAGTCAAATATTCAATATACGTTCTTTTATTATAGTTTCATGTCAATAACAAAGTGCAGAAATGTACAATTTACAACTGCGGTTGACACCATTTTATAAGCCGACATTATGGTTTATGAGAGCTTAAAAACGCAATATTGGTCACGTTTCTTAAATACCACCAAGAGTTTAAGTATATAATCCCTGGTCAACTGTTTAATTAAAAAAAATGATGAAAACCGCTATATCGACTTGTCAGCTGAACTATGTGTACAAGAGATTGGAATGTCTATTTTTCATATTCAACATTTTCTAAACAATCGGGACTTTAGTCATTAACTTTAATTCAAACAGTAGAAGCATGTCTAAACACTACATTCGATAGTCGATGAATCAAATGTTACCACCACCAGGCGCACCTTCTATTTTGTTATATAATTGATAAATTACGATCCTGCTTGTAAGAAACAAACATAAAGACTTTTAATGAGATGTAAATTGGCATTTATTTAGTGGGACGAGTAACTACATCGATTTGTTATGATAGACTGATTTTGTATGTGGTTATTTTTGTGAAAACTTGACTTTAAGTTTTCAATCCCACAAGGCTTTATGCTTGTTTATATACCGTGGTGTAGATGACTTAGGCAAGATTGGATGAGTGCAATGTTATTGCATGATGACATCGTGTTCTGTTAGAGTAAAATATTAAAAAAAATAATCTAACAGCAATCGTTTTCTTCATGTATTAACTTGTATGAAATCTTTACTTTTTTTTCCGCCATGGATTAACTTGCTTGGTGTTTGTTTAACCTTATTTAGAGAGGATATTAGTTTAGATAGCAAAAATAACCTCATTTAAGGTGTTTATTAAAGCTTATATAGAAAAAATAACCTCATTTAAGGTGTTTATTAAAGATTATTTAAAGAGCTTATATAGCCAAAATAAGCTCATTTAAGTGTTTAGGTAAACTTATAAGCTAACGTCCAATCAATCTCCGAATGCCGGCCAACAAATACTCTTCTTGAAAGCAGTTTCCTAGAGAAACTTATAAGTATCAGTTATATTTTGTTATATTTACAATCCTGATTTGTAAGAAACAAAACCTGAAGACTTTAAAAGAGAAGTAATTGCTCCGTATGAGTCTTACAAACGTATCAATGGCATTTAATTAGTGGGACGAGTAAGTACATCGATATGTTATAGTAGACTTGTTATGTAGTGGTTACTTTTGTGAAAACTTGGCTTTAAGTTTTCAATCCCACATTGAACAAAGAAAAGGCTATCTGCTTGTTTGTATACCGTGGTGTAGATGACTTAGGCTTGATTGGACAAGTACTATGTTATTCGGTGATGATAATGTGTTTTGTTAGAGTATATATGAAAGTAACTTGTATAAAATCTATATTTTTTTTCGTCATTTAAATATTCTTTTTTCATTTAGAGAGTATTAGTTTAAATAAAAATAAAAAAATCATTTACAAAGTTTACTAATTTAAATATCAAGAATAACTTCATTTAAGGTGTTTATGTTAGCTCATTTAAAGAGCTTATATAGCAAAAATAAGCTCATTTAAGTGTTTTGGTAAGTTTATAAGCTTGAAATTATGAGATTATTTAGGGGTGTAATAAGCACCTTTCTTAAGCTTATTATAAAACCATTAAGCATATTTAACATTTTGGTTATTTTACGCACATAAGCACGTTCAAACAACTTGGCCTATTTACTTAAATTCATAAGCTAATTCTAGAATTATAATGCCCGAATGAGGCCACCAATTTTTTTTGCCAAAACCTACGCCTGGTATATTATATCTTCTTTGTAAAGGCCTATATCGAGGGGGTGCTTAGAGTTTTATGAGACTATGGCCTTTTGATGTTTTGCTTAACATTTCTTTTCTTTCGGTTGGAGAACAGAAATACAGGGTTTTATATTCTTTTTTCTTTTTATATGTTTCTTTTGGTTATTCAAATATTTAGATCTTTTAATAAAAAAGAGGCCCTTTCAAGTCCTAAGAAAAAAAATAATACAATATTGTATACGTCAACAAAAGGGTTTCTGTATAAGGTAGTTTTGTGCGAAAACTTGGTTTATTTTTAAATTTTCAATCCCACATGGAGTAACGAAAAATAGTAGTGATAACCACTACAACAATCGGATGGACGGGCGAGGAGATTTTCACGGGACACAAAGCCCCGCTAAAGTCACAAAACGACAAAATTGAATCCGACGGGCACATGAATTCACTGACTTGTTATGAAAATTTAACCAGACTTTTCTCATGGGACATGTCCTCACTGAAAGTGTATTTTACTTTCACCAAACTTTGACCAAAAGTCCAAAGCATGTTAATTGTACGCTGGAAAATTCCCGCCAAATTTTCTCCGTGACATGTCCCCAAAAAATTATATATTAAAAAATACTTTATTGTCGATATAATACAATGGCCGATTATACCGGAAAAGAGGGTCACCGGTTTTATGTCTTTCAGTTCTTGATATGTTTGGGTCAGAAATTTACATGATAATATTCTTTTTACCAAACACTATTATATTGTAACATATATAAACATATAATAAAAAGTTGATCAAATATTTAAACAAGTTACTACCTTGAGCATAGAGTTGCCATTGATGTCTAGTTATTTTTCCAACAAAAGTTAAAAAATCCATTATGATCAAACAATGTTGTTTAATAGTTTGAATTTTTGAAGTTTTTTTTGTGATGATCATATGAAATGAAAGCTTTTAATGAAGAATATGAAGCATCAGTGTCAAGTGTGAGTTTTCTTGGTGTAATAAGTATGTGAGAGAGAGATATGAGTTATGGCGTTTTAATTGATGATTTTTTGTAATCATTCCAAGAAATTTTTCGTTACTTTTTTTAGTTTGGTTAGTATTGTGTAGTGGTGCAAGTTGAGCTTGTTAATATTGAATATGATGTATAGCGCATCTAAATTTGCTCATCATAAATACTTGCAACGATTAACATGATAATGATAAACCATAGCATCTATATCGTCGCTAACATGATAATGATACCATAGCACCTATACTCGCCATAAACATGATAATCGATACCATAGCACCTATACTCGTTGTTAAACATGATAATGAGATACCATAGCACCTATATCGGACGCAGAAACATGATACGTGATACCATAGCACCTATACCGGTCGTTAAACATGATAATGTATACCATAGGTCATAAACATGATGACGCATAAATTATATAGCACCTATAGTCGGTCGTAAACATGATATCGATACCATAGCACCTATACCGGTCGTAAAACATGATATCGTACCATAGGTCGTTAAACATGATAATGCTATACCATAGCACCTATAGTCGTCGTTAAACATGATAATGCATACCATAGCACCTATACAGTCGCTTAACATGATACGCATACCATAGCACCTATACTCGGTCAAGTTAAACATGATTAATGATACCATAGGTCGTTAAACATGATACATATTTACCATGTTAAAGACCTATAGTCGGTCGCAAAGTTAAACATGATAATTTATACCATAGCACCTATACCGGTCGTTAAACATGATACGTGATACCATAGCACCTATAATTGCCGCTTAACATGATAATGATGTACCATAGCACCTATAGTCGGTCGCTTATGATATCGATTAAATTACCAGCACCTATACTCGTCGCTTAACATGATACGATACCATAGCACCTATACCTGCCTGCTAAACATGATAATGCATACCATAGGTCGTTAAACATGACACGTATACCATAGCACCTATAGTCGGTCGCTAAAACATGATAATGTATACCATAGCACCTATACTGGTCATGAATATGATACGTATACCATAGCACCTATACCGTCGCTTAACATGGTACATATACCATAACACCTATAGTCGGGTCGCTTAACATGATAATGCATACCATAGCACCTATACTTATCGCTTAACATGATACGTAAATTGGCAAAGTACCCTGGCGGCTTCGGCCGCAAACATGATCACGTATTACCATAAAGATAACGGTAGTCGCCGCATACGCGATCAATGAATAACACATACCAGACCACCGACGACACCACCACCACGCCGATTTCATTACCTTTAATGCTTCATGGGTTTTGTTTATGTTATACCGAAGCCGCCATCAACGCACCACCTCCACCACCACTATATAGTTGTAATCTTGTGGGTATTCTCTTATATAGTTGTAATCTTAAGTGGGTTTTTGTTTATGCTTCATGTTTTGCCACAAATGAGATGAAAAAACCACCAAACTCAAATTGTACCGCCCATCTTACTCCATATATGTATTTTTTTTTCTTATTATGGTTTTCTTTTAATATAAATTTGACATACATAAAAATCTGTAATAAAGAGTTTTTTTTTTCCCTGATCGCCTTTCTTATTTTTCTCGCTTCAATTGTCGTTTCATTCTCGCCAACAGCTTTAGTTTTAAGTTTTTTAAAAAGTCTTATTTTAGTCCTCAATTTAGTTTACAAATAGAAAAGTCAAAAAAAATAATAATATGTGCTTTGCTTTTATACTTGTAGGAATATAGTGTCTACCGTCGGACCGAGTGCAAGCGACCACAAAATGGGCCAACCGCGACCACGTTCTAAGAACAAAAGGTAAATATTACTAACTTGTTATTTTAAATAGTTTAGGTTTTAGGTAATGAGAACTATTCGAGGTATCAAAGTCTTTAAACCATTATATGGTTGAATTGGTCATTTTGGGTAGTAGGTGGTGATGGTGGATTTTGGGACCTAAACCAAGATCTGCAAGGTGTTGGGTCCACCTTTCGTACATTCTTAACTATGTTAATGAGATCATGTTGTTTCATCTGCTTGTGATACAAATGATTTGATCATGTTTGCTTAAGACTTTTGAACAATGTGTCTAAGGGTTGCCGAAAACAAATGAATGATGTTAGTGTGTCTAGTTAAAGTGCTATTACAAAATATTTCGACAACATTTCATACCGCTTCACATGTTCTTCCAAAACTCCTCGTCTCTCTATATTATCAAACAACAAAATGAACTTAGCGGGCGGTGACACGGGCCACCGAGTTTACGCAGGAGGTACACGGTTTGGTTCACAAGATAAGGTGAGGTATGCCTCTTGTTACGTTTGTTATGGTTACCTGGTGATGAGGGTTGAATCTTGAAGGGTAGAAAGGTGGTGCAAAAGGGTTTAGCTTGGTTTGAGAGTGTCTTTATTGTGTGTTTTTAGTGTGTGTTTTTTGGTGAGAAACTCCATGAGTTTAGTGAGAGAGAGGGTCAGAGATGATAAGAAGAGGTATGAAATGGTGTGTAATGATAGAGATATAATGGTGGCGAGAGATATGAAAGGGTTTGTGAGGGGCCTCATTAACTCCACTACACTCGCCATCACTATCATTACAAACCCTTTCATCTATCTTCTTATAATCTCTAACCCCTCTCTCTCTCACACACACATAGAGTTTCTCACCAAAACACACACTAAAACACCCACACAGCATTAACTCTCAAAGGTGGCTAAACCATTTTGCACCACCTTTCTACCCTTCAAGATTCACTCATCATCAAACCATTACAAACCGTAACAAGAAATAGGCCGTACACTTTCCCCAGTATCTACTGACCAAGGAACTGTACCTCCTCGCCAGAAACCATCGAGAAGCCACGTGTCACCGCCGCTAAGTTCATTTTTGTTGTTTGATAATATAAGAGAGAATTTAGTGAGTTTTTTGGAAGATCATTGTAAGAGAAATGAATGAAATGTTGTCGAGAAATGGTGTAATAGCACTTTAACTAGACACACTAACATCATTCCTTTGTTTTCAGAACCCTCAACCATATACATACTGTTCAAATAGTCGTACGCAAACACGATCAAATCTTTTGTATCACAAGCAGATCAACACAACATGATCTCATTAACCTAGTTAAAGTGCTATTACACATGAAAGGGGTGGACCCCCAACACCCTGCCAAGATCTTGGTTTAGGTCCCAAAATCCACCATCCTACCCTCTACCCTAATTGTTAAAATGACCAATTCAACCTTAATGGTTTAAAGGGTCTTTTGATACCCGATGCTTGATGGTTCTCATTACCTAAAACCCTAAACTATTTAAAATACGCAGTTAAGCTTTTGGACAAACCCAAAAAGCGTAAGATATCGGAAGTCAACAGACAAACCACCTCAACACGAAGTTCGAGCCTTATGTGTTAGGATATGTTTGTAGAGAATATGTTTAGGATTCTCGTAAATGGATTATACGATAGTTTTGGACCATTTATGATAGGTAGCTTATGTATAGTTTTGGACCATTGGCGATTTTGGAAACAAATTTTAGGTTATCGATTGTGTTGTAGCGAATTTGGACCATTTGGTTATATATGATATTATGTTTAGCGATTTTGTGTTGTTTTAGCATAAAATAGGTTGAAAACAGGTTCTTACATTGTAGATTTTTTCCGGAGAAATTCCGGAAAAAAATCTAGAAATTACCCATTTTGCAACAATTTTCTGCAAAATGGGTCAAGGTCTTTCACCGGGGACATGTCCCCGGCGAAAGTGTCATAGATATTATTAGACTATCTTTATCAACAATCTATCACAACCCAATCTTTTAATAAAATATTATTTTTTCTTTCCTCCACCTACACAACCAATACATACAACCAATCTATATTTTTTTCCATTTATCAATAACCCAATTCAACCAATACATATAACCAATCAATTCATTTATAAAATAATAAGTATTTAAAGAAAAAAAACAAATAGCCATTAAAACATTGACATGGCGCATTGTAGGTTGGGAACTTGGGTTGCTTGATAATTTAGATTGGAAGGAAAGATTGGATGCTAAGATTAAAAAAATATTATTTTATATGTATATTCTTTGAATTGGGTTGGCAACCCAACTGATAAACATAGTCTTAGTTTTTATTTTCCCCGGGACATGTTACCGTGAGAAGAGGTTACATAAAACTTTAGTTACCATTTTCTCGGGATGAGTCCCTCGAAAAACACGCCACGCCGGACATGTTTGACCGGTGACAATCGTCGGGACCCACACGCCCGTAAAGTTGTAAACAAATCCCGGGAAAAGTATCCCCAGAAGGTATTGCCTGGATTTTCGGGGACATGTCCCCGGGGAAGGGTATCATAGGGGACAAGTCCCCGGCGAAAGCCCTGAAATTTCGCCTGCGAAAGCAACGAATGTTGTAGTGAACTTATATATTGGGGTGTGTTAGCTTGTATAGTTGAAATTAGTATAATGTTATTGGGTTGTTAAGATGATTATGTTGAAATACTTTAACAGAGTATGGATTTTCAGCCTAATAATTTATATAATATCTTTATTTTTATAAAACATTTTGTAGATTTTTTATTAAAAACTTGACCATTGTTTCTCAAACTACATAAGTACAAAATCATTGCAAAATTTTGTCAACTTTTTAAAAGAGTCAAAATGATGCGTAATTGATTAACTTATCACAATTCACAACTTATTTTAGAAAAGCCAAAGCTTTTTCAAATAACCGTCCATACCTACTTATTATAGAAACTTGAATAAGATGGTAGGTGTAAGTAGGGGTGTTAACGAGTCAAACCTTTAACGAGCTACTGAAGCTCGAAAGCTCATTAATCTCAAGTCGAAGCGATAATTTTTGAGCTCGAAGTTGAGCTCAAATAGTTTCACGAGCCGAGCTTTAGAAAATATACATCCGTCCCCATAATTATTGTCTCCGTTTGACTTTTTTCGTCTTTCTTTTTCAACTTTGACTTTAAATATCTTTGTGTGTGTTCTACGATGGTTGATGAAAATTATACCAATGAAAACACAATTAAAACCCAACCCATTCATATATTTTGCTTCAAGTATTATATAACATAAACAAAAATACTTAAGGTCAAAGTTGTAAAAAAAAAAATCGAAAAAGTCAAACGGAGACAATAATTTTGGGACGGAGGGAGTAATATTTAGCTCGACCTCGCTCGATAGCTCGCTTAGTTTTTCAAGTCAACGAGCCTAACAAGCTACTCGAGCTAACGAAATTAACAAGCTAAATATGAAATTTTTAAATATTATGATTATAGTTCAAACTAAAATACAAAAGTAACAATATGTTAATCTTCAATAACATCAAAGAAGATCACACTTAAGTTTTAATCCATTAGTAAACTTGGGCTTTTGTTTTTATAGCCTTCTCATTCTA
>OU343225.1:320889991-320964514 GCA_910596185.1 Chrysanthemum makinoi
AGTTAATTGATACACTGGAAATTTGAAATTAACTAAGTCGACACTACATAAACTAAAATTACACTAGATATCTTCTCCTCTGCTTCTCCTGCTTTCTTTATAGACTTTTTGGACTTCCCACTTGATTCTGAACATATCCCACTTGCAATCTTGGCCATTTTGCTGCTCTGAATTCATCCTAGCCGTTTAAACTGTTTTTGGCGCCAAAATGATAACACGTGGCTAGGGGCAGTTTTAGAGCAATTAAGGAACCTTGGTGTGTTGTGGAGGTGGAGGGGGCAATTTAGATAGTAGGTATGGGGCTGGGGTTGAGGTGGCAGCAAAACCAGGGGTTGTGAGTGAGGATAGAGTGTTTGATGGTGGGGAAGCATTAAATGCTTAGTGGGTATACAAGAGGAGGGGGGATGAGCTGGAGAGTAGATAGGTGAGGTGGAAAGGTGGTGAGGTGGTGGTAAAAACCACCTGGTTTTGGGTTGCAGGCGTGGATGAGGGAGATGAACAGGGAAGATGGGATTTGACTTGCGTTGACCGGTGGTATTAATAGAGTGGGGGTTCAAAATGGGGGGTCAAGTGAGTTTTGAACTGGCTCAAGGTTCATGGTCCAAGGGTCAAGTTAATTTGGGTTGGGCTTGTGACTGGGCCAGATTTGGGATTGGGTTTGTGTTTAAGTAAATAACAAAAAGGGTCCGTTTGGTTTTATAGCTTAATAACACAAGGACCAAAATTGTAATATTCTGAAAATATAGGGACCTGATTTGACAAGTTTCCAAAGTATCTTCAAGGACCTATCCTGCCAAATATGATAAACCAAGGACCATATATGTTATTATTTTCCATTTTAAATTTCCAAGGACTATTTTTGACAATTTTTAAACTTTAGGGACTAAAGTTGTCATTTTGTAACAACTTTTGGGATTGGGTTTGTGTTTTGACAACTTTTGAATCCCATGGACCTTAAATGATAATTTGCTTTATTTTGATTTACCAGGGACTAGTCTTGACAACTTTTGAAACTTGAGGGACTAAAATTGCCAATTATGCAAACTTGATACGTTTTTCACCTGCTTTTGGTATTTTTGCATTTGAAACACATAAAACACTTATTTGTGATATCTTTATCATTTTGATGCTTTGACGGGTGTTTTTGGATGTTTTTGGCAGTCTAAAAGGTACAAAAATGATGAGTATTTGCATACTCATCAGCTACCATTGTTTATTATGACAATGTCAGTGCAGTTTATTTATCTTCCAATCCCGTGCAGCATCAACGCACGAAGCACAATGAGATTGACATCATTTTTGTTCGAGATCATGTTGCCACTGGACAGGTTCGCGTTTTGCGTGTTCTCTCACGTTATTAATATGCCGATATTTTCACTAAGGGACTTCCGTCTGCATTGTTTGATGAGTTTCGGATCAGTTTGAGTGTTCTGCGTTCTACCGCTTCAACTGTAAGAGGCTGTTAGTGCACTGCTATTTGAAGATTAGCATAGTTTGTATTAGGCCAAGCTTATATAGTCTTATAGCATGTTGTATTATCATTTAGGGCCCGGTTGGTTTGTGGGTTTAGATTGGGTTTGGGTTAAAAAAGTGGACCCCATTTATTTTTAAGTGTTTGGTGTGCTTTGGGTTTAGAGTTAATACCAAATATGATGGAGTGTTATAAAGTTGGGTAATATGGTAGGATTTATGACAAATATGGGACCGACATCATTTTTCTCTCTATCTCTCTCCTTTCAACTTTTATATAAATAATATATAAATTATATTTTAAAATATAAAACAATTTTAAAATATTTTTCTCTCTCCAACTTAAATCCAAATCCTAATCTTAATCCAAATTCAAATTCAAATCAAAATCCAAATCCAAATCCTAAACCCACCTGCGAACCAAACGGACCCTTATAGTGTAAACATTACCATTATTCAGTTATGGGAAAATAACCCTACTTTCACTGTATAACAACTTCTATATAATGACAGCTTAAATAATAGGGTACATTTCGTACATAGTGAATACGATTGATTCTTGCTCAACTTATGTAAAAGGGGGTGATACTCACACCACATCTTTTTATGCATACATAACAATTTGTGCATTACAATATTGTACGGTACAAACTATAATGCACAAATTGTGGTGCATGCATTAAAAAATATGGTGTAGGTATCAATTCCCTATGTAAAAGTGGCATCAATCAATCATATGAGCCATAAGTGTCATATATATCATCAGGGGTGAGTTATCCACACCCTCTCATAGGGAGGGTTTGCAATGATTAGACGCATCTCCGGATAGTACGGTGTGCATCGCACGTTGTACGATTTGACTAAACTCTTATGATGTGACAATATAGGGAGGGTTCCTATATCACATCCCATATCATCAAGAAGCAACAAAATGGAAGTGGTTTTAGCCATCTCGATTCTGGCAGCAGAGTACTTTGGCTCAGGTAGGATTCCAACAGTCCATAGAAAGCACTCAACGTGTCGATCTCGTACAAAACTAAATTTACGAGCAAGACCTAAATGGTCCCACCATCTAAAACAAAATTTTTAAGGCGGGCTCTACACCAACACCCCATAAAACACTTGGCAGGCACCCCATAGGCCTTGGGCCCCATCCGTACGGCGCAGACTTGTACTTTTTTTGTTTTTTTATTTTAGTTAATTGTGTAGTGTTTATTTGTGTGGTATATTTAATTTGTGTAGTGTTTTTATATGTATAGTGTATTTATTTGTGTAGTGTTTTTATATGTATAGTGTATTTAATTGTGTAGTGTTTTTATATGTAGAGTATTTATTTTACGTTATGTTTTTTTAATTGTGTATTTGTTTCCATTTAATTAAACAATAACAATAAAACATTAGACATTAAAATATTAAACAAGTACAACAACAAATGTTACTAATATTACAACGAAATCTACTCCACATGAAGATTATTAATGTCATCTATAAGCTCATAGAGTATTCCACTCGACTGACATGCGTGATCAACTGGATTTCTTGCCAAATCCAGTGATGCCTCAAACGTCTTTATTCTTGCCTTCAACAAATTGTTTTGAGCCAATAGCATGTTGATCGTTTTATCTTTAGTTTCGCAGTTTGAGCACTGCATTGAAGAAGAGGCTTGACCAAAGTACTTTTGTTGAAATACTTCGTTCCACATAAAGTATCGACACCCATAGTCTTCAGTCCCTGGCTGTTACATGATGAAACAATTATAAGAAATGTATTCTTAACAAACAAGTTATTGATATATTTACGTAAATAAGCAAACGTTTTGTGGAAAACTAGAAGGGGGGGGGGTTGAATAGTTTTGCCGATTTTAAGTTAGTTTCAAAAACTTTAGATTCATTAATATGTGAGATCTTATGGATGTAGAGAAAGTATAGATCTAATTATAAAGCAAGTAAATAAAGTAAAGCAAAGGGATAGAAATGACACAACCGATTTATAGTGGTTCCGCTACAAGGACACCTTCCTTGCCCTACTCCACTCCCCGAGTCACCTACTCGAGAGTTCAAGTTCTATGTCAACAAACTCCTTCACTTGGCGGAGAAGCCTTCACAACGTTGCTTACACCTTTTTCCGGTACGAAGCTAAATACCGAGTCCGTAACACGGTGGACCAAACCAACACGACTATTACACAACAAGTATGTGAAATATCAAATACAAGATCTTCGCTACAGAAATCTTGCGGAGGAACAAATCAATCAAGGACCCCTTGCTTGGATGACTTGTAGAATGCTCATGATCTCGCCTTAGAGAAGGATCTATATGAGAATCACAATAGAAAGAAAGAAGAACAACTCTCTAGATCAAGTGATCTATATGTTAGAAGAGAATGAGAGTGTTTGAGAGATTTAGTAAGAAGAGGGGTGAGTTAGAATGAAGAAATAGCTCTCTATTTATAGGCAACTTCTTCCACTATTCCCCGGATCCCACGGATCCCTCCCACTTGGGATCCGTCTAGTGTAATCCTAGGGATCCGTGGGACGCTCCTCTTTGCCCATGGGTTTTTTGGTTATGGGTCATGGGTTATGGGTTGGTCTATGGGTTTTCCTTAGATTCAATGTATCTAATGAATACATTGTATCTAGTCAAATGGGTATGGGTCAATGGGTTATGGATATGATCCATGGGTTATGGTTTTTACCCATCCTAATAAACTATTACAACAAATAATTAATTACAACATTTTTGTATTTAAATGGCTATATGTAAATACTTTACAAAAATAACATGTATCCTTATAATTGTACTTAAGATAACATTATATTTGTTATCAACAAAACACAAAGAGATCGCAAAATATTAATAAACGTTTTTACGGTTTATTTGTATTAACAATCTGATGCAGGTTTTACTGACCAGGTCTTAATATTTATAGTGTCTCGCTATACCTATGGTCTACCCTAGTGCACTAACGGGCAGTGTACCCGGTCACGTGTAGTGTAGTAATCGGTAAAGCCGAGGTCGTCCCAAGAGCTATGTGGATCGGAAATTAACTTAAGTCTATGTCACGATTTTAATTGGTTTTAAGATTGAAATAATAAATTAACTAATAAGACTAGAAAGCAGATAAAGACAAGAGATGTGATCAATGAAGGAGAGGGGTGCTAACCTAATTAATCCTCCTAGCTAGTTATGTCTACGACTACTTACTTCCAAATACTTCAGGTGGGGTCAAAGTCAAGAGGACAGCATTTGGTCAATTCGCCCTAACCTATCAGCAAAGATACTACCACATGAAAAATCAGGCGCACCGTCATAAGTCCTGTTTTTCCTGGTCCCCTAAGCCGAGTCATTAAGTACCGCTACATGCTAGATTTATAATATTGAGTGCCTGGCCGTTAGGAACTTAGACACTCACCTCCTAATTCTTAAGTTCATCCAAACGATAGGTGATCAGTTGGTCAAATCGCACAAGTAGAAAAGGGTCGTCAGTTGGTCATATCTTACCCTTCCTGTCTCAGTCCGCTTACCTAGGGTCAGTTGGTCATATCTCCTAGGCAATTGACCTCTACCGCCATTCAAAACTACCGAACCAAGGGTGGCTACCAATAAACTATGCATGCATACACTTAGAAATAATTGTACGGAAATAAAGTAAACGTAAACAAAACAATTAAGGAATCATAACTAGGCCAGCACCAGGGTGCTTAGCCAAACATATAGTAAATCATACCAACAAAAATGGATAAATAAATTGAATTGAACATAATGTTTGATACAAATTACTTGATGTAGAGCTAATAATGATGATGATTATGAGTGAATTCTTCCTTCAAAAGCGGCTTCGGATTTGGAAAATACCACGGAGTGGTGCCCTAATCGACCCCTAGGAGAGGGTGAAGAGAGATACTCAAAAATGCAGATTTAGGGCTGTATTTATAGGCCCCGATAGGGTTACGGCGTAACCTTAAGGGCTAATTACGCCGTAACTAATGTCGGCGCAAATAAATTCGGATCTCGAAAAATTACGACGTGAATAAAATAATTAGTTACGTCGTAACTAAGTTACGCCGTAACCTATCATTTCAATTACGTAGTAAATTCATAACTTCGTACTTTTAACTAGCCAAATATCATATGAAACTTATTTACACTAGATGACGCTTTTGGCCCCTGATCCTTCTTCTTCATTTAATTTTTAGTCCTGGAAGTAGATAAACTTCAAAAGAATTGTCACTTTTAGTCCCGGGACTTCAACTCCTTAGCGCCCAAGTTAATAATTACGGCGTAATTAAATTACCGAATTACGCCGTAACTCTTCGACCATATATTTTTATCCGCTCCGTAATTTTCTCTATGGCGTAACTAAATTGCCATGTTATGCCGTAACCTTTATAAAAATAATTACGACTTAACCATAAGAGATGGTTACGCCGTATCCTTCAAAGCATCATATTTACGCCGTAACCTTATTAACTAGTTACGGCGTAATCTTCACATAAAATCCAAAAGCCCTCGTAAATCAATCTTCAGAACATATACTTGGCCTTTTATCACTTCTTTTCCGCTCCAACGCCTCATTTATCTTGAAATGCAAATATGAACGAATATGAGAGAATTAAGTACCATATTAATGCAAATGAGGCCATAAACACGGGAATTTGATATATAAAAGATCAGGCTAATTTGATGTTATCACAATCTCCCCCTTTTTGTTGATGACAAAACATAATGTTATGATGAGTAAAACTTAAGAATAGATGTATGTTTTGAAGGCCCCTAAGTTTTACTTCTTCTCCCCTTTTTTGTCGAAACAAAAAGTTAACCCTTCGAAGAAATAAAATTATGTAAAAATTAGTTCACTTATCGCTTACTCCCCCTTGACGGTAGCTCCCCCTAGTTTGGGGTGTCAAGTGAAAAAAAATAAAAAAAAATCCTACAAAGAGAAAGGTTAGTAACATGCTTAGATAATCTTGTGATTGACGAGAATCAAAATTGGGAGCCAAGGTATGTAAACAATGCCTTGTAATAAAACAACAAAGTGTAGTGGTATTTATGCCATTTACAAGCATGTAAAAATAAGAACATGACTTGTTCTTGAAAATGACTTCAAAATAAAAAGTACTAAAAATAGAAAATAGTAGTAATGATTCCTTCCATGCTTGCATAAGGTTATGGATGGAGGTTTGGATGAGTAATGGTATTGATGCGATCAAGGATGAGGTTGAGTATGAATCACATTTCTTCCCTAACTTCTATTGCAATTTCCCTGGTGGATTGGCAATGTTCACAATGTAAGTGATGTGGGTAATGAGTATGGAAATCTTCCGGGTTGTTTTGATTTGTGAGTTGCTGAAGTTGTGGTGGAAAAATAGGAAAATACGGATCAAATTCCGGAATGATTGGAAGTGGTGGTGGAAAAGAACCTAGATGTTCTTGTAGTTTAATGGGAGCTAAAGGTGGTGATGTTTCAAGATCATTGAATATTGTGTTTGGAGAAGTTGGAGGTGTCAAAAGGCTATTTCTTTTTGTTTTGGTTGTTAAGATCTTGTTGGAGTCGTAAGGAGTTCCAAAAGAGTGATTTTAGGTGGTGAGTGATTTGGTGATGAAGTTGGTGTACTCGTTGGTGATGAAGGAGGTGCTATAATGGAAGCATCTTGTGGTGAGTTATTTGATGGTGATGAGCCATATGATGATGGTTTTCCTAAGCAACAAGATCGGATGTTAATCCGTGCGGATATCCTAGAGTTTGATTTTGGTATTTTGGAAGGTGGAAGTACAAAGGTTTGGGTTTCATGAAGATGATTGTTTGTACTAGGTGATTCATCTAAAGAGTTTGTGAATGACATGGTGTAGTTTGTTTGTGAAGATGAGATGGATTATGCAAGCATTTTTGGAGTTCTATATATAGAAAAAAGAAACAAGGCATTGTAATGAATGCTTGACCCAAAATGTAGATTAAAATCTAATGATTAGATATGAATTTAAGGCATGTGATCATGAGAACACAAGCATTAAAGAACATACTCTAAAAAATAAAACAAATGTGGATTTTTCATCCAAAGTGAGAAAAATAGAAGGTAAAAACAGCTTCTGTCTCACGGATCCCACGGATCCTTCCCTTGAGGGATCCGGTCCCAAAGATAAAGGCCGGGATCCGTGGAGTACAGTGATTCAGGCACACAAAATTTTCCTTTAGGAAACATTTTTGCCTAGTGTGTGCCTATATGCAAACTATTTGGAGTTGCGGTTATCTCGACTTCTAAGAAGAAAAGAAAAATAAACTAGAAATGAAAAAGCATACTATTATGTGAGATAACCTGAAAATACATATTAGTACATTTGAGTAATCGTAATTTAGTGTTATCGATGCTCCTAATTCATTGTGGCTTAAATGAATGTACCCGAAAACACATATTAGTTATGTGCCCCTTTAGCATTCAAAAGACATGAGATGCAATGAAAACGGTTTTTACTTTGTATTAATAATGAAAAAGCGATTTTTCCTAGAGGTGAGAAATTGCTTTTGTGAAATTGATACGGGAGGGAGTATCATTTTAGAAAGCATTTTGAAATACAAACGTTTTATCCATTCGAAAGAAGGATGTGTATGTAACTTGTACTTATTTTGATAGAAAATAAGAAAATTATAAGTGAAAAACTTATCTTGGGTTTTGAAAATTCCCGTATTGTTTGTGATTTGTGCGTGAAATAGAGATTCTAGACTCAGAAAGAAGAAGGCTAGTGTTTACATACCTTGTAGAGTCAAAAGTAAGTTCTGACGTTTGTTCCATGAGACCAAGACCAAGACGAAGTAGGTTGAATTGTTCCCGCTTCTACAGTTTGGTGAGGACTTCGGCTATGTTGTCTTCGGATGCTACCTTCTCAATAGAGATGTTCCCCTTTTGAACATTGTCTCTTAAGAAGTGATGACAAATCTCTATATGCTTTGTGCGAGAATATAATACCGGATTATTGCTTAGATCTATGACACCCTTGTTGTCACATAGAATGGCTATGTCACTAAGATGAATGTCGTAGTCGACTAACGCTTGTTTCATCCACAATGCTTGTTGGCATGCTTTGCCGGCGGAGACGTATTCGGCTTCGGTTGTTGATATTGCTAGTGCCGTTTGTTTCTTAGAAAACCAAGATGTTAAACAACATCCCATGAAAGTACATACCCCACTTGTACTTTTTCTATCAACGTAATCACCGCATGGTCGAATCTGCATATACAATAATTGTTTCTACTCCCGTGCCCTTAGGATACCATAATCCTAATTGTGTTGTAACCTTAATGTATCTAAATATCCTTTTACGGCTTCTAGGTGTGATGTTTTAGGGTCTTCTTGAAACCTAGCACATAAGCAAACACTAAACATGATATCCGCCTACTTGCGTGAGGTAGAGAAGACTACCTATCATGCCACGATATTTAGTATTATCTAAGGATTCGCCGTCTTCATCTTTTGTGAGTTTGGTGTCGGATGACATTGGTGTCCTAATTGGTTTCAACTCTTCTAGACCGAATTTCTTTAACATCTCCTTTATGTATTTAGATTGATTAAAGAAGATACCATGTTCTACTTGTTTGATTTGTAGACCAAGAAAGAAACTAAGTTCTCCCATCATACTCATTTCGAACTCGTCATGCATGATTTTAGAGAAATCATCACACATGTCTTGACAAGTGGATCCGAATATAATATCATCTACATATATTTGCACTATGATTATATGTGACTCTCTTTTCTTAGTAAAAAGTGTGTTGTCAACTAACCCCATGGTATAGTTGTGTTTAATTAAAATGACTTGAGTCTATCATACCAAGCTTTTGGAGCTTGTTTAAGACCATAAAGGGCTTTCTTTAATTTATACACATGTTTAGGTTTTTCAAAATCGATGAAGCCTAGAGGTTGAGCTACATATACTTCTTCATTAATGAAACCATTTAGAAAAGCGCTTTTGACATCCATTTGATAAAGCTTTAGATCATTAGCACAAGCATACGCAAGAAGTATTCTTATAGACTCTAATCTAGCCACGGGGCATAGGTCTCATCAAAGTCTATTCCTTCTTGTTGGTTATACCCTTGGGCAACGAGTCTAGCCTTGTTCCTAGACACTACTCCGTTTGCATCTAATTTGTTTTTATAAACCCATTTGGTTCCTATTATGGTTTGATTACTAGGTGGAGGGACAAGTGTCCAAACATCATTAGAAACAAATTGATTTAATTCTTCTTGCATAGCCATTACCCAACTCTCATCTTTTATGGCTTCTTGTGTATTCTTAGGTTCTATGGTTGAAACGAAACAAAACAAGCTACTTTGGTTTTGAACTTGAGACCTTAATGTTCTTTCGTTTAGCTTTCCTATGACCATATCTACGGGGTGATCTTTGGACTCTTTAATGTTTATGACTTCATCATTTAAAGGTTCTTCTTCTTCATTTATCTTTTTCTTTATTACTATAGCTTCACTTTCTACAATCTCGTCATCGACAAGAGGTGGAGAGGGTTTGGGTGGACTTTCATCAAATTTTATATTTAATGACTCTTCTACCTTCATTGTTTCTTTGTTTAATATGACGTAAGCTTTGCTATTTGGAGAGTAACCTAGAAAGATACCTTCGATTGATTTAGGATCAAATTTTGTAAGGTAATCTTTAGTGTTAAGAATAAAACATTTACTACCAAAGACTCTAAAGTGATCTAACGTAGGCTTTTTGCCTCGGAGTAACTCATATGGAGTTTTACCTAAGATTGGTCTAATTAAGACTCGATTGAGTATGTACGTTGAAGTATCAATGGCATTGCACCAAAACTTTTGAGGTATAGATTGCTCATTAAGCATGGTTCAACTCATTTCTTGTAGGGTTCTATTCTTTCTTTCTACTACCCCATTCGATTGTGGAGTGCGTGGAGCCGAGAAGTTGTGAGTAATACCATTAGCGTCACAAAAGCTTCGAATTGCACTTCATTATCGAATTCCCTACCATGATCCGTTCTAATAGACACTATAGGACTTCCTAGTTGTCTTTGGATTTTCTTGCTTAATATTTCAAAATAATTAAACGTTTCCGTTTTGTTCTTTAAAAATTTTGTCCATGTATACCTAGAGTAATCATCCACTATGACCAAAGTGTAGTAGTTGCCTCCATAACTTTGGATAGCGGATGGACCAAATAAATCCATATGTAGTAATTCTAGACACTTAGTTGTAGACACCATGTTTTTAGCTTTATGACTAGAATGAACTTGTTTTCCTACATTACGAGCATCACAAAAGTGATGTTCATATTTTAACTTAGGTAGATCTCTTACTAGATCTTTGGATGATAGCGATTGAAGAAGTTGCATGTTGGCGTGACCCAATATTCGATGCCATAAGGTTGAAGTATCATCCATAGAGGTATGATATAGTTTGTCTTTAGGTTCATTACCGATTTTAATGACATAGACTCCATGTTTCCTAATACCTCTTCCTATGGTTATACCATTTTTTAATATCTTACTATCGGTTTCGGTAAAAAGTACATTGCACTTTTTATCACATATTTGTCCTATACTTAAGAGGTTAAAGTTTAGGTTTTCTCATTGACACACATCGTTAATGCTTAGAGATTTGTTAGAAATCGTACCTTTACCGATGATTTTACTTTGCTATTTCCAAACACCACATTACCTCTATTGAAGGATTCATATGTGGAGAATAGATCCTTATTGCGGTCATGTGCCTCGTGCAACCGCTATCCTTGACCCATTCATCCGGGTCTAGGTCGACCTTTAAGCACACCTAAGAAAACAATTAACTCAAAGTTTGGTCCCCATTTGTTCATGGGTCCATTAGTGTTAAACATTCCATTCATGTTAGACATGTATGGATAAGATGAGTATGCATTCCATGGAGTAAAGTTTTGAAAGGGAAAACCATTTTGCATATTTGGGTTCCATCCCATTTGATGGTTACTTCTCAGGTAAACATTATTAGTGTTAGGAATTGGAAATTCCATGTTAAAGTGTCGGTCACCCCAATTATGGTCTAGCATATGTTAGCTCGTAGACGTGCCGTCATTTACGTTATTCAGTAGTTAATTAGTTAGTTAGTGGCGTAGTTTAGTTTAGTGCAACACCGAGGAAGGGGATCGGGTCTTTACCCACTGATGTTGGGATCCACAGTCCGTCAGGAGGACGTATTGGTTGTAAGTATAAATACCCCTTCCATCCTTGGAAGGGGTGTTGCTTCTTGAATCTAACCTTTCATATTTTTTTAGACAACTCTTTTTCAAGAAACATCCTCTCAACTCTCTTCATCTCTCTAATGGCTTTCTTATATAATCACAATCCTAGACCACCCGAATCATCAAACAACATAAAATACACGATCCTGCAAATGGTACCAGAGCCTAGGTTTTGTTGTTTTGATGATTTGTATGGTTGTTTCTATGGTTTTATATGCGGCTTGTTATTGTTTGATGTGGTTTGTTATTGTTGGTCAAATCTTGCAATATGGTTGATATGGTATTTTAAACTGATTTATATGGTCTTGATATTGGTTTGTGGGTATTGCAAAACTGGTTTTTCACGTGATGTTATGTGGTTTTAAAACATGTTTTATGTAGCTATTTTTATGATGTGTAAATCTGTTTGTTGCTGCCGGTTGTACTTATTGAATCTAGTTTCAGTTTTCTGGTGACTCTGCTGATTCTTATATGTTGTTTATGGTCATGTTCTTCAAAGCGAGTTGGTACTAATCTAAGCGAGTTGTGTTTATGTCCTGATTCGAGTTGACAGTTTTTACTACAACATGTCCTGATTCAATGTATCAACTGCGAGTGGGTCAGGTCAAATGCGAGTTGGTATGGTAACATGCGAGTTGGTCAAAGCGAGTTGACTTTTGAGTCAACTCAAGTCAGATGCGACTTGTCATATCATGTCCAGATTCGGTAAACCAGGAAGCGAGTTGGGTACTAGCATAAAGGATGCGGGTTGACTATTTAGTCAACTGCGAGTTGCTTACTAATGTCAATATGCGAGTTGTGTGATCAAGAAAAGATAATGCGAGTTATGTAATATAAACATGAAGCGAGTTGTGTTTAAGAATATGAAGCGACTTGTGGTCTTTTAATCAACAAAATACCAACTCAATCATGACCTCAGCTGCTAATACCATCATCGGTCCAAGACAAACCTCAAACTTCGACCATCAACAAATTCTTAAACCCAACAACATCCATCAAGTCTCTAATTAAAACAAGAAAAGATCTCAGTGTGTTCAACTTTATTTCACATCTTTCAAAGATTTCTTGAGTTGAACTATAAACATCATAGATCCATTTGAAGACCAAGCTTCATGTTAATATCCGAACAATTTGAGAAAGAACAACACGAACCCGTATCATTCTCTCTAGTTAAGTTTTACGAAAACACGAGAACAAAATCAAGTTAAACAATCAAAATACAAGTCAACAATCTCATCTCATGTATCTCGTGTTACCCATAAGTTCATCATGACTTAATGGTCATCCACACGATTAATTGCATCATAGATAGTATGTGGAGTTCACTCCAATCATTTATCCGAATCTTCAAGCACTAAAAATAACAATTATGTTATCTTTAGTAACTTAATTTGTTCAAGTCTCATAAATAATCAAAAGCAAAACACAATACGTTAATTATAACTTACCATTCGACTTGATTGGTTGGTCTATAATCCCTCGAGCCATCCCTGTGGCGAGGTCATGATGAACATCACGATTAATATGGAGCATAGATGGAGCCGTACCCCAATCTGAGTTGAATAAAATTATTGGGTGCGTTTTTGTCTGGTAAGAGGGGCGGATTGATATGATTAAGGAGATTAGGAGTTGATAATGAATCTGTGATAAAGAGAGGTGGACTGATTGTTAAGAGGTTTTTTTAGGGTTTGAGATATTTCATTGTGGTTGGCGTGTGATATATACGAGACTAACAATTAGGGTAAATGGGAGTATGAGATGTTTTAAATACCCTAAATATTAGGGTTGTATGATTTATTGGATCTGGTATGCGCTTGATGTTTGGATCGGGTGTTATTTCTTTGGATGGGCCTCGTGGGTTTCAACTAAGAAGAGTATTAGTGGGCCGAAAATTTTGTAATGAATCTGTCTTTGGAATAAAACATGGGCCTCAAATGTTTTCACGCATGGATGGACTTGACATGGTATTATTATCACACATTGGTTATTGGGGACTAATAGTACTCGCATGTGACTTTGGACTTGAGTTTAGAAATTACCGAGTTGCGGTTTTTTTTATATGGTCATGGGTTGATAGATTATTAATATGGTTGCGATACAAGAATTGCTAAGTATTTTTGTAATTGTTGTATCAAGCATTTTGGGGCATCAAGTAGTATCACCTATTGTGCATCACAATAATACATTTTGGTGACATTAAGTAAATGGATCGAGTGAGATGATCATTATTTGTGGAATGTTCTGAAACATTTGTATACTGCGAGTGTCACTAGAAGCTAAGATGGACCAGATTAGACAGGCTTTTACTTGTATATTGGATATTGGGTTTGGACGATGGACTGATAAGTTTCTCAAGATTTGGATTTTATGAGACTTGAATAAAATGAGATTTGTTAAAAGAGATTTGATGATAATGAGATTTGATGATGACATTTGGTATGATACTGAGATTTGCTGTGTTATGAGGTTTGGTACTTTGGTGTATGCATTTTCACGGAGAATATAGTATCACGGCTTGAATTGTAACTGGAACTTGGTTGACTACGGGGTTGTTTGGATGATATTTCTTACTTGGATTTGCAGTAAGGTTTTCCGGATGCAGTTACTTATTTCATCTCCTTTCTTTCTACCCTTCTGCGAAGATGACTTGTTTGGGCATTTATAGAGTGTGATAAAGACTTGAGTATTTAGTTACGGTTGTGATTCTTTCTCGCTTAACCTACAACGTAACTATCACTTGTCTCAATTTGAGGATACGTCAAGAGGTTTTGTACATTGGGTACCCCATTTCTTCTTCACAAGGATTAGTACAAGTTTAAGTAACAAATCTGGGGAATTTCACTTCATGATCAAGTTTGGCATATCGGGTTTACATCACCATGTTGTCACTGCAATAGCGACTTAATGTGTGAATGATGTGACCGTAGTATTTATTAGATAATGAACCATTGACGCAATGCCATGTTCCCAAAACGCATATTCACCAAAACCAAAGTTGTCATAACACATTCAAACGACATTGTTTAAGGTTTTGTCTTGATTTTTTAAAATCCCATGAAAGAATCTATTTCTCGGTTTAAATCATAGACTTGTAAAATCCGTGACAATGGAAACATCCTGGTAATTGTAAAGTCGCTTCCGGATCTATCTTACGGTTTATTCTTGGTTTTGTAAAATTCCGTGAAAGAAACTATTTCTCGGTTTAAACCATAGAGTTGTAAAATCCCGTAATAATGGAACCATCCGGAGAAAGAAAGCGTATTTCGATCTTATCCGATCTACTGGTTTCTAATTCAAAGAAGGGATAAAAGGGTGTACTTCATGAATTGGGTGTTTGTTTTGGATTTTCTTCATGACGGTTTGGTTACTTCAAAGTTTTACGGGATTATGCTTTTCAACCATGGTCGGGATGAAACCATTATCATAGTTCACTTAAAACGTCAAAGGAGACTAGATGTGTGCTTTTAACCAGAAGATGTGACAACGGGGTCAATTCACTATTATTTATTTGAGGTTGAAGTGAAACATCACGGGCAAGTGTACTTAGTATCTGAAGGTATCGGGGATGGTTAGATGAAGATTCTTCAAGATCCTTGTTCGAGCTTATTATAAAAAACAAAGACTTAGAAATCTAGTTATTTTTGGGTGTCTTTTACCTTTTGTTTTACCACTTAGGGGAATTAAGCTTACCACCACAAAATATCTATCACTTTAAGGAGTTACGTTGTAGTGCTCAGAGTCACATTCAATTGTGGATTTTCAAGAGGTGATGTACGTCTTATACTTGATGGTTGGTTGGATGAAAAGTATAGAGTACTTTGAGATTCAATGGAGGATGAAGTCTAAAGACACGCTCTTTTGTTACATATGTGCAAGTTTAAGTCAGAGTTCAAGAGGTTATTTTACTTTAGGGTCAAATTCACCATATTGGGTTTTCTCCATAAGCTGTCATGACAAAGAGCCTACTGAATGATAATGGGGTGATTACAAGTTTTTCCAAGAGATTGAAAAGAGAGAGATTATGACGTTTGAAAACAACATTTCAAGCCTCGTACTCTAAAGAAAATAAAAGTGTAATGCGTTTGAAAGGCGCTTTATCTTCTGAGGAAGAGAAATCTTCTTATTATGACCATTCTCATCAACATGCTTCATGCTTTTTCCAAGCGCTTCACTCATCAAGTGAACCGAACTACTATTGATTGTTTTCTTATTCCACTTGCTCAACTATAATGACGATGGCGACATCATGTGCTAATTTTGCAGGAGAGAAGTGTGAATAGAATACATTAAGATGATATTCACTTATTCAATCGAGAATGTCAACTCCGTATGCAATTCTTGAGGGGGAGAAGAAGTGTGAATTTACTGCATGGTTGATTGATTTATGAGAATAAATGGTCAAACGGCTCCAAACTCATGTAAAACCGAGCTTCTTCTTATCGGGTCATCTTTACATGGAGTTTCTTCTAAGAGTCGTTGGTTGACATCTTCTCACAGACTGATGAGTTTATCGACAAAGTGCTTCCAGTTAATGCTTCATGTACACATCAACATGATGATTCCAAACAATCTCTCTGTTCTTGTTTGATGTGATTGGTAGTTTGGTGTTACCATTTAGTGTGTTCGCTTAGCGAAGGTCACGATTCTTGATTTCCTTGATGGACATCTTTCTGTTCTTGTTTGATTGGGAGTGATTTTAGTTAAGGGTGTTTGCAAGATGTAAGTTAATTGGGATGCTTTTTTGGTGAAATAAAGACGTTAACTTTCTATTCCCCAATTGGACAATCTTGAAGAAGGTCGAGTCTACAGTCTGTTATACATTTTCGCTGCACATGTTAGAAGACGAAAAGGCATATTGTTGCATTTAACGATCTAAAGACTTTTTCTTAATTCATACATTTATCA
The DNA here is from genome assembly GCA_910596185.1 of Chrysanthemum makinoi. Taxonomy (NCBI): domain Eukaryota; kingdom Viridiplantae; phylum Streptophyta; class Magnoliopsida; order Asterales; family Asteraceae; genus Chrysanthemum; species Chrysanthemum makinoi. The sequence continues at coordinate 320,906,604 of OU343225.1, forward strand.
AACAGATTGTAATGGGCTTCAGGGACAAAGCAACTAATTGATACGGGAAGTGATTTCCCGGGTCGTGTCCCAATGTGAAATGGAAGGTCCGTTGATTTCGTGATTTGCGATTTAATCGATTCCCAATTAATTAACGACTTGCTCATTTTGACGAAGTTGAGGGTGCAAAAATTCTAACGTAAATTTTTGCAACGGGTGTGAAATCAATTTTCCTACAATCTATTTGACTAAAATCGGAATATTTTTGCGATTAAAACTTTAACTCAACAAATTCAAGAAAAATCAAGTATTTGGACTTATAAAAAGGTAGGTGTTGCTTTATGGAATAAGCTCAAATAAGCTCAAAAGGGCTTATAGAAAACTGCAAAATAAAACAAAACTTGACAACGATCTAAACAGACGAGTAAACATTGTAACTTTTGAGCGGTAAGTGAATCAAACATGTACCCCTTTTGACGTGATTCAAACCAAACACACTTAAACTTGTTTACAAAAAACTTCGTCCCGATTGAAAAAAAAAGATAGCAGCTTTTGTGAGCACAAATAAGCTAGGATGAAGTGTCCAACCAAAAAGCTACACAGGCACATACAATAACTGCTAAGTGTAACAGAAATAAGCTCACCTAGGGAAAATAAGGGTTGACTAATGGGAATCAAGGGAAAAGTTCAATTAAGGCTAATAAGCACTTACAAGCTAGTGAACTTCTAACCTATAAATTAAAAAGCCAAGGAATCTATGTGGGGCAAACTGAGATGAATCTAATATGGAACTCATTGAGAGAGTCAGCAAATGCCAGAGGCCTGCTCTGGGCTTAATTTTGTTCGAAGAAGGTAAAGCTGCAAAACAAAGTTAGTGGTGGAGATGTAGTAACAAGTAAGGACAGTGTGTGATGGCTATTTTTTTGATCACGGTGTTATCACTTTTGACTATGCAGAGATAATACTAGTACGAAGGTTGAGATCTGAGAATTGTGTACATTCCTATGGGGCGCAAACGGGTTAAACTGACCCTTGACTCACTTTTACAAAGATTTGACCCCTTTTTCTTTTCAATGATGATAGCTGAAATAAAAGATATAATCACTTAAACCGAAATTTTGACTAAAAACTAGGGGTGCCTTCAGTTACAAGACGACAGAGATAGTGAGCTTTTCCCTTCATCATTAGGTATGCAAAAGATTACGAGATTGATGGGGTTCTTATCTTTGATGATTCGGCCTGCTTCTTCATCTAGTTATCGGGGATTGTTATGGGGAAGAACAGGTGGGTTGGTTTATTCTCTAGGGTGAGTGTTAACTCAAAGAGATTGGGTTTGCTTGTTAACTTTGGGCCTAGGCTAATATTAGAATTGGACTACTTGGGTTCTGAAAATCCAAGGACCACTCATGAAATGTTTTTCCAGCCAATCTTGACAATTCATACACTTTACAAAACTGAAATCCCAAGGACTAATCAAGACAATTCCGAGAGAAAAGTATACATCGGTCCAGGTAAATTCTGTCATTCTGGACTAAAGTGGTTGGGATCAAACTGCCATTGCAAACTTTGATTTGTTTTGCTTAAACATATAAACTACTTTTGACGCAGTCAGATTTGACTAATTGGGGAGTGTGAAATACGCACTCATCAAGCACTAATTGGGGGAATGTGAAATGTCTGATTTAATCCCCAATTAGACTTGCTCATTTACTTCTGAAAGTTGATTCTAACAAAGACTTCTAGCGATCTTCTCAACAAATTTCAAGTATTTGACTCTATAATATGTTGCCATTGGGTCTAAACGCCGAAAACATTGATGAACTTAATACTTCTAAGTCCCGGAAGACTAATGTCATTACCGCAGAGAAACTCAAGGTTTGACTCATGACGTTTAGTGTTCTTATTCCAACTATCAAGATAAAAGAGGTAAATAATGTGTGTGATGATTTTGATGTTATCACAATCATCGTTTGTGTACTTGTCTCACTTGAGAGCTTAAGATTCGGATTCGAGATATAATCACTTATTCTAGGACATCCAGTTGGCGACCAGTCATCCCAGAGATAATCGTCATCCGCAGAGATAATCTTCATGCTTCAATGATCGGTTATTCTCTTTGGGAATTTGGGTATTTTCTTGGGGGAGAGAAAAGTACATACATCGGGGTTATTCCTATTGGACTTAATCTACTACTTGATGGTATAAGGCCTTCTGCATATATGTGTATTCGGTTCGTGAGCTCTAGTCTAAGAGCATGATCGCATCAATTCATCTACTTGGGGAAAGTGGTCTATTGACACCTTTTGAAATGGATTGCTCGGACTTCAAGGAAAAGGAACTTGAAAAGGAACTTATTTAAATGTGGGATGATACGTTGCTGTTATTCATTTGGATGATATAACCTCGAACGAAGAATCACGGTGATTATTCTTAAAAGGAGCAGCAAGATTGATGATAATGGTGTGCTTCTTAGGTACAGACACTGGATAAGGGAAGCTTGAAAGAAAGCTTTGAATCTACTCAGCTAAAGAATTTTCGGTTTGGGGGGAAGTTGCCAAAGTCTCACTTTCAGATGGTTCAATTTCTTTCTTCAATACAAGAGCCTCAGAAGCTTTGGTGGTGAAAGTTTTAGGAATGATGACTTCTATCTTCTACAACGGGGCTGCTCGATATCCTTATCTCGTACTTTTCAGATCATCATCTTCTTAAACTATATCATCTAATCTACTGTGTATATATTTTCAAAAAGAAAAATACAAAAATATAAAACCAACAAAAACAAAATAGAAAATTATAAAACCAACAAAACCCATAAAAATCAAAAAATTTAAAAATACCAAAAATATGTTTTCTCAAGACATGTCTTCTGGTATCGATAACATCTGCGGTCTTAGAAATGTCATTCAACAATGGCACGGGACCATAGATGAAGTTCGAGCAGAAGGTGTAAATATTTCTTTTCAAAACATGTCACAAATCAAATGGCTTACAGTTATCTCAGACTGTAACCCGTTCTTCAAAAATGGCTTACAGTTATTTCAGACTGTAACCCGCGCTTAAACTATGGTTTGCTATTATTTCACATAGCAACCCGCTCTTCAAGAAAGGAAAGTGCTGCGCTAAACCAATTTTCAAAAATTTCGTGCACTTATCCTAAATCTTAATGAGGAAAGTATGTCGAAGGACTGCTGTTCCTACACAAATATTTTTCCTTCTATAAATTCTTCAGAAAAATATTTGTTGTTTCAAAATGGTGATAAATGAGTTGCTTGAAAATCAATCAGAATCAAAATTGTCATAAATTTGCAAAACCCAATCAATGACTTCAGCTTATTTAAAAATTTTCATTGAAAAGGTCATTGATTGAGGGGGAGAATGTTTTTCAAATTTACATCATCTAACGGGCTTTCTTAATTATCCTACGTGCTTAACTAAAAATGATATTTGCCTATGTCGAAGGACTAGAAATTTGGGATATGATTGTTAGGTTTAGATGATTAGAGTTTGATGGACACATAATCCCATGCCTTTGTATGATCTGATTGACATGTTAAATTGACTTTTATTAGTCGATTGCTATTTGGGTGTTGTCGACCACCATATATCTGTTTGTATGTCTTCTAACGTATCCAGATATCAAGGATTATAAGAATGTTCCCGATCCGGATCCCACAATTGATGATTGGATGCCAAAAGGAAAGGGTAACTATCTCTTGGGTCGATAAAAGAAGAAACGAAGCTTAATTGGATCTCTTTTAATAGTTGGCATGATATATGCAACGTCAGAGGTCTTGCTGCATCAGCATATTGTTTTCTTCATCATCAAATGAAGAAACGGAGCTTAATTTGACCTCTATGTAGAGTTGGCATGAAAAAATGCAACGTAAGAGGTCTCACTGCATCAGCAGATGGTTTTCTTCCAACCCTCAGCAACAACAACAAAAGCATCTCAACCACCTAACGTATTTTTGTGCAGGATAATAGTGATAATACCATTTTTTTTAAAACAATTTTTGAAAAATATTGTTTTGAAAATGGAAAAATATTGGTTTTGAAAATAAATTGGACTTAATTTTGAAAATCACCGGACTTCATTTTATCTAAACTTAAGGCACTCAATCATCGACTACGATCATCGATTGAGGGGGAGAGTGATTTAAAATAAAATATTTTCAAACAATATTTCATCAATAAAGTTCCGGTTTGTACGTAATAAAGTGGTGATCTAAAGATTTAATTTATGTCATGGTATGATTTTCTTTAAAACCTAAAGATCTTTCAAAATGAAAGCTTTTCTGTTCTTGTTTGATTGTGAAATTGTTTTATTTTACTTAAAGATCTCTTAAAGACTATCATACCTGACACTAACAATCTTTAATGTCTATAATTGGTCCTCATCAGTCAATTTCAAAAATTAAATCTTGCCATGTCTTTCCCCCAAAATCTTTTAAATGATTTAAATCAATTGGGATCACAAATCTCAAAAGGTTTGAAATTTTTGATCGGGGGAGAGATCGTGATTTAAATCTCTAATCTGTTTTTAAAAGGGTGATTGTTTCAAAAGCACTCATTCCTTCATGTGCCAAACGATTTCAAATACATGATGCACATGATTGAGGAGGAGCATTTAACCTAAAACCAAAAGAGAATTTAAACCAGGCATATTTTCTCCCATGTTTTCTAAACCTATTTAAATCACTTGGGATCCAAAATCTCAAAGGATTTGATATTTTTTATCGGGGGAGAAAATGTGATTTAAATATGAAATCTGATTACAAGTGATCGTTTTGACTCAAAGTGCAGGCTGCTCTCCCATATGTGCTAAACGCTTTCATTAATTGAAGCACATATTGAGGGGGAGCATTTCAAAAGAAAATAAACTATCAAGGTACAAAGGTTTCAATGTTTTATCATAAGTACCTTGATTGAGTTTTAATGGTTTTCTGTATGGCAATATGATCGTGAAAGTGCTTCAAAAGAACTCTTTCCTCTATGTGATAAAATGATTTCAGATATCCTATGCACATATTGAGGGATAGAATTTACCAAAGAAAATCAAATGGCTTTTTCCATGGAAATTGTGATCAAGAATATATTTCAAAGAACTCTTGCCTCCATGTGCGAAACAATTTCAAAATCATATGCACATGTTGAGGGGGGGCTTTTCTAAATGATCAAAAACAATTAAGGTACAAAATACTTTGATATTTTGTCACCAATACATTGATTGATTTTTTCCAAATGATTTTTCAATTGGTTTCAAGAAGGAAAGAACAATACCAAAAGACCGACCAATTTACTTTATGCATGGTGTTATAAGGATGGTTAGGTTAGGTATTCATTCCCATGATCCCGCCAGAGCCGGAGGTATCTACCCAGGGACAATCCACTAGATAGTGTAGAGTCCTTAGGTATGATGAAAAAAAAAGGAGAAAAGTGAGATATGGGAAGAGTGCGGACTGAAATAGAGCTAGAACTGGAATAAACCCAACAAGGTTTTAGTTATGAAGTCTCGGTAAGTACTGAAGGCATTGAAAAATGAAAAAGAAATGAATGTGAAAAAGGGTGAAAAGAAATAACCCTCCAATAATTCAACCTTAGGGCAGAAACCGGGTTCAATTCATATGCTACTGGTGGTTACCAAGGTAACATCGGTATTGAAGACAAGACGTCATGGACCCAGTGACGCACTGCACTACTGTAACCACCCGTAAATTTCCAAGTCATTATTCACCTGTAAAGAATGAAGTAATTGTTTATCTAATTTAATAAAACGCTCTTATACATTTTCACGCCTAAATTTTTACTTTTTAATTGAAATATGCAATCACGGGTAACATTGATAAACGAATAATGCAAAATAGTTATTTCCTAATTTTTGCTGATGATCTAAACACGACAACGAGAGGTTATCTCGATAAATGAGACCGCCCACGTACCGACACCAAATTAATAACGGTAAAAGTTTTAATCATTTATTTTCAAAGTAATACTGATGCTTTATTATTACGTTCGCAAAAACGTTTCCAAAAATGTAATTTTTATATTTTGCAGATACCAGAACGATACGATTATGTGGAGATTCGACAAAACACGGAGTACATTCAATACCGTAAATAATAATAATCAGTCAAAAAGTATCCTAAACCTGGATCCAAAGCCCTTCATTTTCATCTCTGCCCTTTTTCTTCTTCCTCTTCTTTTTTGCTTCATCTCTCCCACGTGCTTCTCTTTCTGCTCTCCTTCTACTTCGCCGAATCCCCAACAAACTCAAAAGTGAGATATCACTTTCATCTCTTCCCAAAGCAGGCTCACAAGAAAGCTCCTAGGGGACCATCCAAGGAAAAGTGGACAAAATCCTCTCCTTTGATTCTCTTACATAAGCCGCCATACCACAAGGAGGGATACACACATTCAACCTTCCCACAATCACCTTCTACTTCTCTCACTGCTGCCATTGAAGACCATGGGTGTTTATACACGGGTTATAGATCGAGATCGAGTCACAATAGAATTGATTTGGGTTTATCTTGATTGGTGAGACTCTCCAGCCGTCGCCCTCACCATCCCTCCATCTCATCTCGTCACCTCTTTTGTCCTTGTGGTATTTCAAACGAAAACCCATTTTTATTCATCTTTTGATTCAAAACCGAATATGAATTGTTTGTATAGTTTCGTGGAATAAGTTGTATTAAAATCAGGCTTTAATTTACTATCGTGTGGTTATAAAAGTTATGAAAATGGTGTTTGGGTCCTTCTTGCTTCGGGTTTGATGATGTCTTGATGTTATTGTTAAAGTTTTATAAACGAGTGGTGTGGAAAAGTCATGTTATAGTTTTCATGAATCTGGGTTTGTAAAATAGCGTTAGTCGTGGATTTATGTGGTGAGACGTTAAAACTCGTTTTGAAAACTTCTAAAGTCGTAAACGACTCGTGAAAAATATATGAAACGTAAAAATGTAAGTTTTGGCTCAATCTTGGAACGATTCTCGTCTCGGGTTATTGGCTTGTTTCGTGTTTAATGCGGTTTTATACTCGAGGTGTGGGCACATTTAGACTCAATATATACATGCGAACTCACCGCTCCTCTTGTTAAAACTAATCCCAAACCGAACACTTAATGAACCCTTTGTTGAGCCATAAGGCCCAACCCATTACCGAGTGCTTATTTTGTTTTCCCAGCTTATTCTATTTATGAGCTGTTTACAAAACTTAAAAACCTTCAATTCGACTTATTTCAAAAACTAGAAACAAACCAAGCGCTTAATGGGCCCGGAAGCCTAATAGACTATTCGAGAGCTTATTTGTAATAAGCTGATCTAGTAAGGCAATTGGCTCACGAGTAGACCCAAATGGAGTTATCTGTTATGTTAAAGCTTTTAGAGAAAGCATGTATGTCGTGGGTTTCGAACTCAGCTCACGCTGGGTTTGTATAACCAAAACTAAACACAACTCGAGATCACATATAATCTTATGCGAGGAATAGCATAACGCGAATGGCCTAGCGGTCCATTGGTTATGTCTTGGGTTTATGAGCGAGGTGTGTGGGGTTCGATTCCTGGCATTGGAAGTTGCCACATTTTTGCCATTTTTGTTATTTACGGCGATTTTACACTTCCAGCCCTTCAACTTCTAAACAAATGATAGTTTTCTTAAAACTAATACGTATAAGTTAGTAATTTATATGAATATTTACACTTCCAAACCCTCAAATCTAAAATACTTGATATTTTCTTAAAAAATTTTATAAATTTGAACTTATATAAATATTTACACTTTCAGCCCTTAACTATGGACAACTTATTATTTTTGTTAAAAACCTTTTTAAATTTTGTATAACTTTTACAACTTCAAATCTTCAAAGTCGAACCCTTTGATACTCGTCATCCTAAAATTGTATAAGTTCGATAAATTTTTAATACTTTACCACACTTAGTTAAATGAATATGTTAACATATATTTTTAACGACCACATCCGCGTAAACCATAAATAATATATTTTTCAAATATAATATTTTCCCACAACTCCGATAAATATATATTGTATATATATTTATACCCCTCGAAACTAAACAAAGTCTAATAAATACAAGTTTATTTGTGATTATTTCCACTTTGATAAAGACTTAAGTCAATATTTGAGCCGACTCTTATACGAAAGTTTCATATACATTTTTCCCACATCTATTCCAAGAGCCAAAACTTAAGAAATATTTTCACAACTACATTTTATGTACGTCGATAAAGACCACATAAGTTACGAAACACAAACACATGAGAAAGCATTTGAAAACCTTTTGTGTTTAAACTTTAAGCATTACCACACAAGTTTAAACGATGCAAGTGTCTCACGAATAAACCGTTTCCAAACATTATCATTTGAAGTCGTAAACCGAATGTTTACCAAAGTCTAAGACTTATCATATTATATCTAGGTTTCGTGTTGAAGCCACTACTACTGCGCACTCATACTATTTGAATTTAAGCTATTTCGGATCTCTTCAACTAAGGTGAGTTCATAGCCCCACTTTTACTCTTTTAACTATTTTATAAACTCTTTGGGGGAGATACATGCTATAACCTAGAACACAAGTCTTTTCTTAAAATGCATGCTTGCATGATTATTATTATTATAGCCTAAGTTGCCTGCCAAAAGTCCCCTTCATCATCAACCATTAATCACTTGCGAGTGAACGCGAATATTGTGGATAGTACTATGGGAATTGACGACCCCGACTCGGTTATCATAAATAACTGGGGCGCACTATATTTGATTATCTCTATGTAATTGGCTATTACATCTGGGGGGAAATTTTATTACTTACACCAGTAATTAGGTGTATGCAGTTAGTATTGGTGTCATGAGCTTAGTGCATAATAATAATCTCTGTTTTCTATGGTAATTGTCTTCGAAGAAATTATCATCTCTTACTTGTGTTCAACTATTTACTAAACCTATGATTATCACTCAACCTTTGTGTTGATCTTTTAAGCATGTTTATCTCAGGTATTAAAAAGGCGATAGCTAACTTTGGAGGCGCTTGGACATTGGCATGGCATGGTCATAGATGACTCTGATTTACGTATGGGGACCACATTTTATTAATGGGTCATTTTTCCGCAACAAATCAACCTTTGTAAATTCTATTTTACTTCAATAAATGAAATCTTTTAAGAAAAATCTTTATTTTTCACTTTGTGTTATGATCCAATTGAGTAGCATCCCAAAAACCTTTTCTTCCGCTGCAAACCATTTTTGGGGGTGTTACAGATTGGCATCAGAGCCTCTAACATATTGGATTTCATAAACACATCATAACATATAAATTAGGGCATATAGTTTAGAGGTTTTAGAGAGAGAAAGTAGGATGGGAGCCTTTCTAGAGAGAGAAAGTGAAAGAAAACATAGAAGGTTAGATTAAGAATCTCCCCCTAAGGGAGGTCACCCCATGTTTTACATTTCGAATCCTAGCATTCTATTTTATCTTCAGTCTTGAGCTCGTAGACTTTAATTCTTCACTTCCGCAATCTTTGTGCTTAAGTAGTGCAACTTCAAAGTCCGAATGCTTTGTACTTTAAGTGGAGGTTGTTGGGAATAATCCGTTACCACGGATGGTTGTGGTTTACACTGCTTGGATTAACACTAGCAGTGGAAATGTATTCCCACTGCAAGTTCTTCATTACCACTGCTATCAGTTTATGATAAGGTTAAACGCGTCTAGATAAGTATAGAATAGATCTTGTGTATATTCTATTATGCAAGCTTTATACTTATCTTGTAAAGGACTTCTTGTTGTATAAAAGGAGATCCTAGGTCATTGTCTTAAAAATGCATCATATTGCAATATTACCTACGAAAGCTTCAAGGTGTAACCCTAGTGATAAGTTAAGATCACTCGTATTATTCATTAATAATATTGGAGCTTGAGTTTTGTGTTAACTTGTGTTTATTCTCATACATCATACAATTCGTCTTCTAAGTATTACTTAATTAAATTTCGCTTGCTTGATAATATCATACAAAATATCATTGACACAAGTAGAGTGTCCAAGATCCATCAAGTGGTATCAGAGCGAGGTTCTGATATTTTGTTTTAGAAGATCCAAAGAATTAGCTTGACTCACTCACTCAAGTCAATGGAGATGGAAAACAACCAATCAAACTCTTCTTCAACACCCAGACTTCCTAAGGTTAAGCTTAATGAGTTTGAGATGTGGAGAATACTGATTGAGCAATACTTCCTCATACAGGACTATGCGCTATGGGAGATTATTCAACTTGGTGATTATTTCAAATCTGTGACCACTACTTCAAAAATTGGTGACACGGATGTTGTGAAAGTTTCTGTGCCTGAATCAAATGCTGAAAAAGCTAAAAAGAAGAATGATCTTAAAGCTAGAAGTCTGTTGCTGATGACTCTTCCTAGAGACTAGATTATTGCATTCAGCAAATTGAAGACTGCTAAAGAACTGTTTGAAGAGATTTGCTCAGTGTTTGGTGGTAATGATGCTACAAAGAAGACTCATAAGACATTGTTAAAGCAAAGTTATGAAAACTTCTCTGCTTCAAGCAATGACTCACTTGATAGCATTTTTACCAAACTTAAGAAGATTGTTACACAGCTAACTGTGTTTGGCATTGAGGTAGAAAAGGAAGACCTCAATTTGAAGTTTCTAAGAAGTTTACTTTCAGAGTTTCAAACCAATGTTACTGTATGGGAAAACAAAACAGACATAGAAACAATGAAGCTCAATGATCTTTACAACAACTTCAAACTTATTGAGCAAAGGTTGAAGAAGGCAGGGAAACTTGGTACAAGCTCTAGTAGCTTGGCATTGTTGTCAAATTATGTTGATAGTGATGATTCTGAAGATGAAAGTGATGATGATATTGCCACTGTAGGTTCTAAAGTATCCACTAGTAATGTTAATGTTACCACTGCAGGTTCAAAGAAGAAGGTTGCTAGTATTGGAGATCCTACCTTTTATGCTTTTATCTCAACACAAGTTGATGGCTCTGTCTTAACTCATGAAGACATAGAGCAAATTGATGAAGATGATTTAGAGGAGATGGATATAAAATGGTAGATAGCTCTTCTTAGCATGAGGGCTAAGAAATTCTACAAGAAAACTGGCATGCCTATCCACATTAATGGTGATGATACTGCAGGCTTTGATAAGAAGAAAGTGGAGTGCTTTAACTGCAACAAGTTTGGACATTTTGCTAGAGAATGTAGAAGACCAAAGACCAAGGACAACAGGTCTACTTGGTACAAGCAAAAGAAGGAACCAACTGTGGAAGAACCAAAGGCAATGCTGGCTATTGATGGTGTGACCTATGATTGGAGTTTCATGGCTGATGAACAAGAAGAAGAACATTCAGATGCTGCTCTTGTTGCTACTGAATTTGCTCTCATGGCTTTCTCTGATTCTGAGGTACAAAACTTTGATAGTTGTTCTAAAACATGTAGGGCTGCTAAAGAAGTTGAAAGACTTAATGATTTGTACTCTAATGAAAGGCAAGAATTATATACTGCTAATTATACTGTGGCTAATCTTAGGAGAGCTATGGCAGTATTAGAAAAGCAAATAGAGCACTATCAGGCAAATGAGTCAAATTATAATGATGATATGATTCTTCTTAGGAGAGAGGTAGAACATACAACTACTATGAATGAAGCATACCAAAAGGAGCTTGAAAAACTCCAAAAGAAAATTAAAAATGTCAATTTAATTGTAGACACATGTTATCATCAGTCTAAGTCAATTGATAAAATTTGGAATGCTCAAATATATAATAAAGCTAAGTCTGGTATGGGTTATAATAATGCGCCTCCACCACTAAGGGGTGTTCCATCACCTCCAGGTATAGATTTAGCTCATACAGGTTTAGAAGACTTTAAGGAACTTGAAAGAGAATATGGTCTTTTAAAGGACACAGTGGTGAAGAGTGAGGAAGAAAGTAAGCTTGATAGTGATGTTTTTGAGAGTGCTAGTGACTCATCAGTTGTTGATGAGAATGTTAAAAAGAATGTAGAGACTACTATCCCAAAAGTTGTTAATACTATTACAGAAGAACCTAGGAAACCAGTTAATAAACCTAGACCAACTGAAAGGTATGCTGAGATGTATAGGAACAAGCCTACAGCTCCTAGGGGTAACCAGAGGAGTTGGAATCATGTTAAATCTCAACAACTAGGTAGTGATTTTGTTATGAACAATAAGGCATGCTATATCTGTGGTAGTTTTGATCATTTACATGCTTATTGTGACTATCATGTTGGGAGAAGGGAAGTCTATGGGTATAAAAGGGTGGAGACTAATAGGTATCAACATAATGTACACCCTAATTCTAATTGCAAAATGGTCCCAAGAGCAGTTCAACTTAGAAGTGGCCTCAAAACACTTGCCACTGCAAAAACTGTTAACACTGCTCACCCTAAGTCACCTGTTAAAATTGCAAACACCAAAACAAGTTTTACAAAATTTTCACAAACAGGAAAAAGAACCTTTCAAGCTAAAAAGGTTAATAATAACCAACAGTGGGTACCTAAAAAGAAACCAGCAGTTACCATTGCTCATTCAAAAGTTACCACTGCAAGGGTTTTAAATAAGAAAAGGGGGGACATGGGCAATGCTGTGAAGGCCTCAGCACGTTGGGAATGTAAACCTAAAGGAAGTACCTCTACAACCAATCCCAATGGTGTATCAATGACCTTTGATAGATTTAACTATATTGATACACGAGGCAGATCCAAGTCAATCATGGCTTGGGTCCCCAAAAGAAACTAACTCTTTACTCTTATGCGTAGGAACATCCAAGGACAAAAAGGACAGTTCAAGGATATACAGATAGTGGGTGTTCAAGGCACATGACTGGCAACAAGTCATATCTTTCTGATTTTGAGCATTATGATGGACAGTATGTCAGCTTTAGAGGTGGAGTAAATGGAAAAGTTGCTGGTAAAGGTGTTATTAAAACTGGTAACTTGGACTTTGAACCTGTGTACTATATAAAAGAGCTTAAGTACAATCTTTTTAGTGTGTCACAAATGTGTGACAAGATGAACAATATTCTTTTTACCAAAGATATGTGCTTTGTTCTCTTTAAGGATTTTAAGATGCCTGATGAAAGTCAGATTCTTCTTAAAGTTCCTAGAAAAGGCAATCTCTATAGCTTTGATATGAACAACATTGTAGCTAAAGATGATTATGCTTGCTTGCTTGCAAAGGCCACAGTGGATGAATCCATGTTATGGCATAGAAGACTTGGTCATGTTAACTTCAAAACCATTAACAAGATTGTCAAAGATGGTTTAGTAAGAGGTCTACCTCAGAAAAGATTTGAAAATGATCAAACCTGTGTGGCTTGTCTTAAAGGCAAACAACACAGAGCTTCTTGCAGGTCAAAGTTGGTTAACTCTATTGCTCACCCACTTCAAATGTTACATATGGACTTATTTGGTCCTACATCTGTGAGCAGCTTGAATCTTAAGAAATATTGTCTTGTGGTGACTGATGATTTTAGCAGATTTACATGGGTTTTCTTTCTTGGAACTAAGGATGAAACAACTGGCATCCTCAAGATATTTATTACAGAAGTAGAAAACCAATATGATATGAAAGTTAAAATCATTAGGTGTGACAATGGAACCGAATTTTAGAGTTATGGATGAGTTTTGCAGAGATAAAGGTATTAAAAGGGAATTTAGTGTGGCTAGAACTCCTCAACAAAATGGTGTTGCTGAGAGGAGGAACATGACACTGATAGAGGCTGCTAGAACCATGTTGGCTGATTCCAAATTGCCAGTTACTTTTTGGGCTGAAGCAGTTAATACTGCATGTTATGTGCAAAACAGGGTTTTAGTGGTAATGACAAAGAACAAGACACCTTATGAATTGTTTAGGGGAAGACCACCTACCCTTGACTTCATGAGACCATTTGGGTGTCATGTATCAATTCTCAATACCATAGATTATCTGGGCAAGTTTGATGAAAAGGCTGATGAAGGGTATTTTGTTGGGTATTCCATGGTTAGTAAAGCTTTCAGAGTATTCAACTTAAGAACCCAAAAGATTGAAGAGAATCTGCATGTTGAGTTTCTGGAAAACAAAGTCAATGTCAAAGGAACTGGTCCAGAAAGACTGTTTGATCATGATACTCTAATAAATACTATGAATTATGTGCCTGTTTCTACAGGAACATCTTCTTTGATTTTGCAGGTTCAGAAGAGTTTCTTGATGATGATGAACCAAGCAAAGAGGATGCAGATGATCAAGATGAATTCAGTCTACCTCTTTGGGACTATGCAGATAATAATGATTTATGAAAACTGGAGTTGCTCATCCTTCCAGTGATTTGGAAAAAGAAGGAAATAGTAATTTGAATGCTGATAATTCAAAAAGCAGTGGAAATTCAGATTCCACTGTTCGGCAAAGTGTTTCCACTGCAACACCAGATGTGGGAATCACCACTCCAGTTACTATGGAAGCTCAAGCCAATGATGGTGAAATTTCAAATATGCCAAGTGAGATTGCAGTTCCTCAGACTCCCCACATTTCTATTCATAAATTACATCCTCTTGAAAATGTGATTGGGGATGTCTATTCACCTGTGAAGACTAGAAGACAAACAAAGTTGCCTGATGTTCATGGATTCATAAGTCAAATATATGAATCTAAAATACATGAAGGCAAGAATGAATGTCTATTTATGTGTTTCCTGTCACAAATGGAGCCAAAGAATGTTTACAAGGCACTTGAAGATGAAAGTTGGGTGGAAGCAATGCAAGAAGAGCTGCTCCAATTTAAGCTTCAAAAGGTGTGGGTGCTTTGTGATTTTCCTTCTAGCAAGAAGGTAATAGGTACTAAATGGGTGTTCAGAAACAAGAAAGATGAAAGGGGAATTGTTATCAGAAACAAAGCTAGGCTTGTAGCTCAAGGATATACTCAAGAGGAGGGTATTGATTATTAAGAAGTGTTTGCCCCTGTTGCACGGATTGAAGCAATTAGGCTGTTCTTAGCCTATGCATCTTTTATGGGCTTTAAAGTCTATCAAATGGATGTAAAGAGTGCTTTTCTATATGGGCAGATAGATGAGGAAGTTTATGTCTCACAACCTCCAGGCTTTGAAGACCCTGAATATCCTAACAAAGTTTATAGGGTAGTTAAAGCTTTGTATGGCTTGCATCAAGCACCAAGGAAATGGTATGAAACCTTAACTACTTATCTTCTTGCAAATGGGTTTCATAGAGGCAGAGTGGATCAAACTTTGTTCATCAAGAAAGACAAGAATGATATCTTGCTTGTTCAAGTTTATGTTGATGATATCATTTTTGGGTCTACAAAGACAGAGATGTACAAAAATTTTGAGAAACTGATGAAAGAAGAATTTCAGATGAGTTCTATGGGTGAACTCACATTCTTTTTGGGACTTCAAGTACTACAAAAGCCAAATGGTATTTTTATTAATCAAAATAAATATGTGGCTGAGATACTAAGGAAGTTCAAGTTTGCTAATACAAAGTCATCTAGCACTCCTGCAGACAAGACTACACATCTACTTCTTAAGGAAAATAGTGGTGAAGCTATTGATGTGCACATGTATAGGTCTATGATTGGTTCTTTGATGTATCTTACATCATCTAGACCAGATATTATGTTTGCTATGTGTGCTTGTGCAAGGTTTCAAGTTACTCCTAAGTTCTCTCACTTGACTGCTGTGAAGAAGATTTTCAGATATCTTAAAGCATTTCCTACTCTGGGATTGTGGTACTCCAGAGATTCTCCTTTAGATCTGGTTACTTACTCAGATAGTGACTATGCTGGAGCTAGCTTGGATAGAAAATCTACAACTGGTGGATGTCAATTTCTTGGCAACAGGTTAGTGTCATGGCAGTGCAAGAAACAAACAATGGTGGCAAATTCTTCAACTGAAGCAGAGTATATAGCTGCTGCAAGTTGTTGTGCTCAAGTTCTATGGCTTCAGAATCAACTTTTGGACTATGGGTACAATTTCATGAATACCATCATACATATTGACAATAGCAGTACCATTTGCATAATAAAGAATCCTGTTCAACACACAAAGACCAAACATATTGAAATTAGACACCATTTCATTCGTGATTGCTATGAAAAGGGACTAATTCAAGTTGTCAAAATTCATACTGATGACAACTATGCTGATTTATTAACAAAAGGTCTTGATGTGGGAAGATTTTAGTACTTGGTAACAAGTCTTGGAATGCTAAATCCGTAAATGTTTTTCTAGTGTTGAGGGGAGGCTGTAGGGTAATGCCATTGTTGTATGAGTTTGTATATCAAGTTTTGATGAGCAGTTGGAGTTAAAAGGTGTATATCAAAGATACACAACAAATGGTTATTGATTCACCATGTCTAATACACATAAGAATCAACTAGTCTAGAGCAAACGACTACTGGTAAAGACTTGACAAATCCGTTTATGGTTGATAGTTTACCAAAAACTATATGGTTATCAACTCACCATATTCTTTATGATTAAGACTTGGCTAGTCCATAGCAAACGGCTCATGGTAAAGACATATCAAATCCGTTGATAGCTGATAGTTTGCTAAAAACTATAATGGGAGCAGTATTGTTTTCTAATGATTTTATTTTCTATTGCTCTTTGAAATTTTTGTGAAAAATTACCACTGCTAGTTCACAGTTTCCACTGACAGTGTTATTTTACCACTGTTGTTCTAGCCGTTACAACTGATTATGTCAGTAATTTATTTTTTACTAGACGTTGAAAGTAACCACTGATAGTTATATATATAGGGTTAATATTTTAAGTAAATTATCTTCTTTCTATATTATAACTACTTTCTAAAGATAATTTTACTTGCGCATCAATTCTAAACCCTAACCCTATATATATCTTTTTTTCTCAATTGGCTAGTAATTCCTTCAATTCTTACTGACATAATAATATTTTTCATCAAAAGTTTCTATGGCTTCTTTGAAATTTGCAGATGAGCACAACCTAGTGGCCTACCTACAAAAATCTAACGAGAAGAGTGGCCCTGTTTTTCATCAGATTGTGGACTTTCTTCATACCACTCATATAAGGTATGCATTGCTTTTAAAACCGACAATCTATATCTCTCAAATCAATCAGTTTTGGACTTTTGCTCAGTCCATAACACTTGAGATTGGAGATACACATGAAACAGTTGATGCTCTAAGAGCCACTGTAGATGGGGTAACTATTGATGTTACTGAGGCATCCTTGAGGAGAGTACTTCACTTGGATGATCTCAATGGTCTCATCACATTACCTATGTCTGAAATTCATGATACTTTATCATCTATGGGGTATGATACCACTGACAAAAAGGCTACTTTCAAAAAGAGTGGTTTTTGTCCCCATTGGAGATTTTTGATTCATACTTTGTTACATTGCCTTAGTCCTAAGAAAACATATTATGAGCAATTTAGTTCAACCATGGCTTATCCTTTGGTTTGTCTTGTCACTGATAAGATTTTCAACTGATCCAACTATATTTTTACAAGTATGAAACGCAATGTATAGAGTAAAACCAAAATTTTAATGTATCCAAGGTTTGTGCAAGCTGTGCTAAATGAATTTCAACTGCAACCTCATACTACTGTTTATCAAATCAGTTGCCTAAAGCCTAAAGTTTTTCAAAATTTGAATAAAGATGGCAATATGATTTTTACACCTCTTCTACCCCAAATGCTTGCTAAAATTTCATCTGAACAAAACACACCCATAATTAATGTTCCCAACATTCATTATACCCCACCAGTTTCAAGAACCTATGAGAGAAGTTCTAAACAGACAACTCCTCTCATGACAACACAACAAGTTTCTGCACCTTTTGGTCTAGGAACAAGCAGTGGAGGGTCTACACTTCAACCTAGTCCAACTAGGGAGGAATCTGCACCTTTGCCCTATGATTCACCTCTCCCAACAGGTAACACAGTTGGAAGTGCTGAGGGCAGTGGCAACCAATTGGAATTGATGGTTTTGTGTACCAAATTAGCAAAGCAGGTTGAGTCTCTACAAAAGGGCTTGGCTACTGTCAAGAAGCAGCATGCCAAGGATGTTCAATTATTAAAGACAGAGATTCAGACTTTAAAGGAAGAGATGCAGAGGTTGAAAAAGCACAAGAAGACTGCAAAGATGGTGATTTCATCTTCATCCTCACCTTCTGATGGTGATTCAGTTGATCATGATTTGGGAAATTCTTCCAAACAGGGGAGGAAAACAACATCTGACACTGAGGGGAGGACTATTGATTTTGAAGATGAAGGTGATACAAGTAAAGGAGCAAAGGAAGCTGAAACTCATGGAGAGCAACTTGAAGATCAAGACATTTTCCAAACTGAAACTGATTTTACCACTGATTTTATTTCCACTGCAGAGCCAACTTTTGCCACTGCAAGTAAAGAATTTGATAAATTGAAGACAGACAAAGCTAAAGCAGTTATGGAAGATGTACAGCAATCTGAAAGTAAGATTTCAAAGAAAAGACAAGTTCAGATTGATCTTGATAGAGAACTTGCTAAGAAGATAGCAGAAGATCAAATTGCTGAGAAAGTTGCTGAGAAGAAAAGATTGAAAGAAATGGAAGTTGTAAGCTTTTTGGAAGCTAAAAGATTGGATAGAATGGAAGATACTGAAGTTTCAATTTCCACTGTTCAACCTAAATTTATGAAAGAGAAAGCTCCAGAGTTTAGTTATGTTCCTACTGAAGAAGATATTCAGTTTCTTGTGGCTAATAATCCAGAAATCAAGAAAAAGGCAATTGACCTTGTTGCTGATGCATCCTTAACTGAGGAACAAAGAACTGCTCAGTTAAAGGATTTTATTCAAATAAAGAACAATCAAGCACTTGAAGATATGATTCATTCAGTCAAAAAGGTTCAGAAGAAACCAAGACAACCAACCAAGGCACAAATACTTGCATATATGAAGTCTTATTGTTGTCATGTTGGTAACTGGAAAAAGCATAAATTTAAAGGAATGTCTGATGATCAAGTTGAAAAGGCTTACTACAGAACTGTAAAACAAGATAAATCTTTTATTCCAATGGGTTCTGAAGAAGAAGAAAGAAGGATTCCTAGATTGAAGAGAAAGGCTAAAGTAAGTGATTCTCAAACTGTTAAGAAGACTAAGGTTGATGAAGATAATACAAAGTCTACTGAGAAGGAGATTTCTACTGAGAAGTTCACTGAAGAACAAATGACTGGAATGATTGTGATTGAAGACAGAGATTTTTATCCAGAACCACTGCAAATTCGACATCCTATTATTGATTGGGAAGTTTACACTACTAGCAATTTTGCTTCAACATGGAAGATTACAAGGTTGGGAGGTGAAACTTCATCATTCATGACATTTGAAGATCTTATTAAAGCTTTTGACAGAGATGACCTTAATACACTATGGAAATTAGTTCAAGAAAGGTTTAATGCTCAAGATCTTAAAGATGCAAAGGAGATGCAGTTATGGGTAAATCTTAGAAGGCTTTTTGAACCAAATGCTGATGATGACTACTGGAAAACCTTATTCACATGTATTGGTACTAAATGGTTTTATTATGATTCATGTGAAGTTCATCATGTCTCTACAGCTAATGGAGAAGACTTTTTCATGCTTGCTGAGAAAGAATATCCACTCAGAGCTGGAGCTCTTACAGTAATGTTAAGCTTACACATAAGAGTCAATGAAGACAATGAGAAGTTCAAAGCATTGTTACAAAGGCTTCAAGATCAGTGTTCAAGAGCTATACAAAATTTAAGAGAAAAGAAGTGAAGTGTTTAATTGAATTCCCCAAATCCTTGAAGTTAATGTATATTGAAGAAACTTATTGATTTGCAGAGAAATCATAACTTTAGGGGAGGATTGTTGGGAATAATTTGTTACCACGGATGGTTGTGGTTTACACTGCTTTCATTAACACTAGCAGTGGAAACGTATTCCCACTGCAAGTTCTTCATTACCACTGCTATCAGTTTATGATAAGGTTAAACGCGTCTAGATAAGTATAGAATAGATCTTGTGTATATTCTATTATGTTAGCTTTATACTTATCTTGTAAAGGACTTCTTGTTGTATATAAGGAGATCCTAGGTCATTGTCTTAAAAATGCATCATATTGCAATATTACCTACGAAAGCTTCAAGGTGTAACCCTAGTGATAAGTTAAGATCACTCGTATTATTCATTAATAATATTGGAGCTTGAGTTTTGTGTTAACTTGTGTTTATTCTCATACATCATACAATTCGTCTTCTAAGTATTACTTAAGTAAATTCCGCTTGCTTGATAATATCATACAAAATATCATTGACACAAGTAGAGTGTCCAAGATCCATCATGGAGGTCTTTAAACTGATCCACATCTTTGATGATCTTCGAGCTTTCTTTGAGATCATCAGCCATCGTAAATCTCTGGATCACCCATTGTTGTGTTGCCTTTATGTGATGTTGTGACTTTCGGACCGACATGCTCACACTTTCAGGATCATGACATCTCTCCATCAGAGTAGCGGAAGCTTTACTGGTTCATGATATTTGCAGCAGCGTAGCAGAAGCATAGAATGAAAATATCAGAGCCAAGTTCTGTAGATATGTACCAGTCATGATTTCTTCAATTAAGTGTGGATCTTTGTGAGCATGCCGCTTTGGATTGACTTCTCAATTCTGATCATCTGCAACCGTCCAAATGTACCTGCAAACAACAGTTAGCAATAAAACACACGAAAATGTCTTTGATCACTTTCTTTGAATTGAGGTACACGGCCCACGGTTCCCCGTTGATCAGTACAAGTACTGCCTGTGATCAGGTATGATTCTGAAGAATCTCCTTGACAGGGTTTCGCAGCTGTTCTAGCTGTTCTCAAACCGGAATGTCTCAAAGAATACAACACGGAGTAAGTGAACTAGCGAATTGAGATTCACTGATTGATGAAAAATGATTTGAAAAACAATCGCGTATTGCTTAGAAGAAAGAGTTTTGCAGTACAACGAAGGTTTTATGAGAAAGATCAATTTTCAATGAAAATACCTTTTGTATTTGAAAAGAGTACACATTCGACGTGTTAGAGAAAAGAAGATTTGCACATCGAACGGTTTTTCCAAAAGTATTTTTTCAATCAGAGATACTTTTTGTGTTTGAAAACATAAGTACACATTCGACGTGCTAGAGAAAAGAAGGTTTGCACATTGAACGGTTTTTCCAAAAGTATTCGTCAATTCCAATCCTGGACCAAGGTTGATTCATGAGTGAATCGCCCCATCGTTTCTATCCAGTTGTCACAAGCTTGATCTTTTGCAAGATTTCACATGTCACCCACCAAGAGCTTGTTTGATGTTGGCTCTAGAAGGATTTCCATCTTCATCGTGAATATTTTCATATCACTCGGATGTTCTGGCAATACCACAAGGATAATGCGTAGGACTCTTAATATATAATCTTACTTTCCACATTGTGTGAAACAGCAAGTCTTCATGAATTTTGTGTCCTAATGAGATATTGTGGATGATCTCTTGGCTCTAGACTCAATGGTGCACATTTGGTTCCTATGCCGGAGACTAGGGAGATGGTCTCCTTCTTCAATATCAACAATCTCTAAGAGAAAGTCGATAGATTATGTCGGTTCCCCGTGAGAATGAAACAAGTCCTTTTAAGAGGAACTTGAGTAGTTTGGGAAGTTAGGTGCAGTGCGTCACTGGGTCCATGACGTCTTGTCTTCAATACCAGTGTTACCATAGTAAACACCAGTAGCATATGTATTGAACCCAGTTTCTACCCTAAGGTTGAATTATTGGAGGGCTATTTCTTTTTACCCTTTTCTCATTTCATTTCTTTTTCATTCTTCAACCCCTTCAGTGCTTACCGAGACTTCATAACTAGAACATTGTTAGGTTTATTCCAGTTCTAGCTTTGTCTCAGTCGGCACTCTTCCCATATCTCATTTTTCTCCTTTTTTCATCATACCTAAAGACTCTACACTATCTAGTGGATTGTCCCTGGGTAGATCCCTCCGGTTCTGGCGGATCGTGGGAACTAATACCTAACCTCACCATCCTTATAACTCCATACATAAAGTAAAATGGTCGGTCTTTTGGTAGAATTAATTCTTCCTTGAAACCAATTGAAAAATCATTTGGAAAAACAATCAAGGTACTTGTGATACGAGATCAAAGCATTTTGTACCTTAATAGTTTTGATCATTTAGAAAACCTCCCCCTCAACATGTGCATATGATTTAGAAAATGTTTAGCACATGGAGGCAAGAGGACTTTGAAATATTTTCTTTGATCACAATTTTCATAGAAAAAGCCATTTGATTTTCTTCTAGAAAAAGCCATTTGATTTTCTTTGGTAAATTCTCCCCCTCAATATGTGCGTAGGATATTTGAAATCATTTTATCACATAGAGGCAAGAATTCTTTTGAAGCACATTTACGATCACACAAGCCATTAAGAAACCATTCGCTCCCCCTCAATATGTGCATCTATATATGAAAGAGTTTAGCACATATTAGAGAGAGCCAGCACATTGAATCAATTGATCACCTTTTATCAAATTTCATATTAAATCAAAAATTCTCCCCCGATAAAAAATACCAAACCCTTTGAGATCTTGGATCCCAAGTGATTTAATAAGGTTTAGAAAACATGGGAGAATACGTGGCCTGGTTTAAATACTCATATTGTTTTTGGATAAATCCTCCTCCTCAACATGTGCATTATGTATTTGAAATCGTTTGGCACATGGAGGCAGGAGTGCCTATAAAGGACTAAAACCGATTCCATTAAAACATATTTGAGATTTAAATGACGATCTCTCCCCCGATCAAAAATTTTAACCCATTTGAGATTTGTGATCCCGAATGATTTAAATCATTTAGAAAATTTTAGGGGAAAGATGTGGCAAGATTTAATTTTGAAAAATGACAGATAAGGACCAATTTAAGACGTTAAAGATTGTTAGTGTCAGGTATGATAGTTTCAAACAAGAACAGAAAAAATTTCATTTTGAAAGATCTTGATTCTTAATGAAAAATCATACCATGACATAACATTAAATCTTTAGATCACCACTTATTTTGTACAATTCGGACTTTTATGAAGCAATATTGTTTGAAAATAATTTATTTTAAATCACTCTCCCCCTCAATCGATGACCGTAGTCGTTGATTGAGTGACTTAGGTTTTGATAAAAATGAAGTCCGGTGATTTTCAAAATTAAGTCCAATTTATTTTCAGAACAAATATTTTTCCATTTTTCAAAACAATATTAGTTAAAAATTGTTTAAAGAAAATGGTATAATCACAATTATCCTGCAAAAAGATACGTTAGGTGGTTGAGTTTCTTCTGTTGATGTTGCTGCTGTAGGGCTTGAAAGAAAAACCGTCTGCTGATGCAGTGAGACTTCTTACGTTGCATTTATGCCAACTCTTCATAGTAGTCCAATTAAGCTCCGTTTCTTCATTTGTCAACCCAAGATATAGTTACCCTTTCCTTTCGGCATCCAATCATCTTCAATTGTAGGATCTGGATCGGGAACATTCTTATATACCAATATACCTGCATACGTTAGCGAACACACATACAGATATATGGTGGTCGACATCACCCAAACAACAATCGACTAATAAAAGTCAATTCAACATATCAATCAGTTCGTATAAGGCATGGGAATTATGTGTTTATCAAACTCTAATCATCTAATCCTAACAATCTTATCCTAGGCACCTAGTCCTTCAACATAGGTTAACATCATTTTTCAATTAAGCATTTAGGATAATTAGATAAGTCCGTTTAGATGATATAAATTTGAAAACATTCTCCCCCTCAATCAATGACTCATTTTCTGAAAATTTTAAAAGCTCTGAAGTCATTGATTGAGTTTGCAAATTTTATAAACACTCTGAATCTGATTGTTTTTAAAGCAACTCATTTACCACCATTTTTGAAAACACCAAGTATTTTTCTGAAGAATTTTAGACGGAAAAACATTTGTGTAGGAACAGCAGTCTTTCGACATACTTCCCTCAATTAGTTTTAGGATAAGTGCACGAGAATTTAGAAAATTAGTTTAGCGCAGCACTTTCCTTTCTTGAAGAACGGGTTGTTATCGGAAATAATAGCAAGCCATAGTTTTAAGCACGGGTTACAGTCTGAAGTAACTGCAAGCCATATTTTTAGACATGTTTTGGAAAAAAAATATTTACACCTCCTGCTCGAACTTCATCTATGGTCCCGTGCCATTATTGAATGACATTTCTAAGACCGCAGATGTTATCCATACCAGAAGACATGTCTTTAGAAAACAATGTTTTTGGAATTTTCAAATTTTCTAATTTTTATGGGTTTTTGAAGGTTTTATATTTTTCTATTTTCTTTTTCTGATAAATATTTACAAGGATAGAGAAATAGTTTAAGAAGATGATGATACGAGTACCGAGATAAAGAAATCGTTCAGCACTTTGAAGAAGATAGAAGTCATCATCTCTTAAACTTTCACCACCAAAGCTTTCGAGGCTCTTGAATCGTCAACAGAACTTGAGCCTTCTGAAAGTGAGACTTTGGTAGCTTCCCCCCAAACCGACAAATTAAGAATAAAGACCATTTCCCCAAGAAGTAGAAGTGAATAAAAATGGTCTCATTGAATGAAGCTCAGCACCCCGAAGAACACGATAACACCAAATAAACAAGTTGAAACATTGATCGTCTCAATGGTTATCAAATCCGGAATAACTGATGAAGCCCGATCACATGAACTTGTTGTGCGTCCCCGATGTACACATTACTCTTCGAGATTGACCAATTGTCTATTCAGGGGAACAATATATCAACATCTTCATTTTCCCAGGTGCATTCCAGTTATCTTCCATATAACCAATCAGCCCATAATGTACACAAGTACCCAACCAGAGTAGACACAACGACATCACAATAACTGGTTGAATCACTGATCTTCTCTGCGGATATCAACTCTGGAATAACTGATTAAGCTCGATCATGTGAACGTGTTGTGTGTCCCTGATGTGCACATATCTCTCCCCTGATGGTTGCGATCTCATCGGAATCATCATTACATTGTGTACATGAAGCAATAACCGGAAGCACTACCATAAACCATATAGAAGATGTCGATAAGCAATATCATCTCACGCTCCAAATATTCTTCTCATATTTCTTCCTACTGAAAGCTGAGTTAATCACATACCAAAAGTATCCAGAGACCACTTCCCCCCAAATGATTGGAATAATATATCCTTCCCCCAAATAGTTGGAATAATACAACCTTCCCCCAAATAGTTGGAATAACACACCAAAGGCTATGAGTTAAACACCGAGTTTCTCTGCGGTTATGATATTTGTCTTTCCCGGGATTACTTCAATAGAGAAGAAGTATTAAGTTCATCACGTGTACTCGTTGTGTGTTTAGATGTGTATCTCCTTCCCCCTTGTTGGTTTTTATACCTCAAAATCAGCAACACATTATACATGCCAAATACTGTTGAAATAGAGAAGAACAAACAATTAGCTCAACTGAATCCTGTGAGAATCAACTGCTACTGAAACTCCCTCTG
Source organism: Chrysanthemum makinoi (assembly GCA_910596185.1). Lineage (NCBI taxonomy): Eukaryota > Viridiplantae > Streptophyta > Magnoliopsida > Asterales > Asteraceae > Chrysanthemum > Chrysanthemum makinoi. Next base: position 320,932,187 of record OU343225.1, read on the forward strand.
ACTATCTTCATCAACCCATATGTAGACAATTTGAACTGACCATTGATGAAGAAAACCCGATATACCAAACTTGAAACTAAAGTCGAATTCCCCACATTTGTGACTTATGCTTGCACTAATGTTGGAAGAACGGTGTAGAGAATTTATGCTTCAAACAAATCTCTAAGTACTCACTACTCAAACAAAGTATGAGACATTAACACCTCTTGCGATTATCCACACCGTCATCTGCGTGTGACACTGAGGAAAACAACATAACTCCTAATAGTGATAGTTAACCAGGTCTTCAACCATCCACCCAACTGCTGGTAACTAGATAAACCAAGTCTTCAAATCAAATTCTTAAGCCCGAGCAAGTTATCAAATAAGAGCACGCCTTTGTGAAAGTCAACTTCAATCTCAAATTAGTGATAAATGATTATCTCCAAAGTAATCAATTTGTGTCAAATGCCCAACACGTGAATAAACATACAATCGGATGTACATTGACCCTCTGAATGAACCGGAACAAATGATTCCTCGACATCAATGCATTCTTCCTAAAAGTATACATGTAGAGACTGATCTGGAAGATTCACCAATAACTTCGAGCGGATGAGGTAGTCATTTTTCTTGAAGTTCATGTGGTTGATTTATATCGTGCACGTTGAGAGGAACAATAATCCGTGAAGATTTGGCAAAGGAATACCAAAGAGCGGATCATTATTCATGAACGATAATCCGTGAAGATTTGGTAAAGGAATACCAAAAAGCGGATCATTATTCATGAGTGCAACTGCAATATTATGATAGTCATTATCAACGCTTTGCGGAATAACTGGAGATTGGGTTTCTTGAGTAGTCTGAGTTGTACTTCTTAGATGATCAACATTCGCTAGCGGTTGGAAATACTCATCAAACATATCTTGAAACAATGAATCCCAAACAATAAATCCCATTTATCCTTAGTGAGTGAAACATTAGGCGTTGGAGGAGAGTCATCAAACATTAAGTCGTATGACCATTAATTAAACATCCATCATCATTTAGTATATTCACTCTTCTCCCCCCTCAAAAATTGCATCTGAAGTTGCCAATTTTGATTTAGCAAGTGAATAAGAATGTTGGGTCTATTATAGATTTGATGATACAAAACAAGAAGAATGAAACATGAAGGACTTAAAGTGACAAGAAGGGAAACTACAAAAAGATGGAGGATTTGGAAGATTCTAGAAGATATGCTTAAAAGAATATTTAGTTTCCTAATTGTATTATGATTCCTCTTGTAAACCCTAGATGTCTCTAGTATATAAAGAGACATAGGGTCATTAGTTTTATAGTACGTACAAGATGTAGACGTCTAAAGGTGTGTGTGTGGGAACCTAGGCCTAGGGATTTGGGAAAATGCCTAGGGTTTAGTTAGTTAGTGTTAGATCAAGTCTTTGATCTTGGTTTAGTTAGTTAGTTAGTTTATGATAATGAAAAACCTTGTTCATAATAATGTTGATTCTATGTTTGAATATTCTGCCTTTATTATTATGTGTCCCTAGATATAATATTAGACATCGTCTAAGAGCTTACAACGATCTTCACATGTGGTATCAGAGCCCGGGGCTCGTGATATCTAGGATTACAAGGTTTTATTTGTCGAAGAATGATCGAAAATACAAAAAATCCGGATCTCAAATTTTCGTATATTGTTGGGTCTATTATAGATTTGATGATACAAAACAAGAAGAATGAATCATGAAGGACTAAAAGTGACAAGAAGGGAAACTACAAAAAGATGGAGGATTTGGAAGATTCTAGAAGATATGCTTAAAAGAATATTTAGTTTCCTAATTGTATTATGATTCCTCTTGTAAACCCTAGATGTCTCTAGTATATAAAGAGACATAGGGTCATTAGTTTTATTGTACGTACAAGATGTAGACGTCTAAAGGTGTGTGTGTGTGGGAACCTAGGCGTAGGGATTTGGGAAAACACCTAGGGTTTAGGGTTTTAGTTAGTTAGTGTTAGATCAAGTCTTTGATCTTTATTATTTTTAGTTAGTTAGTTTATGATAATAAAAAAACCTTGTTCAATAATAAAGTAACAATTCGTTTATTCCGCTGTGCATGTTATTAATCTTTGTTATTGATCCCTAGTTGAGCTTATAAATGATCTTCACAATTGGTATCAGAGCGGGGAGCTCTTGATATAGGGATTCGCAAGGTTTTATTTGTCGAAGAATGATGAAAAATACGAAAAATTCGGATCTCAAAATTTTCGTATTTTTATACAGCACTGTTTTAAAACGGCGATAACCTTTTCGTTAACCGTTGGATCGGGACTAAATTTTAGGTGGATGTTCTCTATATAGCTATCTAACTTTCCACCGGAGGGATCTTCGATCTGAGCTTTTATGTGAAAGTACTGCTGAAAGTACTGTTGTGTATTTTGAAAGTACTACTCTGCGTTATTGGTCCCCTACAAGCAAAGTACTGCGTGGACACGAAAGTACTGCTTGGAATTTGAAAGTACTACTGATTATTGAAAGTACTGTTACTTCTCAAAGTACTGTGAGGAGGTTCCAAAGTACTGTTACATTAAAAGTACTGCAGATTTTATTGAAAGTACTGATGATTGGATGAAAGTACTGCTCCTTCTCCAAAGTACTGCTCAAGGTACTGATTCTTTCTCATATGGTTTTCGAGTTAAGGGGAAGTCGAGCGTGATAATGGTTATGGATTTTTGGATGACACACACACAGAATGGTTATTTGGTTCACACACAGAGGAAGAAATTTATGTTCTTAAAAGGATTCAAAAAGGCTTGTATTAGATTTATTGAAGAATTGATTACGAAGAGGATTATTTATCACTTATTTGAAGGTAAAGTGGAATTACTTGGTTTGTGTTCTTATCATCTAGCTTGATGAATCTAGCAATGTGTGATTTTTCTTATGATGCTCTATGCACACATTGGCTATCACTTGAAGGAGTTACATTGTAGTACTCAGTGTCTCATACTAGTTGAGGATTCTTGTCAAGGGATTGCGGTCTACTTATATTTGAAGATTATAAGTATAAAGTTCCGTGGATAGTAAAAGATTTAAGATACAAGTTTGAGAAATTCTACTTCTTCATCAAATTCGTTATACTCGGTTTTCTTCACAAGTAATCATTACATAAAGCCTACAGATTTTGAAAAATCATTGATCTACATGCATCACTCAAGGGGAAGTGTTTGTTTTTTACTAATGTTGATCATTATTACTACTGCTAGTTGGAGTTTTCTACTGTTTTGGATCCATTTTTCTTATGGTGCGTAATGGTGGGCGATTTGAAGCATTGGAAGTCTTAGATTGGAAGTATGATATTGGTTCTTGGTGGTCAAGATCATTATTTGCGTACGTTCTCTATTTGTTGATAACAAAAAGGGGAAGAGATGTTTGAGTGACATGTTCAAGTCAAGGGAAAGATTTTTTCATTCATGGTGAGATTTAATTATCTCAACTTCTGCTACTTCGTCTAGGGAAGTTCGTACAAGAATCGTGTTTGTTTTGTCATCATCAAATAGGGGAAGATTGTTGGGTCTATTATAGATTTGATGATATAAAACAAGAAGAATGAATCATGAAGGACTAAAAGTGACAAGAAGGGAAACTACAAAAAGATGGAGGATTTGGAAGATTCTAGAAGATATGCTTAAAAGAATATTTAGTTTCCTAATTGTATTATGATTCCTCTTGTAAACCCTAGATGTCTCTAGTATATAAAGAGACATAGGGTCATTAGTTTTATTGTACATACAAGATGTAGACGTCTAAAGGTGTGTGTGTATGGGAACCTAGGCGTAGGGATTTAGGAAAATGCCTAGGGTTTAGGGTTTTAGTTAGTTAGTGTTAGATCAAGTCTTTGATCTTTATTATAGTTAGTTAGTTAGTTTATGATAATAAAGAAACCTTGTTCATAATTATGTTGATTCTATGTTTGAATATTCCGCCTTCATTATTATGTGTTCCTAGATATATAATATTAGACCTCGTCTAAGAGCTTACAACGATCTTCACACACACCCTTAGTCGACTACATTATGGAAGACTTAATTAAAACCTACACCTATGTCGTTATTGAAACAATACTTTGTTATTGAACAAGGTTTTTATTCACTAACACTAACTAATCATAGACGTTTATAGGAACACGTCTACTAACTAAACTAATAACCTAGGCGTTTACATGAACATACGCCTAGGACACACACACACCCTTAGTCGACTACATTATGGAAGACATAATTAAAACCTACACCTATGTCCTCTTTATATACTAGAGGATAAGCACTAATAAATAAAACTTCTTTTGCAAGCAAGTCCCTCCATCTTTTTGTAGGTTTCCTTCTTGTCATATTAAGTCCCTCTTGTTTCATTCTTTTTGTCTTTATCAACTCAAACGTATAATTCCCAACAATCTTCCCCTAGTTGATAATGACAAAACCATTCTAGAACGAACTTCCCTAGACGAAGTAGAGAAATTGAGATCAGGGATCTCACCATGAATGAAACAAGTATGTCTTCCTTTGTCTTCCCCTTAATCCATGCCATGCCACTCAAACATCTCTTCCCCTTTTTGTTATTATCCAAATAGGGAACATATGCAAATAATGATCTTGACCACCACGAACCAATATCATACTTCCAATCTAAGTCGTCCAATGCTTCAAATCGCCCACCATTACGCATCATAAGAAAAATGGATCCAAAACAGTAGAAAACTTCAACTAGCAGTAGTAATAATGATCAGCAATAGTAAAAATCAAACACTTCCCCTTGAGTGATGCATGTATATCAATGATTCTTCAAAATATGTAGGATTTATATAATGATTACTTGTGAAGAAAACCGAATATAACGAACTTGATGAAGAAGTAGAATTTCCCAAACTTGTGTCTTAAATCTTGTACTCTCCACGGAACTCCATACTTATACGCTTCAAATATAAGTAGACCGCAATCCCTTGACAAGAATCCTCAACTAGTATGAGACACTGAGCACTACAACGTAACTCCTTTAAGTGATAGCCAATGTGTGCATAGAGCATCATAAGAAAAATCACACATTGCTAGATTCATCAAGCTATATGATAAGAACACAAACCTGTGAAACTCAACTACAACATTAAATAAATGATATTCAACCTTCTTCGTAATCAATTAATCCATAAGAATCAAATACGAGCCTTTTTGAATCCTGTTAAGAACAAATTACCAAACTCCTTGTGTGTGTGAACAATAACCTGTGTGTGTAAACTATCCGAACTTCAAACTTTATCATGCTCGACTTCCCCTTAATTTGAAAACTATATGAGAAGCAGTACTTTCAATATAACAGTACTTTGAAACCTCCTCACAGTACTTTGAGAAGTAACAGTACCTTGAGCAGTACTTTAATTTAAGATCAGTACTTTCAATAAAATCTGCAGTACTTTGTGAACATAAGCAGTACTTTCATCTAAACTTGCAGCAGCAGCAGTACTTTTAAACCAAACAGTACTTTCAAGTTGAAGTAGTACTTTGAAAATACACAGCAGTACTTTCAGCATTACTTTCACATAAAAGCTCAGATGGAAGATCCCTTCGGTGGAAAGTTAGATGAGTATATAGAGAACATCCACCCAAAATTTCGTTATGATCCGACGGATAACGAAAAAGTTATGATTGTTACAAAATAGTGCTGTAGTAACCTTACGAATTTTCTGCAGCAGACTTCGACACTGAATAACTTTTGATTGCGAACTTCAATTCAAAATCCCTCTGGTGAAAAGTTAGATGGATATACTGAGATGCACCAGCAAAAATTTTAGCTCAATCTAATGGTTCAATAAAAAGTTATGCCCACTTGAAAACAGCCCTGCAGAAAGTTGCGAATTTTGTAAAAAATCGATTCTCTTCCTTCTTTTTTGCCAAGAAACCTTGTGAATCCCTATATCAAGAGCTCCCCGCTCTGATACCAATTGTTGGATCGATATACTTTAATCAAACTAACTTAACTAGCTTGTTAAGGTTTAATAACCTCAGATAAATCCTAAGTTATTAACAAAGAAACACTGAGCTATCTTTATTAAGTACGCGGAATTTACTTAACAAAGCTAAGAAGAATAACTTTTATTATAAACTCTAAATCTGCTTATTATGCAGATACTCTAATACAACTCTAAGATTATCAAACTTCTCTCTAAAACTCTGAACAACTTGTGAATTCGTAAACTCTAAAACTCATAAACTCGTACATCTAATGCCAATCTAGGAGTCCTTTTATAGGCTCAAGGATATCCTAGTCGGTTTACAATTTGTAACCTTGTACGACAAGTAATCTAAACATAGAATACAATACTTTCCATAAACGAATATAACAGTTCTTTGTTCTTGCAGTACTTTGACTTCGAGGTGCAGTACTTTGACTTTGTCTTTAGAAGTACTTTGACTCTTTGACTTTTTCCAGACTTTGCGACTTACAGACACTTTCATATCTTTAGTACTTTCATGTCATCAGCACTTTCATATCCCAACAATCCTCCCCTAACTTGAATTCTACTTGCTTGACTTCAAGTTCCTTTGTAAATGTATCTTTAACAGCTTCATCTTTAAGGAAAGATTTGCTTCTTAGTCTTTACATTATATCTCTGTAGTGTCTGTACTTGTCAAAGTATCTCTTAGAATTGTTCTTTCTCAGCAGCATCCAGCAAGCTCCATCTTTTCAGCAACACAGCAACATATGACAATTTGTACATTAATTCAGTTTAAGTTGCATACTATTCTCATCACTTCCAGATGTGTTAACTCCTATGAGAGGTGAATCATTGAAAATTTAATGGATTTAGATCTCTTTACCAAAGCCATTATCTTTGGAGTAGCCAGATGTTTTGGTGTGTAAGACCATGGTACATTGATAACCATATGATTTTTAGCAAATCATCAGCTATCAACAGATTTGATTTGTCTTTACCAAAAGTTGTACCCTTCTGGACTAGTTAGTTCTTTTTTTTAATGGTGAACTAATTACCAATAATGGTTTTTCCACGGCCTTTACCACAAGCCATTTTCTTGTGGGCTAGCCAACTCTTCACATTAACTGATATGGTGAGTTGATGACCATTCAACTTATTAGCAAGTTGTCAACTAAAAACGGATTTGATATATCTTTACCAGAGCCGTTTGCTCATGGATTAGCCAATCCTTTTGTAACCATGGTGGATTGATGACCTATAGATGTTTCCATCTCAAAATCCATTTATTTATCCTTTGTTTCAAAAATATTTGTTACTTAACAAAAAGATTTCTTTCAAAAATTACTTAAATGGTTTAAAAGCTGCAAGCAGTACTTTGATGAAAGTACTGTTTGATCAGCAGTACTTTGAATAAAGTACTGATTTATCAAAAATAATTTATTCAATGAAATTCATACCAGTTTACTCATCTTCTTCAGCAATGGCAGTCCAGTTGATAAACAAGTTGATAACCATGCAAGCAGTTTCATTATCCTCTTCTACTTCCAATCGATGCTCTAGCATTCTTCTCATGAGCTCAACTGTGAGAGGATATCTTCTATTCACAAACATGTGTATCACTGTACCATTTTCCAGCTCTAAAACATGAACTCCAAACTCTTCAAAGAATCTCCAGCAAACAATTTCCCAGTTTTCTTGATTCTTCCATATATCATCAGTGCTTTCCTCTTCTGTTTCCCACATAGTTATGAGATCTCCAAGCAAAACTAGACCAATTCCTTCTGATGGATTATCTCCAAAATAAGCTTTCACCACATTATATAGATAGAATAGATCCACTCTATCTATAATATGTAATAAATCCCATAGCCTATTGAAAACTTTGAAGCTTTCATCTTCTTTATGAAAAATCATATAATCTCCATCTTTGGATTTCACAACTTCAAAAGCACTCATCTGAGTTCTGTTCATCTTCATGTCAGCATCTTCTTTTGAATAATCAAAATCTACCACTCTGAGATAATTTCTTAATGCATCTCTAGTCTCAGATCTTAATTCAACTCTTTCTTTCTTTGAGAACTGTCTATCTGTAACTTCAGTTTTCCTTTTTCTTTTTAAACTCTTCTTCCTTTCTTCTTCAGTCCAAGGAGCTTCTTCTCTAAAATCTTTGATGCCTGCAACACTCTTCTTATAAGCCTCTGTTTCAGCATCATAGAGTCTTTTCATATCAACATAATTCAGCTTCTGCAATCCTTTATATCCTCGACCTTTCAAATAAGCCATCATAGCATTCCTGACTTTAGCTAAATTAGGTCTTCTAGGCATATATCTAACAGAGTAGGTGATCTGTAATGGTTCATCGGCTTGACATTTAATTGCTCTTGCAACTTCTTAGCTGCTTCTCTACTTTGAGCTTCTTCACTTCGGTACGCTCTATCTTTAGCATTTAATTCTTCTTGAAACTTTCTAGCAGCAGCTTCATTCCTAGCAACTTCAATTTCTCTAAGTTCTGCCAAAGTAAGTTTCTTCTTCTTAATTTCTACCAGAACACCTTTCCCTTTATCCTTAGGATCAATTGCAGGTTGAGAAGTTCTTTGTTGTTCTTCTTCTTGCACTTCTCGAATAGTAACACCACCTCTTGGTTGTGATAAATCTTCTAAAATTGTAGCAATGAATTCATCATCACTTGCAGAATGAATAGGTTTTAGTGTAGCTTCCTCCTCTTCTTGTATAACAGTTGTAGAAGGACCAGCTTCTTCTTCAAAATTCAATACTCTTGGAGTTATTACCTCTTGTCTAAAAGTACCTTGCAAAGCAGTACTTTGTTGCTCAGTACCTTGATCATCAGTACCTTGAACTTGAACTTGTTCCTCTTGTTCCTCAGTATCTTGAATGATCTTTTCTTCAGTCTTTTCATGTTCTTCAGTACCTTCAGGTTCTTTCTTCTTCTCAACATCTTCTTTCAAATTTTCTTCTTCTAAATTCCTCCCCAAATTGACAGAAGATGGTTTATGAACCTGGTTGCCTTTGCTTTTCCTATACTGCCTTTGCTCCTTCTTCTTTGTTTTGACCCAGATACGAAATTCTTGAACCAATGGCCACACAAAAGTTTTTAGCCTTCTAAACTTCAGTTTCAATTTCTTTATCTGCTTGGCTTGAACTTTAGTAGTCTTTTTCAATTTAACCAACTCCCTTGTCAAAACATAATTATCCAATGTGATTTCTTCAGGAGGTATGGTATGTGAATCTTCTCCTTGAATATGTGAATGTTCCTCGATTGAGAAGCGAAGACCCTTTTGGAGATGGAGAAGGTGAAACTGCTACATCTTCTTGAACCAGACTTGGAAGCGTACCTTGTGAAGATGCAGTACCCTCTTTTGATACAGCTTGTGGAGAAGCAAGTACTTGCAGATGTACTTGCGGTGCAGACTTGCAGATGCGTACCTTCATAGAGCTTCATCACTTGATGTCGCTCTAACAGCTGAACAACTTCCATCATAGAAGTAGTTAAGGGAGTATCTGGACCCCTGAATAAAGGACTCCGTTTTGCCATAAAAGTAAAAATCTTCGATTGTTGAACAATAACAGGCAATAAATTTGTAGGTTTTGGTACATCAGCAAGTTGCTTGTTCAAGAAAACCTGTATAAACCTTGGATACATTAGCCAAGTAGAGCCATGTGAGATGTGTGAGAGCATTCCATCCAGTATTAGCCTTGAGAAGTTAAAAACCCGATCTATAGCTAACCCAACTATAGCAGATGCTAAATTTGACCCAAACTGCTCCCAAGAGGTACTCTTAGCACTTATGCAATGGAGCAACACATGAACCAAAAATTTCCAATGAGGACAAAATAATTGTTTTCGAAACGTTTGTTCATTCAAAGATCCTTCATAACCAATATGTCGAAAAGTATCCCATATCAACTGTTTATCAAACCGTATAGCCCCATCCGCATCATTGAACAATAAATCTTCTCTGATGGAGGCTTCAGTAATCTTAACAGTTCTTCCAGCAACTGTTGATCGAACATAATATTCATCATTCTCCATGTTATCCCTAGCATTAGCCCAAAATTCTTGAATCAAGGGCTCAATTATATCCGGCTCTACTAAAAGAGCATAACTGATGGGCGAACCAGTAAGATAATCAATTATATCATGAAAGAGTATATTTGCTTCAGTCTTATCCAAATTAGCCACCATATTGTGCTTTGAAACAGTTGGACGATTAGCCATTGTTGATTATTGAAGCACAAAAGAATTGTAATCGTATAATATAGAGATGATGAGAGAAAGATGGAAAAGATTCTAAAGTATCAATATAAGAGGGAAAATCGGAAAGTAGTTATTTATAGGTGAGATTTGAAAAATCACAGCCCATAAAAACATTGTTATCGTTAGCATTAATTACCCCTCAATATAACCGTTGAAACAGTACTTTAATAAGACAAACAGTACTTTCCACGTATGCAGTACTTCCCTAAGCAGTACTTTACAAGCAGTACTTTCTTGAAAAACAGTACTTTTCCAAATTCTTCTGTAAACACTAAGTATACATAAATATCCTCCCCTCAAGCAATGCACAGTACTATACTAATACTAAATAGTCCTCCCCTTAAATGTAGCTTACTAACTAATATCCAAAACATCTGACAGAAACTCCTTGTCTCCTGTCATGCTAACAGAACAACCACCATCAACAATAATATGATCTTTAAGTTCCTCTGCCGGGTTGCCCTGTCTAATAAGATGAAAAAGTTAGTTGCTTTGAGGAACCCAAGCCATTACTGACTTGTGTTCCCCTTGTGGAGTGACATACTCACATTCTTTGAGTATATAATCTCCACTTTTTTCTAAAGCATGATCCAATATTATCTTGTTATTCAAAACATGTGGATTTTCAACAAAGCTTTCTAGTTTTTCAACACAACTCTCTTTTACAAGTTCATTCTCTTTTTCTTGTATCACAAAAACATCAGATTCACTTTTGGTTGAAAGTACTGTTTGTCCCTCAGCAGTACTTTCCCTCTTAACCCATTTTGTTTTAACACTTGGTTCCTGTGATCTAAATCTCCTATATGAATTGTAATATCTCCTAGGTTGATAGTGAGATCTTCTAGGACTCCTATTCCAAGTAGTGTGATCAGTACCTTGTTTTGGCTGAGCAGTACTTTGAGAAAGTACTGGTCCAAAATTAACAGTACTTTGGAAAGTACTGTGAGATACTGAAGGTTTTGAAAAAGGTCTTCTCTGGTGAGGGTATCTATGATATGGTGAGAAATTCCTGTGATTGACCCTATTTGAATTATTCCAAACCTGTTTGTGCTCTCTAGGTTTCTGGTTCACAGTCCTGTTCTTTGGAAATTTACTAAGATATTCTGAGTGATGTTCACAATCCTTAATTAGATGAGTAGGACTAAAACACACAAAACACAGTTTTTGACCCATATTTCCAAAGTGACTTCTTCTATGTCTATGCCCAAAATTATTTTGCCTTCTTGGTGAATGATGAAACCTGTTTTGACCAAATTTATCCCAAAAAGGTTTAGCAGTACTGTTTTGAAAAGATTTTGCAGAAGGTACTGCTTGGGGAGCAGTACTTTGATTTGAAGGTACTGCATGATTTTGAACATTATTTTCAACAGCTTTTTTGGGTTTTTCAGACCTAAATTGAGCTACAAGCTTTTTCCTAAACTCTAGACTGTCTACTCCAAAACGAGAAACATCAGGCCTAGGGGGTTGATGAATGCCAGTGGGATGGGGAACAACATCATAATCATTAGCTTTCTTATATTCAGGAGGTGAGTCACTTATTGAACCCTCATTACTAGATGTGTCTACATAATTAATGAGTTCTTCATCACTAGTGAGTATATCCTCAAAATCACCTTCATCCTGATCACTAGATTGGTTTTCTTCTAGTTTACTAAAATCCATTCCAAAACCTAATCCAGTTTTAAGGTAGGCTCTTTGCTGTTTTTGAACATAAGAAACATGTGACAGACCAGCTTCACCCCAAGCAGCAAACTTAGCTAACAAATCATCTCTTTCCTTAGTTAATTTCTCAATTTCAGCAATTTTACAGTTTAATTTCCATTCACTAAGTTTTAACTGGTAATCCTGTTGTTCATATTTTTCAGCCCAAGCTACTTCATTAGTTTCATGTGCTAAGATTTTGGCTTCCATAGATTCTAAGGTTATTTGATAACCAGCTACCTCAGACCTAGCCCTAACACAATTATCTCTTTCGTAAACATAAGCATTAAGTACTTTTTGATAAAAATCATGACACTTAGAACATACCTCTGTGATAGGAGTTGATGCAGCTTCAGTCGACATCTTTAGGTTTTGTTGTAGTAGGGTTTCTTCCTAGTCAGAGTTTCCACACAAGCTATGATACCACTTGTTGGATCGATATACTTTAATCAAACTAACTTAACTAGCTTGTTAAGGTTTAATAACCTCAGATAAATCCTAAGTTATTAACAAAGAAACACTGAGCAATCTTTATTAAGTACGCGGAATTTACTTAACAAAGCTAAGAAGAATAACTTTTATTATAAACTCTAAATCTGCTTATTATGCAGATACTCTAATACAACTCTAAGATTATCGAACTTCTCTCTAAAACACTAATTAACTTGTGAATTCGTAAACTCTAAAACTCATAGACTCGTACATCTAATGCCAATCTAGGAATCCTTTTATAGGCTCAAGGATATCCTAGTCGGTTTACAATTTGTAACCTTGTACGACAAGTAATCTAAACATAGAATACAATACTTTCCATAAATGAATATAACAGTTCTTTGTTCTTGCAATACTTTGACTTCGAGGTGCAGTACTTTGACTTTGCCTTTAGCAGTACTTTGACTCTTTGACTTTTTACAGTAATTTGCAGCTTACAGCACTTTCATATCTTCAGTACTTTCATGTCATCAGCACTTTCATATCCCAACAAAGAATATACACCAATGAACGTAGATCTACTTGATGACTGAATGAGCATGGGAGAAACATGAAGCTTGTTGATGAAGAATGTCGATGAGAATGGTCATAAACATGAAGATTTCTCTTCTTTTGAAGATAAAGCGCACTGAAGCGTACACTTATGTTTTCTTTGAGGAACGGGGCCTGAAGTGTTATATGCAGACGCCATTATGATGAAGTACGAGGCCTGAACTGATTTGAACAGACGTCATAGCCGAATGAATATCAAGATTGAGTTACTTGAACCCGTGAGTTATGAGATATCAATCCATTTGTAATCCATACTTTAAGCCAGTCCATGTATTGAAGGATCGAAGTATCTGTAACAGAGTAAGGACTACCTGCACTAATATTACAAACTTGATTGCATATATTTTGGTTAGTGACATCAGTATCCAAACCCTTTGTGGTTTCACGGTCAACTTTGAGATTGCCATTGGTAAACATCTTTCCTGTAGGTATCCACCTAAGTCCAGCATCCTTAAAAATTCTACCGGATGGTATCCACTTATGGCAAGGTCTAGGATTGTTAGGCTTCATATGCATAGTGGAAGACTTATCCTTATTCCTATTTTCCAAAGATTTAGTCATTGGTAACCATCTAGGAGAGGCTTTTGGTTTCATTGGCTTCATATGCACTGTGGATGACTTAGTGTAAATCCTAGACTTAACAGGTTGTACCATTGCATGAGCATTTACTTTCATCAGGGATTTTGTGAAACATTTATCATGATTAGCATTAAAGATACATTTCAGACACTTTGAGCACACAGCTTGTTTGGATTCAGAAATAGATCTAGATTTCTTAGAGTGATCTGCTATGGGAATAGCTTTAATCGAAAAGCAACTACTATTAGATGTAAGCCAATCCCTAGTCCTTAGATTAGTGTTCCTAGGTAATGGTTTAGAACTACTAGCAGTGCCTTGAAATCTCGAAGAATTCATCATCCTAGGTCTTGCACCTAAAATTCCATCTTTGCGATTTTGTGCCTTCTTTCTAGCCATTTCAAGATAAGAGTTCTTATACAAGTCATTCATATCAATTTTCCTAGGCAAGTGAGGTGAAGTGACTCGTTTTGTCAAAACTTGTTTCGCATCAACTTGGGAGGCAAACCGCGTTTTTGAAAATTTTGGTCGTTCAGATCTAAACGCATTCGGTTGTCTAATAACTGGTTTCCCCAAGTTTGATGGTTTTGAAAACTTAGTGTTCACACTATTCCCTGTTGTTTTTCTAAGCTCATTTTTTAAAGCAACACTAGCGAAACTCTTTTCCTGAAGTTGAGCTTTGAGATCATCAATTTTTGCTATCAAAGAGTTTGTTTCCATTGACTTAGTTCTAGCTTCTTTAACAGAGTCACTTAGTTCTATGTGATGCTTTCTCAAAGACTCATTTTCCATTAGTAATTTTGCCACACAAACTGCTAATTCATCATTTCTCATTTGAATATCATCAATAGCATTAACATCAGAATTACTTGTAACCAAATTACTTTTCACATGCATACCAGAAATATGTTTCTTGATTGTAAATGGTTAAGTCTTTGTCTTGAAGCTGATCTTTCAAAGTGTTAATTTCAAAAAGTTCACGGAATTCAGGAAGTTCCGGGTTTTTACATGGTTTGTTAAGTTGAAAACTTTCTTCTTTACTCTGTATCGCAATTTCAAGTGAAATGCAATGTTTTTCAAGATTTGAGAATTTGTTTGAAAGTTCATCAAAAGCCTTTTTATTAACCATATCTTTTGTTTTAAAACACTTAATCTCAGACTCAGCCTCAGTTACAAGACATTTATCAGAGTCATGTTCAGCATCATGATCTGTTTGTTTAAGTACTTTAGCAGATGCACTATATTGAACAGTAAAGGGTACCTCATTACATGACACCTGTTCAATTTCTGGTCTGATATCTGCATCCACATCATGTGTAACAAGAGTCACGAACGTTGGTTGTGTCAAGCTTATCTATTTCGAGCCTCGTATTCAGTTTCAAGCTGATCCATCATCCGATGCCTTACTGGTCTCAACACTACAATTTATTGATTGTACCTGAGATTCATTCGCCTTTCTGATCACAGCATCCACTTCTTGTGTGACGGGGAGTTACTGGCAGTTGGTTACATCATTCTTTGTTGTTTACGATATTCGCATTCAGCAACACCCGACCTTTCAGATACATTACCCGACTTATCACAAATATCTCTCAAATGTACCTGACACTCATCTACTTTTTCATCTTTCTGAGTAACTTCCTCAATATACCTCTCCACATTATCCATGAGATGGATAAGTGTCTCTGTGAACACGCTAATTTCCATTCCAGTGTGTCTCTTGAAAGACATTTCAGTCATGTCTTGATCATAATCTGATGAGAATTCCCTTCTAATGAATGACTAAAAGTGTTTGTAGATCACTTGAAGTGCAGCACTAGAACTATCCTTTTGAACCTTCTCTTTGTCAAGTTGTAGCTCCAATTGCTCAAGGTTTAACAACAAAGTTCCTGTTAATGTGGATAAGTCCTGACGGAAGAGGGCAATACATGTTCGTTCCTTTGTTACGTGTGGAAGTAACATGAGGTGAGAGTGAAACTGTTGAAAAGTTTCAATGCTGCTTTCCTTTTGCATGGCATTTTGTAGCCTGAACAGGTGCAAATCTTTCTCATTGGACTCAGAGCATGAGGAACTCAAATCATCATTGATTGATTCCATCATCTGTAACTGTTTAGTATGACTAATAATCTCATGGTTGTCTACAGCATCATACAATTTAAGCACTTCTGAAATCACAGGGTCAATAGAGAAAGACATGATGTGGTAGAATGCACGGGATTTTATAAGTCTATGATTTAAACCGAGAAATAGAATCTTTCGCGGGATTTTACTAAAATCAAGACGAAACTGTTAAGCAATGACCAATGGAATGTGTTAAGATGACTGATGAATCGACACAATGATAGACAATTGTGTGTTAGGACATATGATTGTTTATAGGATTAGCAGAGATGTTGTTTGGTTGAGATTTGGATTGGTTTATGCCCGTTTTTACTGAGAAATTTAGGTCTAAAAACATAAAAACCTCAATAACTTCTGTTCGGAGCATATTTAGGCCTCGAATATTAACCCAAATAATTCGGCGTGCCATTCTCCTCGTTCTCACGGTCGTTTTGATGGGTAGAACGCTGAAAACGGAGTTACGGTTCAAAAGTTATGACTGTTTGAAGTTTTATCGGGAAAAGTCAACAAAACGCTCTGAAGACAAGTCGCTAAGTCCAAGTCGCTAAGACCAAGTCACTAGATACAAATCGCTAAAGCACCAAGTCGCTACACAGTCAAGTCGGTAAAGAGCAACTCGCTAAGGTCCAAGTCGCTAACACCAAGTCGCTAAGAATTTGCACTACAACTCACTAACAATTCTTGAAGCAAGTCGCTAACCTCACTAAGTCGCTAGCCGTAGTGGAGAATCCACTAACTTGTACTATTTGTCGGCTTGTCTCAATAGACAAGTCGCTAGGCTCAAGTCGCTAACAACTAACACTGTAACTCGCTAACTTTTACTGAAGCAAGTCGCTATGATGAAAATCACAACGAGAACCAAGTCGCTAGCAAGAAAAACTTCAAAAACACACTTTTCAATTCAAAACAAGCTCAACCATAGTGATTCAAGCTTTCCAAATCAAAACCCAAGCACATACAATGATTCTTAACACAAAAGTACAATCAAAATCCAAACTTTAACACTAGAAATGATCCAAATGATGCAAAAACCACTAAACTTTTTCAAACCCAAAAACCATATAAAACCACTAGAAATCCAAGAACATGTAAGAGAGATGATCAAACCATGGCTCTTGATACCAATTGTAACATATTGGATTTCATAAACACATCATAACATATAAATTAGGGTGTATAGTTTAGAGGTTTTAGAGAGAGAAAGTAGGATGGGAGCCTTTCTAGAGAGAGAAAGTGAAAGAAAACATAGAAGGTTAGATTAAGAGTGAGAAAGGTCCAACCCTCTACCTTGGGAGGTAGAGGGTATTTATAGTTACAAATTAAACGTGCTCCTTCGAACTGTGGATCAGGCATATAGTGGGTAAAGACCCGTCCTTCCTCCACGGTGTTACACTACGCTAAACTAAACTAATAACTAACTAATAAACTGATAAATAACGTAACTAACGATATGTCTACGAGCTAACTTATGCTAGATAATATTTGGGGTGACCGACTCTTTAATATGGAATTTTCTAATTCCTAACAGAGCCTAGGTTATAGAGAACTGGGTATATTTTAAAACCTAGACTATAACCACTTTTACAAAAACTTAACCCAATGACCGACACATGCCTGCCTGCTAAGCTGATTGCCTCACTTATGACTCGTTGAAGTCATCTTTGATAATATAGGTGTTTATTACTGCCAACTTAGTCTCACTATTAGCTAGGATTGCCTTACTTATACGTATGTTTACGTATCATAGCGCTACGCCTTCTCCCCCACATAAATTAAATAATTGTTCAACCTTTCATAATAAACTTTAAAGGCATTAGGATATGTTACTAGTATAAGTAAGCTAAGCATTGCAAGATTCATTGAACCTCGGGTGAATATAGCTTGATCACCTATATTCAACCAGGGACAGTGGGACATAGCCTGATCACCTATGTCCGACTCAGAGGTGAATGTTGCAATATTGAAAGTAGTTATCATAGTGTTATGTCCAGTTGACCTCCTGATCGACTTCTAAAAAGATTAAAATTTTCATCATAAGAGTTATAAAGGTTTACTCCTACACATCACACACTGACGTCACAACAATTCCTCACTACGATACTTTTCTCCTAAGTGGAACGCCTTTCTCATTACTACACTCCCTAAACTGACCATTTTACACCACTACCTTACGCCTCCGCGTCTACATCTTACTAGCAACGTGCATGGAGATTTTCCTGGCAGATGATGCACGCTACCACTTCACGCAAGGACTCTACGCCACCACTTCGCGCCCTCCGTACCTACGTTATGTATGAGATTTGCTTAGCATATAATACATAACCAGTGAAATGTTGCATGATGTGAGTTAATGATTATATTTACCATTTAAATTTGCTTAGTAGATTATGCGCGACTAACAAAAATTTTAATTACCACACGACATTACTATAGGTCTAGGTTATATCTTCTTGGGTTGCTACAATACCATGTCTTCTGTCTTCCCGTCCCATTGACTTATCGTCTTCATTAAACCTCTATTACTAGAACATTGCAACCCACGTCTTCATAACCCCATCCTATCATTATTCTCTCATACGTTGAGATCGAAGTTGTCTCGTCATCCAATATTGTAAGAGTGTCACCTCTACCTTAAAACTCGTACCAAATCAATGAACCAGATTTCTTCCCTAGCCGTTCTGGGAACAACACACTTTGACATCTACAAAGGGAACCCCCTCGCTAAACATAAGTAATAAACGAACGACTAAAAGATCTAAAAACATACCAAGAGTTAACTTGCTACTTAAGCCACTTTTCCTGGGAACAGATCCCTAATCTTCCACTCATCTCTTTGAAACACCAACTGTCTGTCCTACTTTCCCTCTTATGAAATAATAAACTTTGCCGTTATCTGACACAAACTGCTTTCAACTATTTTATCGACCATTTCACGGTCACTTTACAAAAAGTCTTACTACTATGCCATTAAACCGAAAACTTACGACCTTACTAATACTTCATAAACAATGACCTTACTAATGCTTTGCAAACTATTTTATTATAGAGTGATAAACTGATTAATTTCCTTACTCCTATTTTATGAAACAACAAACAACTGCGATAGCGATTTGTAAACTATATTACAAATTTTTTCATGCAAGTTATATTATGGTCTTATAAACTATTTTACCCTTTTAGTGAGTGTTTTAGCCATGCGATTTAAAACCATAAAACTTGGTACTCTTACCTCACAAACTATTCGCCTTTACTTTACTGACTATTTTATTACCACCCTATAAACCATCTTGATATTAATTAAATTACGAAATCTTCTACTAATTGACAAACAATAAAGTATTTTCTTATAAGCTATTTTACAAATCATTTCACGAGTTATTTTACAACCCGAATTATTGTCTTACCGAAAATGTCACAAATTTAACTGCGATTTCACTACTATTCTATAAGTGATAAATCATTTTCTACTACCCTATGAACTATTTTAAAAATCATCTCACAAGCTATTTATTTAAACCAAATTGTTGCTTTAATACCAAACCACAAACTACGATTTATTATTAAACTGTAGAAAATAAAAATACTTTTTTCTTACTCAATAAAGTGGTTTTACAAACCTTTTCATGAACTTTACTACAATTTCCTTGCAAACTATTTACTCCTCTTAAAAAGCTTTAAAGGATAACCGGTATTTTCTTTTGAATATAAACCAAAATTTCGAAGTAAAAATAAGCGCTTTTTTTTTTTTTTTTTTTTTTTGTGAAAACAATAATGAGAAATGCTAAGAAACAAAACTGATTCATCATCTACAAAAGCTAAGGTATTTGAAGTTATTTGAAATTGTGGAACAACTTTTGAACCTCCAGCTTGAAACCGAATCCATGTTGTCGCTTAAAACATTATTTAACAAGTTTTCATCACAAAAGCTGAAATTCATCAACTTTCTTTACATACATCGAGTTGTTTTTAAAGATTTTAAAGACTCTATATATTTTTATATACCGTTCAAATTAGAGAGGATGGTGACAACCTACCAACAAGAATAACCTTAACAACTAAATTCTGCCCATAAACGTTTAAAACTTATGAAAACATGCATACCCAACCAAATCTTCTCCTATGACGTTTTCACCTTCGAGGACTTTTCTTTAAATAACAATTGTACCACCAATAAAACACGTGGTGGCATTTTTTCTAAAAAGATTTATTCTAACGAGTCAAAAATTTTCTGATCAAACCTTATCAAAATTTCTTATGCTAAAAAATATGAAAAAATCGACCCTTGCAAAATTATTTTACTTAGTGTCGTGTAAAAATCGTGTTATTAAATTGGGATCCTTTCGAGGATGCAAACCTCTTACTCAGTTTTATATCTCCAAGAAATTGTGTTTCTTGAAAAAAATGTTATTTGAATAAATTTATCCACATCACGTTTGCGAACAAAACTAGAAAACTTCAAAAATTTCCCTTTATCACCTAAGCGGCTAACACAAACTTAACCTTGAGGACGAGGTTCCCAGAAGGGGTAGGTACTGTAACCACCCGTAAATTTCCAAGTCATTATTCACATGTAAAGAATGAAGTAATTGTTTATCTAATTTAATAAAACGCTCTTACACATTTTCACGCCTAAATTTTTACTTTTTAATTGAAATATGCAATCACGGTTAACATTGATAAACGAATAATGCAAAATAGTTATTTCCTAATTTTTGCTGATGATCTAAACACGACAACGAGAGGTTATCTCGATAAATGAGACCGCCCACATACCGACACCAAATTAATAACGGCACAAGTTTTAATCATTTATTTTCCAAGTAATACTGATGCTTTATTATTACGTTCGCAAAAACGTTTCCAAAAATATAATTTTTATATTTTGCGGATACCGGAACGATACGATTATGTGGAGATTCGACAAAACACGGAGTACATTCAATGCCGTAAATAATAAGAATAAGTCAAAAAGTATCCTAAACCTGGATCCAAAGCCCTTCATTTTCATCTCTGCCCTTTTTCTTCTTCCTCTTCTTTTTTGCTTCATCTCTCCCATGTGCTTCTTGCTTCTGCTCTCCTTCTACTTCGCTGAATCCCCAACAAACTCAAAAGTGAGATATCACTTTCATCTCTTCCCAACCCAGGCTCACAAGAAAGCTCCTAGGGACCATCCAAGGAAAAATGGACAAAATCTTCTCCTTTGATTCTCTTACATAAGCTGCCATACCACAAGGAGGGATACACACATTCAACCTTCCCACAATCACCTTCTACTTCTCTCACTGCTGCCATTGAAGACCATGGGTGTTTATACACGGGTTATAGATCGAGATCGAGTCACAATAGAATTGATTTGGGTTTATCTTGATTGGTGAGACTCTCCAGCCGTCGCCCTCACCATCCCTCCATCTCATCTCGTCACCTCTTTTGCCCTTGTGGTATGTCAAACGAAAACCCATTTTTATTCATCTTTTGATTCAAAACCGAATATGAATTGTTTGTATAGTTTCGTGGAATAAGTTGTATTAAAATCAGGCTTTAATTTACTATCGTGTGGTTATAAAAGTTATGAAAATGGTTTTTGGGTCCTTCTTGCTTCGGGTCTGATGATGTCTCGATGTTATTGTTAAAGTTTTATAAACGAGTGGTGTGGAAAAGTCATGTTATAGTTTTCATGAATCTGGGTTTGTAAAATAGCGTTAGTCGTGGATTTGTGTGGTGAGACGTTAAAACTCGTTTTGAAAACTTCTAAAGTCGTAAAAAGCGACTCGTAAAAAATATATGAAACGTAAAAATGTAAGTTTTGGCTCAATCTTGGATCGATACTCGTCTCGGGTTATTGGCTTGTTTCGTGTTTAATGCGGTTTTATACTCGAGTTGTGGGCACATTTAGACTCAATATATACATGCGAACTTACCACTCCTCTTGTTAAAACTAATCCCAAACCGAACACTTAATGAACCCTTTGTTGAGCCATAAGGCCCAACCCATTACCGAGTGCTTATTTTGTTTTCCCAGCTTATTCTACTTATAAGCTGTTTACAAAACTTAAAAACCTTCAATTCGACTTATTTCAAAAACTAGAAACAAACCAAGCGCTTAATGGGCCCGGAAGCCCAATAGACTATTCGAGAGCTTATTTGTAATAAGCTGATCTAGTAAGGCAGTAGGCTCACGAGTAGACCCAAATGGAGTTATCTGTTATGTTAAAGCTTTTAGAGAAAGCATGTATGTCGTGGGTTTCGAACTCATCTCACGCTGGGTTTGTATAACCAAAACTAAACACAACTCGAGATCACATATAATCTTATGCGAGGAGTAGCATAACGCGAATGGCCTAGCATCCATTGGTTATGTCTTGGTTTTATGAGCGAGGTGTGTGGCGTTCGATTCCTGGCATTGGCAGTTGCCACATTTTGCCATTTTTGTTATTTACGGCGATTTTACACTTCCAGCCCTTCAACTTCTAAACAAATGACAGTTTTCTTAAAACTAATACGTATAAGTTAGTAATTTATATGAATATTTACACTTACAAACCCTCAAATCTAAAATACTTGATATTTTCTTAAAAACTTTTATAAATTTGAACTTATATAAACATTTACACTTTCAGCCCTTAACTATGGACAACTTATTATTTTTGTTAAAAACCTTTTTAAATTTTGTATAACTTTTACAACTTCAAATCTTCAAAGTCGAACCCTTTGATACTCGTCATCCTAAAATTGTATAAGTTCGATAAATTTTTAATACTTTACCACACTTAGTTAAATGAATATGTTAACATATATTTTTAACGACCACATCCGCGTAAACCATAAATAATATATTTTTCAAATATAATATTTTCCCACAACTCCGATAAATATATATTGTATATATATTTATACCCTCAAAACTAAACAAAGTCTAATAAATACAAGTTTATTTGTGATTATTTCCACTTTGATAAAGACTTAAGTCAATATTTGAGCCGACTCTTATACAAAGTTTCGTATACGTTTCCCACAATTATTCCAAGAGCCAAAACTTAAGAAATATTTTCACAACTACATTTTATGTACGTCGATAAAGACCACATAAGTTACGAAACACAAACACATGAGAAAGCATTTGAAAACCTTTTGTGTTTAAACTTTAAGCATTACCACACAAGTTAAAACGATGCAAGTGTCTCACGAATAAACCGTTTCCAAACATTATCATTTGAAGTCGTAAACCGAATGTTTACCAAAGTCTAAGACTTATCATATTATATCTAGGTTTCGTGTTGAAGCCACTACTACTCTGCACTCATACTATTTGAATTTAAGCTATTTCGGATCTCTTCAACTAAGGTGAGTTCATAGCCCCACTTTTACTCTTTTAACTGTTTTATAAACTCTTTGGGGAGATACATACTATAACCTAGAACACAAGTCTTTTCTTAAAATGCATGCTTGCATGATTATTATTATTATAGCCTAAGTTGCCTGCCAAAAGTCCCTTCATCATGAACCATTAATCACTTGCAGTGAAGCGAATATTGTGGATAGTACTATGGGAATTGACAACCCCGACTCGGTTATCGAAAATAACCGGGGCGCACTATATTTGATTATCTCTATGTAATTGGCTATTACATATGAGGGGAAATTTTATTACTTACACCAGTAATTAGGTGTATGCAGTTAGTATTGGTGTCATGAGCTTAGTGCATAATAATAATCTTTGTTTTCTATGGTAATTGTCTTCGAAGAAATTATCATCTCTTACTTGTGTTCAACTATTTACTAAACCTATGAATATCACTCAACCTTTGTGTTGATCTTTTACGCATGTTTACCTCAGATATTAAAAAGGCGATAGCTAACTTTGGAGGCGCTTGGGCATTGGCATGGCATGGTCATAGATGACTCTGATTTACGTATGGGGACCACATTTTATTAATGGGCCATTTTTCCGCAACAAATCAACCTTTGTAAACTCTATTTTACTTCAATAAATGAAATCTTTTAAGAAAAATCTTTATTTTTCACTTTGTGTTATGATCCAATTGAGTAGCATCCGAAAAACCTTTTCTTCTGCAAACCATTTTGGGGGTGTTACAACTACAACTTCCCAATCTACTCAAGTTCCTCTTAAAAGGGCTTGTTTCATTCTCACGGGGAACCTACAAAATCTATCGACTTTCTCTTAGAGATAGTTGATATTGAAGAAGGAGACCCTCTCCCTAGTCTCCGGCATAGGAACCAAATGTGCACTATTGAGTCTAGAGCCATGAGATCATCAATAAATCTCATTAGGACACACTATTCTTGAAGGCTTGCTGTTTCACACAATGTGGAAAGTGAGAATATACTTAAGAGTCCTACGCATTATCCTTGTGGTATTGCCAGAACATCCGAGTGATATGTAAAAGTATTCACGATGAAGATGGAAATCCTTCTAGAGCCAACATCAAACAAGCTCTTGGTGGGTGACATGTGAGATCTTGCAAAAGATCAAGCTTGTGACAACTGGATAGAAACAATGGGTCGATTCAGTCTTGAATCAACCTTGGTCCAGGAAATGAATTGACAAATACTTTTGGAAAAACTGTTCGATGTGCAAACCTTCTTTTCTCTAGCACATCGAATGTGTATTCATGTTTTCAAATTCAAAAAGTATCTCTGATTGAAAAAATACTTTTGGAAAAACCGTTCGATGTGCGAATCTCTTCTTTTCTCTAGCACGTCGAATGTGTACTCTTTTTAAATACAAAAAGTATTTTTGATTGAAAATTGATCTTTCTCATAAAACCTTTGTCGTATTGAAAAATTCTTTCTTCCAGGCAATACGCGACTATTTTTAAATAAATTTTTCATCAATCCGTGAATCTCAATTCGTTGGTTCACTCACTCTGTGTTGTCTTCTTTGAGACGTTCGGTTTGAGAACAGCTAGAACAACTGCGAAACCCTGTCAAGGAAATTCTTTGGAATTATACCTGATCACAGGCAGTACTTGTACTGATCAACGAGGAACCGTGGGCCGTGTACCTCAATTCAACGAAAGTGATCAAAGACACTTTCGTGTGTTTTATTGCTAAATGTTGTTTGCAGGTACATTTGGACGGTTTGCAGATCAGAATTGAGAAGTCAATCCAAAGCCGCATGCTCACAGCATCCACACTTAATTGAAGAAATCATGACTAGTGCATATCTACATAACCTGGCTCTGATATTTTATACTATGCTTCTACTACGCTGCTGCAAATATCATGAACCAGTAAAGCTTCCGCTACTCTGATGGAAAGATGTCATGATCCTGAAAGTGTGAGCATGTCGATCCATAAGTCACAACATCACATGATGGCAACACTACAGAGGGTGATCCAGAGATCTACTATGGCCGATGATCTCAAAGAAAGCTCGAAGATCATCAAAATGTGGATCAGTTCAAAGGCCTCCACTAAAAGTACAAAACTATGCGGACTTTGAAGAATCGCTACTAAAGTACAAAGATTGCGGAACTTGAAGAATTGAATTCTACGAGCTCAGAACTAAAGTCACAGATAGAATGCTAGGATGCAAAATGTATTTCTTGGGGTGACCTCCCTTAGGGGGAGATTGTTAGGAATTGGAAATTCCATGTTAAAGTGTCGGTCACCCCAATTATGGTCTAGCATATGTTAGCTCGTAGATCTGTCGTTATTTACGTTATTCAGTAGTTAATTAGTTAGTTAGTAGCGTAGTTTAGTTTAGTGCAACACCGTGGAGGAAGGACGGGTCTTTACCCACTGTATGCCTGATCCACAGTCCGTTAGGGAGATGTATTGGTTGTAAGTATAAATACCCCTTCCATCCTTGGAAGGGGTGTTGCTTCTTGAATCTAACCTTTCATATTTTGTTAAACAACTCTCTTTCAAGAAACATCCTCTCAACTCTCTTCATTTCTCTAATGGCTTTCTTATATAATCACAATCCTAGACCACCCGAATCATCAAACAACATAAAATACACGATCCTACAATTAGGTCTCCTAGATAGATTAGGTTCTGAGAAAGATGGAGCTTTGTTTCTTGCAAAAGTAGGATTATATTTTGGAGGTGGTTGTCTAGTGGTGACATGAGTTGGTTTCTTCCTATTTACGATAACAAACTTAGTTCTAGATGAAGAAGCTATGTTATTACCACTGTTTGCTACAGCAGACCCACGGATCCCTAGCTTAACACTAGCCGGTTCCCTTTTGATGGGATCCGTGGGATCCGCCACAACAGAGGCTGGTTTTTCTAGTGCCTTAACAAATTGTGTTTCTTTGTTTTCATTAGTTGAGGGATCAAGTTGTTGAATACCTAAACCTTTTTGGTTGTTGCCGGTTTTAACACTATCTAATATCATATCTAAAGTGTTCGTACTCATTCTAGCAATTTTAGAATCTAGTTGATCAGCTAGTGTTTGAAGTTGAACGCAAAGTTCACATTCACCAATTGCTATTTTACCCTTTTCTAAACGTTTTAGTTTTGCTTTTAATTCTATGACTTCTTTATCTAGACGTTGGTTTTGACTTTTTAAAAGCTTGTTTTTGTTAATTAGTTTTAAGCTAATATTGCATAATTTGTCATATTCATTATGCAATGAGTTGTCATCAAGTGATGAGCTACTATAGTATTCGTGACATACCTCGTCATTTGCCATGAGACAAATTTCTTCGTCCTCCTCGTCGCTCATTCCCCACGTGCAGCTCATGAAGCGCCTTTTGATCATCCCGCTTTGGGACACTTACTAATAAAGTGGTTTGGGTCCCCACATTTAAAGCAAACGATCATCTTTTGGATTCTCGTCCTCTTTGCTTTTCCGAAAGCCTTTCTTATCGTCATACGGTTGTTTGGCGTATCTTCCCTTCCTTCTAAAGAACTTTTTAAAGTCCCTTACCGCCATAGCGTACTCCTCATCGTCACTACTCGAAGAGGAGTTCTCTTCATCGCTTGAAGCCTTTTTGGCTTTAAGGGCAAGAGATTGTGTTTTCTTTTTCACCTTTGAGGCTTTGTAGTCTTTAGCAAGGACAAGCTCGTAGACTTTTAAGTTGCCTATGAGTTCATCAAGGGTGAGGATTGTCAAATCTTTTGACTCTTCGATCGCCGTCACCTTGGATCTCCACTTCGATGGAAGTGCCCTTAGATATCTCCTAACATGGTTACGGCTAGAAAAATATTCATCAAGTGCTTGTAAAGATGTAATAATAGTACTAAAGTTAGCAAATGAATGATCTATAGTTTCCTCATCCGATATTGAAAATTGTTCATATTGTTGAACAAATAAAACAATTTTATTATTTTTAACTTTTTGATTACCTTGATGAGTTACAACTAAAGAATTCCATATTTCTTTAGAGGTTTTAAGCATAGAAATTCTTTCGAATACCTTTTTGGGTAAAGCATTCTACAAAACCATTTTAGCTTCACTATAAAGCTTTTTTTTCATTTCATCATTTAGTTTATCATGAGGTATGTTAACTAAATTTCCTTTATCATCATTTGAGGTAGCCTTAAAATCGCCTTCAACAATAATGTACCAAAGATCAATATCTTTAGACTTGATATATGTTTCGAATCTATTTTTCCAATATATAAAACCATTAGTTTCAAGTAGTGGTGGTCGTTGCATAGATTGCCCTTCCTTGTAATTTTCAGAACTTATAGTGATCGAAAAGTTTTTAAAATACGGTTTACTTTAAAACTTTTATAAACTTATCTCTGATACCAATTATGGAAAATTAGAATGGGGGGTTGAATAGTTTTGCCGATTTTAAGTTAGTTTCTAAAACTTTAGATTCGTTAATATGTGAGATCTTATGGATGTAGAGAAAGTATAGATATAATGATAAAGCAAGTAAATAAAGTAAAGCAAAGGGATAGAAATGACACAACGGATTTATAGTGGTTCGGCTACAAGGACACCTTCCTTGCCCTACTCCACTCCCCGAGTCACCTACTTTAGAGTTCAAGCACTATGTCAACAAACTCCTTCACTTGGCGGAGAAGCCTTCACAACGTTGCTTACACCTTTTTCCGGTACAAAGCAAAATACCGAGTCTGTAACACGGTGGACCAAACCAACACGACTATTACACAACAAGTATGTGAAATATCAAATACATGATCTTCGCTACAGAAATCTTGCGGAGGAACAAATCAATCAAGGACCCCTTGCTTGGATGACTTGTAGAATGCTCGTGATCTCGCCTTAGAGAAGGACCTATATGAGAATCACAATAGAAATAAAGAAGAACAACTCTCTAGATCAAGTGATCTATATGTTAGAAGAGAATGAGAGTGTTTGAGAGATTTAGTAAGAAGAGGGGTGAGTTAGAATGAAGAAATGACTCTCTATTTATAGGAAATTTCTTCCACTGTTCCCCGGATCCCACGGATCCCTCCCACTTGGGATCCGTCTAGTGTAATCCTAGGGATCCGTGGGAAGCTCCTCTTTGCCCATGTGTTTTTTGGTTATGGGGCATGGGTTATTGGTTGGTCCATGGGTTTTCCTTAGATTCAATGTATCTAATGAATACATTGTATCTAGTCAAATGGGTATGGGTCAATGGGTTATGGATATGATCCATGGGTTATGGTTTTTACCCATCCTAATAAACTATTACAACAAATAATTAATTACAACATTTTTGTATTTAAATGGCTATATGTAAATGCTTTACAAAAATAACATGTATCCTTATAATTGTACTTAAGATAACATTTTATTTGTTATCAACAAAACACAAAGAGATCGCAAAATATTAATAAACGTTTTTACGGTTTATTTGTATTAACACATTTAATTATTTACCTTTGACAAAGGACATGCATAATACTTCAGACCACAATTTTTGGTCTTGTGGGATGTTCTTTCAATTATAAATCCACGTCGACAACGACACAAGAAAGGATTTTCTTGTTGCATCTGGCCAAAAGAATTTGTATAATCATTCACAACATAAATCACTAATATCATGGTTCACAAAATTAGAAGCTTCGAATACATAAATAACCAATCTTGTTATAGATTAATAGTTGATACATGGTTCACAAAATCACAATATAACTAGAAACTAAGATCAATCACGCCGAGGGTAGTCTCCAATGATGCGCCATATGTCCCACACGAAACTCTAACTCTGAAATGCGTCTCCTCAATCCGGCAATCTCTCGCTCGTACTCGCCAACGCGAGACGGCTGTAACAAAAGATGAGGAAGAACCGAAGGACGGTGTATAAAATTATCCTCATCTGTAACTGGAGATATAGCTGGAGAGGGAGGCACATAAGATGGAGAAGAAGGTACATAATCTGGACTCTCAACACGAGCGGGTGTGTTGTTGACACAATGAATGTACCTCCACTGAATGTCATCCGATTCCTGTAACAAAAGATGAGGAAGAACCGGAGCAGGAGCAGAAATCAGTAACAAAAGATGACGAGTCGTTTACTATAAATCAGTAATCGTTTACTATAAATCAGTAATCCGTAATCGTCTATACATGTTTTGTCGTTTACAATATAAATCAGTAATCGTCTATACATGTTTTGTCATTTACAATATCAATTAGTAATCGTTTTCTATAAATCAGTAATCGTTTGCAACATATGTCTATACTACGTCCTTCTAAACATGCTTTGTCGTTCAGAAAACAGATGTGCCGATCCCGCGGCCAAGTCATTTCTGAACCATCTCCATTGTGGGTGAGTATACGGGAGTGGTGAGTTTTCATCCAGAACCACATGAACGAAGTGAGCAGCCTGGTCTTCCCCCACACGAAGAATCACAACGGGGGACAATATTTGTGCTGTATCTGCACCATCTCTCAGAGGAAGACACGTAATAGATTGTGAATTGGATATGCATACAATTGGATGGTTAAGAGCTGTAGGAATAGCCACGCCCGTTTCTGGCATAATCATCCAGTAACCGTAGGGTGCTGGACCTGATTCAAACCAATTCAGCGAGTTGACCATAGTTGTAAACCAAGTCTCCCACATTTGCATGTAAACTTCCCGGTTATTGTCTACCTCTTCCCTGACAATAGTTCGAAGTCTGGGCCATATTTGTTCGTGATGACCAAGACCTACGGCAAGAGCTCGATAGCCACAATTTCCATCACCTTCCACGTTAACGATCCCTAGGATCCACCATTGGAAAAGAGGTGGAATTCGAGCCATAAAATATTCACTACTGTCATTTGGAATGTACAAGTCGTGTCTTAAATCGCCCTCGCTCACCTCTTCGTTCAAGTCTGGGACGTTAAAAGGCTCTCCCACGTATGAACAGTGTCTCGCAGTTTCTTCATTTAAGTCTCGGACTTTTTTAGGTTTTGTATAGCTTCTGTGGTGCCCTGTGGGGGGTTTTTGGTTCAAATATGGGATATTTTTTTTAGCCTTGGATTTTTTGTCCTTTTTGCTCGGACGTCCACGGTTACTTTCTTTAACAGCAGGTTGTTGGGTTGACACAGATTCAGGAGCGTATATACCTCTGAGCATGTTTAACATATTTTTATTGACATACGACGATGCTTTGGTAAAAACATTTTGGAATTTTTCTACGTCATCTTGACAAGAAACATATCCAGTCTCTTCAGGCTCTTGAGGCTCTTTAGGCTCTTGAGGCTCTTCAGTCTCTTGAGTATTTCGGACAACAGGCCAATGAACACTTAGTGTTCTCCAAAAATTATCAACATCATTAAGCGGAATAGGCGATCATGTATTCGAAAAAAGTGACTAGTTAAAATTATCGGTATTGACGGGGATAATAACTTGATAGGCATAAATTTAATATACATACCATGAATCTGAAGGTAATACAGTTCGTGATAGCATGGTAAACCATAAACTAACCGCAACTGATGACCACATTCATGTGGGTTCACATTCCCTTTACTTTCTGCGAGTATGAGTAGTAAAGCATCTTTTGAAACATTTTACCGCAATTCGTTAAATAGTGTGCCCTTACACGAATGCAGTTTCTTGATTTTGCTTGTATTCAAAGAGTCGTATCGCAGTTTCTTCTTGCGAGCTATAATCTTGTCGACCGAACACTACAACGTGTCTAAGCTGGACTGTGTGGAGCCCAAGTATAACTTCAATAGCGCGTGTTGACCCTCAACTCTACATGTTGTTGTCTGGCCGAAGCTGCGATATTGATGGTAATGTACGACACAAACATATTGTCGTAATGTTGCAGCCAGTTATTAAAATATAGGAATTCGATTATTTATTTATTAAATAATAATAAAAAAATATATTAATGGGTAAGTACATTGTTTTTGGACCAATAAATCCTGTAGGTGATGATAATAGTGTGTGAACACATCTTCGGTCGGAGCTGTAACCATCAAATCCCATGTCCATCTAACGGACTCATACTCCTTTAGCGTAGCGAATTTGTGTCTGCAATACTTGAGCACATTTTGATTGATATGCCATCGATAGAGTAATCTGTTAGCATTTGGGAATTCTGCTCTGCATGCCCCAAGCAACGCTAAATCTCTGTCGGTGACGATAACCAGCGGGTAATATTGTTCTTCTATCACCAACTTAACACATTCCAACACCCATTTGAAATTTGGCTCTTTTTCACAGTTCAAAAAGCTAAACGCCATTGAGAATGTTCTGTTTGTTGAAGTAACTCCAACAGTTGGAAAGAATGGCAGTTTAAACAACGTGGTAATGTATGTGGAGTCCATCAGCATGATTTCCGGGAATGTTGTCCACAGGGCATATGACGTCGGGTGAACAAAAAATATTTCCTCCAGCTCATTGGTGTGGTCATTTACCCTGGGGCAATATGTATAACCTTTACGCCTCAAATGTACTAAAAGGAGTTGTATCGGAGTCAAATCACCACGACTGGTGCGAAGTATCTTGTGTTGTGCATTATATACCGTTTTAATGCTAGACACGTTATTCGGATCGCTCTCTTTTTGTGAAGAAAGTATAATTCGTGGTGCTACTTGATGTTTTGTCAACTGCTCCACCAAAACTAACTCACTTTCTTTTAATCGCATGGCCTGTGAAAAACCATAGAACGAGTCTACAAAATCATGATTATGCCTCGGACACTTAACCCCTCAAGATCCAACCACTAGTTTTAGTGGTACCAGCTCGACCTTTTATAAATTTCGCCAGTAATCTGAATGGGCAATTAATTTTAGCGGTACCAGTCTGCCGTTCAAGTTCATCTTCTAAACCTTCCGGTGCAGCCTCCATGTCTAGAACACTTAAATTCGATAGAGTACTTATAGCCCTATCTGTTTTAGTTCTTCCTTTAACAATCAGAAAACCGTTCGATTGAGTAGTAGATTGCACCCAATCAGTTAAAGCAACTTCAGTAATCGAACACCTAAAAAAAAAAACACAACAACTTTTATACTTTCATTTTAACATATAATTTATAACTTTTTTACGTTTAACAAATTATTTATTTTTAAACTTTTAAAAAAACCTTGTAAAAAATAATACTTTGGTTTTAAAAACCTTTATAATACTTTTATTTGTAAAAATAATTACCTTTGGTAAAAAATACTACTTTAAAACTTACTTTTATTTTTAAAAAGTTAGAATACGATTAAAATTAGTATACTTTAAACAATTATTATCTTAAAATCATATAAAATGTGTAAAAAAC
>OU343225.1:320964614-321041034 GCA_910596185.1 Chrysanthemum makinoi
AAGATCGGGTTTCGAGTAGTCTGAGTTGTAATTTTAGATGATCAACATTCGCTAGCGTTGGAAATACTCATCAAACATATCTTGAAAACAATGAATCCCAAACAATAAATCCTATTTATCCCAAATGAAAATGTAAACATTAGGCAGAGTGAGAGTCAAACATTAAGTCATATGACCATTAATTAAACATCCATCATCATTTAGTATATTCCACTTTTCCCCTCACAAAAAATGCATCCTGAAGTTGCCATTTTTGATTTAGCAAGTGAATAAGAATGTTGGGTCTATTATAGATTTGATGATACAAAACAAGAAGAATGAAACATGAAGGACTTAAAGTGACAAGAAGGGAAACTACAAAAAGATGGAGGATTTGGAAGATTCTAGAAGATATGCTTAAAAGAATATTTAGTTTCCTAATTGTATTATGATTCCTCTTGTAAACCCTAGATGTCTCTAGTATATAAAGAGACATGGTCATTAGTTTTATGCGTGACAAGATGACGTCTAAAGGTGTGTGTGTGGGAACCTAGGCCTAGGGATTTGGGAAAATGCCTAGGGTTTAGTTAGTTAGTGTTAGATCAAGTCTTTGATCTTGGTTTAGTTAGTTAGTTAGTTTATGATAATGAAAAAACCTTGTTCATAATAATGTTGATTCTATGTTTGAATATTCCGCCTTTATTATTATGTGTCTCTAGATATAATATTAAACCTCGTCTAAGAGCTTACAACGATCTTCACATGTGGTATCAGAGCTTGGGGCTCGTGATATCTAGGATTACAAGGTTTTATTTGTCGAAGAACGATCGAAAATACAAAAAATTCGGATCTCAAATTTTCGTATATTGTTGGGTCTATTATAGATTTGATGATACAAAACAAGAAGAATGAATCATGAAGGACTAAAAGTGACAAGAAGGGAAACTACAAAAAGATGGAGGATTTGGAAGATTCTAGAAGATATGCTTAAAAGAATATTTAGTTTCCTAATTGTATTATGATTCCTCTTGTAAACCCTAGATGTCTCTAGTATATAAAGAGACATAGGGTCATTAGTTTTATTGTACGTACAAGATGTAGACGTCTAAAGGTGTGTGTGTGTGGGAACCTAGGTGTAGGGATTTGGGAAAACGCCTAGGGTTTAGGGTTTTAGTTAGTTAGTGTTAGATCAAGTCTTTGACCTTTATTATTTTTAGTTAGTTAGTTTATGATAATAAAAAAACCTTGTTCAATAATAAAGTAACAATTTGTTTATTCCACGTGCATGTTATTAATCTTTGTTATTGATCCCTAGCTGAGCTTATAAACGATCTTCACAATTGGTATCAGAGCCAGGAGCTCTTGATATAGGGATTCGCAAGGTTTTATTTGTGGAAGAATGATGAAAAATAAAAATTCGATCTCAAAATTTTTGTATTTTTATACAACACTGTTTTAAAACGGCGATAACCTTTTCGTTAACCGTTGGATCGGGACTAAATTTTAGGTGGATGTTCTCTATATAGCTATCTAACTTTCCACGGAGGATCTTCGATCGAGCTTTTATGTGAAAGTACTCTTGAAAGTACTGTTGTGTATTTTGAAAGTACTCGTCGTTATTGGTCCCCTACAAGCAAAGTACTGCGTGGACCAGAAACGCTTGGAATTTGAAAGTACTACTGATTATTGAAAGTACTGTTACTTCTCAAAGTACTGTGAGGAGGTTCCAAAGTATGTTACATTAAAGTAATGCAGATTTTATTGAAAGTACTGATGATTGGATGAAGTAATGCTCCTTCTCCAAAGTACTGCTCAAGGTACTGATTCTTTCTCATATGGTTTTCGAAAGGGGGAAGTCGAAGGATAATGGTTATGGATTTTTGGATGACACACACACGAATGGTTATTTAGTTCACATACACAAGAAGAAATTTATGTTCTTAAAAGGATTCAAAAAGGCTTGTATTAGATTTATTGAATAATTGATTACGAAGAGGATTATTTATCACTTATTTGAAGATAAAGTGGAATTACTTGGTTCGTGTTCTTATCATCTAGCTTGATGAATCTAGCAATGTGTGATTTTTCTTATGATGCTCTATGCACACATTGGCTATCACTTGAAGGAGTTACATTGTAGTACCTGTCTCATACTAGTTGAGGATTCTTGTCAAGGGATTGCGGTCTACTTATATTTGAAGATTATAAGTATAAAGTTCCGTGGATAGTAAAATATTTAAGATACAAGTTTGAGAAATTCTACTTCTTCATCAATTTCAGATACTCGGTTTTCTTCACAAGTAATCATTACATAAAGCCTACAAATTTTGAAGAATCATTGATCTACATGCATCACTCAAGGGGAAGTGTTTGATTTTACT
Organism: Chrysanthemum makinoi; assembly: GCA_910596185.1. Lineage (NCBI taxonomy): Eukaryota > Viridiplantae > Streptophyta > Magnoliopsida > Asterales > Asteraceae > Chrysanthemum > Chrysanthemum makinoi. The sequence continues at coordinate 320,966,975 of OU343225.1, forward strand.
ACTGTTGATCATTATTACTACTGCTAATTGGAGTTTTCTACTGTTTTGGATCCATTTTTCTTATGGTGCGTAATGGTGGGCGATTTGAAGCATTGGAAGTCTTAGATTGGAAGTATGATATTGGTTCTTGGTGGTCAAGATCATTATTTACGTCGTTCTCTATTTGTTGATAACAAAAAGGGAAGAGATGTTTGAGTGACATGTTCAAGTCAAGGGAAAGATTTTTTCATTCATGGTGAGATTTAATTATCTCAACTCTCGCTACTAGATCTAGGGAAGTTCGTACAAGATCGTGTTTGTTTTGTCATCATCAAATAGGGGAAGATTGTTGGGTCTATTATAGATTTGATGATATAAAACAAGAAGAATGAATCATGAAGGACTAAAAGTGACAAGAAGGAAACTACAAAAAGATGGAGGATTTGGAAGATTCTAGAAGATATGCTTAAAAGAATATTTAGTTTCCTAATTGTATTATGATTCCTCTTGTAAACCCTAGATGTCTCTAGTATATAAAGAGACATAGGGTCATTAGTTTTATTGTACGTACAAGATGTAGACGTCTAAAGGTGTGTGTGTATGGGAACCTAGGCGTAGGGATTTAGGAAAACGCCTAGGGTTTAGGGTTTTAGTTAGTTAGTGTTAGATCAAGTCTTTGATCTTTATTATAGTTAGTTAGTTAGTTTATGATAATAAAGAAACCTTGTTCATAATGATGTTGATTCTATGTTTGAATATTCCGCCTTCATTATTATGTGTTACTAGATATATAATATTAGACCTCATCTAAGAGCTTACAACGATCTTCACACACACCCTTAGTCGACTACATTATGGAAGACTTAATTAAAACCTACACCTATGTCGTTATTGAAACAATACTTTGTTATTGAACAAGGTTTTTATTCACTAACACTAACTAATCATAGACGTTTATAGGAACACGTCTACTAACTAAACTAATAACCTAGGCGTTTACATGAACATACTAGGACACACACACCCTTTAGTGACTACATTATGGAATACTTAATTAAAACCTACACCTATGTCCTCTTTATATACTAGAGGATAAGCACTAATAAATAAAACTTCTTTTGCAAGCAAGTCCCTCCCATTTTTGTAGGTTTCCATCTTGTCATATTAAGTCCCTCTTGTTTCATTCTTTTTGTCTTTATCAACTCAAACGTATAATTCCCAACAATCTTCCCTAGTTGATAATGACAAAACCATTCTTGAACGAACTTCCCTAGACGAAGTAGAGAAATTGAGATCGGGGATCTCACCATGAATGAAACAAGTATGTCTTCCTTTGTCTTCCCTTAATCCATGCCATGCCACTCAAACATCTCTTCCCCTTTTTGTTATTATCCAAATAGGGAACATATGCAAATAATGATCTTGACCACCACGAACCAATATCATACTTCCAATCTAAGTCGTCCAATGCTTCAAATCGCCCACCATTACGCATCATAAGAAAATGGATCCAAAACAGTAGAAAACTTCAACTAGCAGTAGTAATAATGATCAGCAATAGTAAAAATCAAACACTTCCCCTTGAGTGATGCATGTATATCAATGATTCTTCAAAATATGTAGGCTTTATGTAATGATTACTTGTGAAGAAAACCAAATATAACGAACTTGATGAAGAAGTAGAATTTCCCAAACTTGTGTCTTAAATCTTGTACTCTCCACGGAACTCCATACTTATACGCTTCAAATATAAGTAGACCGCAATCCCTTGACAAGAATCCTCAACTAGTATGAGACACTGAGCACTACAACGTAACTCCTTTAAGTGATAGCCAATGTGTGCATAGAGCATCATAAGAAAAATCACACATTGCTAGATTCATCAAGCTATATGATAAGAACACAAACTGTGAAACTCAACTACAAAATTAAATAAATGATATTCAACCTTCTTCGTAATCAATTAATCCATAAGAATCAAATAGCCTTTTGAATCCTGTAAGAACAAATTACCAAACTCCTTGTGTGTGTGAACAATAACCTGTGTGTGTAAACTATCCGAACTTCAAACTTATCATGCTCGACTTCCCTTAATTTGAAACTATTGAGAAGCAGTACTTTCAATATAACAGTACTTTGAAACCTCCTCACAGTACTTTGAGAAGTAACAGTACCTTGAGCAGTACTTTAATTTAAGATCAGTACTTTCAATAAAATCTGCAGTACTTTGTGAACATAAGCAGTACTTTCATCTAAACTTGCAGCAGCAGCAGTACTTGAAGGATTATGAAACAGCAGCAGTACTTTTAAACCAAACAGTACTTTCAAGTTGAAGTAGTACTTTGAAAATACACAGCAGTACTTTCAGCATTACTTTCACATAAAAGCTCAGATGGAAGATCCCTTCGGTGGAAAGTTAGATGAGTATATAGAGAACATCCACCCAAAATTTCGTTATGATCCGACGGATAACGAAAAAGTTATGATTGTTACAAAATAGTGCTGTAGTAACCTTACGAATTTTCTGCAGAGACTTCGACATGAATAACTTTGATTGCGAACTTTTATTCACAATCCCTCTGGTGAAAAGTTAGATGGATATACTGAGATGCACCAGCAAAAATTTTAGCTCAATCTAATGGTTCAATAAAAAGTTATGCCCACTTGAAAACAGCCCTGCAGAAAGTTGCGAATTTTGTAAAAAATCAATTCTCTTCCTTCTTTTTCGCCAAGAAACCTTGTGAATCCCTATATCAAGAGCTCCCCGCTCTGATACCAATTTTTGGATCGATATACTTTAATCAAACTAACTTAACTAGCTTGTTAAGGTTTAATAACCTCAGATAAATCCTAAGTTATTAACAAAGAAACACTGAGCAATCTTTATTAAGTACGCGGAATTTACTTAACAAAGCTAAGAAGAATAACTTTTATTATAAACTCTAAATCTGTTTATTATGCAGATACTCTAATACAACTCTAAGATTATCAAACTTCTCTCTAAAACTCTAAACAACTTGTGAATTCGTAAACTCTAAAACTCATAAACTCGTACATCTAATGCCAATCTAGGAGTCCTTTTATAGGCTCAAGGATATCCTAGTCGGTTTACAATTTGTAACCTTGTATGACAAGTAATCTAAACATAGAATAAAATACTTTCCATAAACGAATATAACAGTTCTTTGTTCTTGCAGTACTTTGACTTCGAGGTGCAGTACTTTGACTTTGTCTTTAGAAGTACTTTGACTCTTTGACTTTTTCCAGTACTTTGCAGCTTACAGCACTTTCATATCTTTAGTACTTTCATGTCATCAGCACTTTCATATCCCAACAATCCTCCCCTAACTTGAATTCTACTTGTTTGACTTCAAGTTCCTTTGTAAATGTATCTTTAGCAGCTTCATCTTTAAGGAAATATTTGCTTCTTAGTCTTTACATTATATCTCTGTAGTGTCTGTACTTGTCAAAGTATCTCTTAGAATTGTTCTTTCTTAGCAGCATCCAGCAAGCTCCATCTTTTCAGCAACACAGCAACATATGACAATTTGTAAATTAATTCAGTTTAAGTTGCATATTATTCTCATCACTTCCAGATGTGTTAACTCCTATGAGAGGTGAATCATTGAAAATTTAATGGATTTAGATCTCTTTACCAAAGCCATTATCTTTGGAGTAGCCATATGTTTTGGTGTGTAAGACCATGGTACATTGATAACCATATGATTTTAGCAAATCATCAGCTATCAACAGATTTGATTTGTCTTTACCAAAAGTTGTACCCTTATGGACTAGTTAGTTCTTTTTTTTAATGGTGAACTAATTACCAATAATGGTTTTTCCACGGCCTTTACCACAAGCCATTTTCTTGTGGGCTAGCCAACTCTTCACATTAACCGATATGGTGAGTTGATGACCATTCAACTTATTAGCAAGTTGACAACTAAAACGGATTTGATATATCTTTACCAGAGCCGTTTGCTCATGGATTAGCCAATCCTTTTGTAACCATGGTGGATTGATGACCTATAGATGTTTCCATCTCAAAATCCATTTATTTATCCTTTGTTTCAAAAATATTTGTTACTTAACAAAAAGATTTCTTTCAAAAATTACTTAAATGGTTTAAAAGCTGCAAGCAGTACTTTGATGAAAGTACTGTTTGATCAGCAGTACTTTGAATAAAGTACTGATTTATCAAAAATAATTTATTCAATGAAATTCATACCAGTTTACTCATCTTCTTCAGCAATGGCAGTCCAGTTGATAAACAAGTTGATAACCATGCAAGCAGTTTCATTATCCTCTTCTACTTCCAATCCATGCTCTAGCAATCTTCTCATGAGCTCAACTGTGAGAGGATATCTTCTATTCACAAACATGTGTATCATTGTACCATTTTCCAGCTCTAAAACATGAACTCCAGACTCTTCAAAGAATCTCCAACAAACAATTTCCCAGTTTTCTTGATTCTTCCATATATCATCAGTGCTTTCCTCTTCTGTTTCCCACATAGTTATGAGATCTCCAAGCAAAACTAGACCAATTCCTTCTGATGGATTATCTCCAAAATAAGCTTTCACCACATTATATAGATAGAATAGATCCACTCTATCTATAATATGTAATAAATCCCATAGCCTATTGAAAACTTTGAAGCTTTCATCTTCTTTATGAAAAATCATATAATCTCCATCTTTGGATTTCACAACTTCAAAAGCACTCATCTGAGTTCTGTTCATCTTCATGTCAGCATCTTCTTTTGAATAATCAAAATCTACCACTCTGAGATAATTTCTTAATGCATCTCTAGTCTCAGATCTTAATTCAACTCTTTCTTTCTTTGAGAACTGTCTATCTGTAACTTCAGTTTTCCTTTTTCTTTTTAAACTCTTCTTCCTTTCTTCTTCAGTCCAAGGAGCTTCTTCTCTAAAATCTTTGATGCCTGCAACACTCTTCTTATAAGCCTCTGTTTCAGCATAGAGTCTTTTTCATATCAACATAATTCAGTCGCAATCCTTTATATCCTCGACCTTTCAAATAAGCCATCATAGCATTCCTGACTTTAGCTAAATTAGGTCTTCTAGGCATATATCTAACAGGAGTAGGTGACTGTAATGGTTCATCAGCTTCAGCATTTAATTGCTCTTGCAACTTCTTAGCTGCTTCTCTACTTTGAGCTTCTTCAGCTTCCTGAGCTGCTCTATCTTTAGCATTTAACTCTTCTTGAAACTTTCTAGCAGCAGCTTCATTCCTAGCAACTTCAATTTCTCTAAGTTCTGCCAAAGTAAGTTTCTTCTTCTTAATTTCTACCAGAACACCTTTCCCTTTATCCTTAGGATCAATTGCAGGTTGAGAAGTTCTTTGTTGTTCTTCTTCTTGCACTTCTCGAATAGTAACACCACCTCTTGGTTGTGATAAATCTTCTAAAATTGTAGCAATGAATTCATCATCACTTGCAGAATGAATAGGTTCTAGTGTAGCTTCCTCCTCTTCTTGTATAACAGTTGTAGAAGGACCAGCTTCTTCTTCAAAATTCAATACTCTTGGAGTTATTACCTCTTGTCTAAAAGTACCTTGCAAAGCAGTACTTTGTTGCTCAGTACCTTGATCATCAGTACCTTGAACTTGAACTTGTTCCTCTTGTTCCTCAGTATCTTGAATGATCTTTTCTTCAGTCTTTTCATGTTCTTCAGTACCTTCAGGTTCTTTCTTCTTCTCAACATCTTCTTTCAAATTTTCTTCTTCTAAATTCCTCCCCAAATTGACAGAAGATGGTTTATGAACCTGGTTGCCTTTGCTTTTCCTATACTGCCTTTGCTCCTTCTTCTTTGTTTTAACCCAGATACGAAATTCTTGAACCAATGGCCACACAAAAGTTTTTAGCCTTCTAAACTTCAGTTTCAATTTCTTTATCTGCTTGGCTTGAACTTTAGTAGTCTTTTTCAATTTAACCAACTCCCTTGTCAAAACATAATTATCCAATGTGATTTCTTCAGGAGGTATGGTATGTGAATCTTCTCCTTGAATATGTGAATGTTCCTCTGATTGAGAAGCAGGACCAGACCCTTGTGGAGATGGAGAAGGTGAAACTGCTACATCTTCTTGAACTTCAGTACTTGGAGAAGCAGTACCTTGTGAAGATGCAGTACCCTCTTTTGATACAGCTTGTGGAGAAGCAGTACTTGCAGATGCAGTACTTGCAGGTGCAGTACTTGCAGATGCAGTACCTTCAGTAGCTTCATCAGCTTCAGTATCAGCTCTAACAGCCTGAACAACTTCCATCATAGAAGTAGTTAAGGGAGTATCTGGACCCCTGAATAAAGGACTCCGTTTTGCCATAAAAGTAAAAATCTTCGATTGTTGAACAATAACAGGCAATAAATTTGTAGGTTTTGGTACATCAGCAAGTTGCTTGTTCAAGAAAACCTGTATAAACCTTGGATACATTAGCCAAGTAGAGCCATGTGAGATATGTGAGAGCATTCCATCCAGTATTAGCCTTGAGAAGTTAAAAACCCGATCTGTAGCTAACCCAACTATAGCAGATGCTAAATTTGACCCAAACTGCTCCCAAGAGGTACTCTTAGCACTTATGCAATGGAGCAACACATGAACCAAAAATTTCCAATGAGGACAAAATAATTGTTTTCGAAACGTTTGTTCATTCAAAGATCCTTCATAACCAATATGTCGAAAAGTATCCCATATCAACTGTTTATCAAACCGTATAGCCCCATCCGCATCATTGAACAATAAATCTTCTCTGATGGAGGCTTCAGTAATCTTAACAGTTCTTCTAGCAACTGTTGATCGAACATAATATTCATCATTCTCCATGTTATCCCTAGCATTAGCCCAAAATTCTTGAATCCAGGGCTCAATTATATCCGGCTCTACTAAAAGAGCATAACTGATGGGCGAACCAGTAAGATAATCAATTATATCATGAAAGAGTATATTTGCTTCAGTCTTATCCAAATTAGCCACCATATTGTGCTTTGAAACAGTTGGACGATTAGCCATTGTTGATTATTGAAGCACAAAAGAATTGTAATCGTATAATATAGAGATGATGAGAGAAAGATGGAAAAGATTCTAAAGTATCAATATAAGAGGGAAAATCGGAAAGTAGTTATTTATAGGTGAGATTTGAAAAATCATATCCCATAAAAACATTGTTACCGTTAGCATTAATTACCCCTCAATATAACCGTTGGAACAGTACTTTAATAAGACAAACAGTACTTTCCACGTATGCAGTACTTCCCTAAGCAGTACTTTACAAGCAGTACTTTTGAAGCAGTACTTTCTTGAAAAACAGTACTTTTCCAAATTCTTCTGTAAACACTAAGTATACATAAATATCCTCCCCTCAAGCAATGCACAGTACTATACTAATACTAAATAGTCCTCCCCTTAAATGTAGCTTACTAACTAATATCCAAAACATCTGACAGAAACTCCTTGTCTCCTGTCATGCTAACAGAACAACCACCATCAACAATAATATGATCTTTAAGTTCCTCTGCCGGGTTGCCCTGTCTAATAAGATGAAAAAGTTAGTTGCTTTGAGGAACCCAAGCCATTATTGACTTGTGTTCCCCTTGTGGAGTGACATACTCACATTCTTTGAGTATATAATCTCCACTTTTTTCTAAAGCATGATCCAATATTATCTTGTTATTCAAAACATGTGGATTTTCAACAAAGCTTTCTAGTTTTTCAACACAACTCTCTTTTACAAGTTCATTCTCTTTTTCTTGTATCACAAAAACATCGATTCACTTTTGGTTGAAAGTACTGTTTGTCCTCTCAGCATATTTCCCTCTTAACCCATTCCGTTTTAACACTTGGTTCCTGTGATCTAAATCTCCTATATGAATTGTAATATCTCCTAGGTTGATAGTGAGATCTTCTAGGACTCCTATTCCAAGTAGTGTGATCAGTACCTTGTTTTGGTGAGCATACTTTGAGAAAGTACTGGTCTAAAATTAACAGTACTTTGGAAAGTACTGTGAGATACTGAAGGTTTTGAAAAAGGTCTTCTCTGGTGAGGGTATCTATGATCTGGTGAGAAATTCCTGTGATTGACCCTATTTGAATTATTCCAAACTTGTTTGTGCTCTCTAGGTTTCTGGTTGACAGTCCTGTTCTTTGGAAATTTACTAAGATATTCTGAGTGATGTTCACAATCCTTAATTAGATGAGTAGGACTAAAACACACAAAACACAGTTTTTGACCCATATTTCCAAAGTGACTTCTTCTATGTCATGCCCAAAATTATTTTGCCTTCTTGGTGAATGATGAAACCTGTTTTGACCAAATTTATCCCAAAAAGGTTTAGCAGTACTGTTTTGAAAAGATTTTGCAAAAGGTACTGCTTGGGGAGCAGTACTTTGATTTGAAGGTACTGCTTGATTTTGAACATTATTTTCAACAGCTTCTTTGGGTTTTTCAGACCTAAATTGAGCTACAAGCTTTTTCCTAAACTCTAGACTGTCTACTCCAAAACTAAAAACATCAGGCCTAGGGGGTTGATGAATGCCAGTGGGATGGGGAACAGCATCATAATCATTAGCTTTCTTATATTCAGGAGGTGAGTCACTTATTGAACCCTCATTACTAGATGTGTCTACATAATTAATGAGTTCTTCATCACTAGTGAGTATATCCTCAAAATCACCTTCATCCTGATCACTAGATTGGTTTTTTTCTAGTTTACTAAAATCCATTCCAAAACCTAATCCAGTTTTAAGGTAGGCTCTTTGCTTTTTTTGAACATAAGAAACATGTGACACCTTCACCCAAGCAGCAAACTTAGCTAACAAATCATCTCTTTCCTTAGTTAATTTCTCAATTTCAGCAATTTTACAGTTTAATTTCCATTCACTAAGTTTTAACTGTTAATCCTGTTGTTCATATTTTTTCATTCAAGCTACTTCATTATTTTGCATGTGCTAAGATTTTGGCTTCCATAGATTCTAAGGTTATTTGATAACCAGCTACCTCAGACCTAGCCCTAACACAATTATCTCTTTCGTAAACATAAGCATTAAGTACTTTTTGATAAAAATCATGACACTTAGAACATACCTCTGTGATAGGAGTTGATGCAGCTTCAGTCGACATCTTTAGGTTTTGTTGTAGTAGGGTTTCTTCCTAGTCAGAGTTTCCACACAAGCTATGATACCACTTGTTGGATCGATATACTTTAATCAAACTAACTTAACTAGCTTGTTAAGGTTTAATAACCTCAGATAAATCCTAAGTTATTAACAAAGAAACACTGAGCAATCTTTATTAAGTACGCGGAATTTACTTAACAAAGCTAAGAAGAATAACTTTTATTATAAACTCTAAATCTGCTTATTATGCAGATACTCTAATACAACTCTAAGAAAATCAAACTTCTCTCTAAAACACTAATTAACTTGTGAATTCGTAAACTCTAAAACTCATAGACTCGTACATCTAATGCCAATCTAGGAGTCCTTTTATAGGCTCAAGGATATCCTAGTCGGTTTACAATTTGTAACCTTGTACGACAAGTAATCTAAACATAGAATACAATACTTTCCATAAACGAATATAACAGTTCTTTGTTCTTGCAGTACTTTGACTTCGAGGTGCAGTACTTTGACTTTGTCTTTAGCAGTACTTTGACTCTTTGACTTTTTCCAGTACTTTGCAGCTTACAGCACTTTCATATCTTCAGTACTTTCATGTCATCAGCACTTTCATATCCCAACAAAGAATATACACCAATGAATGTAGATCTACTTGATGACTGAATGAGCATGGGAGAAACATGAAGCTTGTTGATGAAGAATGTTGATGAGAATGGTCATAAACATGAAGATTTCTCTTCTTTTGAAGATAAAGCGCACTGAAGCGTACACTTTTGTTTTCTTTGAGGAACGGGGCCTGAAGTGTTATCTGCAGACGCCATTATGATGAAGTACGAGGCCTGAACTGATTTGAACAGAAATCATAGCCGAATGAATATCAAGATTGAGTTACTTGAACCCGTGAGTTATGAGATATCAATCCATTTGTAATCCATACTTTAAGCCAGTCCATGTATTGAAGGATCAAAGTATCTACAACAGAGTAAGGACTACCTGCACTAATATTACAAACTTGATTGCATATATTTTGGTTAGTGACATCAGTATCCAAACCCTTTGTGGTTTCACGGTCAACTTTGAGATTGCCATTGGTAAACATCTTTCCTGTAGGTATCCACCTAAGTCCAGCATCCTTAAAAATTCTACCAGATGGTATCCACTTATGGCAAGGTCTAGGATTGTTAGGCTTCATATGCATAGTGGAAGACTTATCCTTATTCCTATTTTCCAAAGATTTAGTCATTGGTAACCATCTAGGAGAGGCTTTTGGTTTCATTTGCTTCATATGCACTGTGGATGACTTAGTGTAAATCCTAGACTTAACAGGTTGTACCATTGCATGAGCATTTACTTTCATCAGGGATTTTGTGAAACATTTATCATGATTAGCATTAAAGATACATTTCAGACACTTTGAGCACACAGCTTGTTTGGATTTAGAAATAGATCTTGATTTCTTAGAGTGATCTGCTATGGGAATAGCTTTAATCGAAAAGCAACTACTATTAGATGTAAGCCAATCCCTAGTCCTTAGATTAGTGTTCCTAGGTAATGGTTTAGAACTACTAGCAGTGCCTTGAAATCTCGAAGAATTCATCATCCTAGGTCTTGCACCTAAAATTCCATCTTTGCGATTTTGTGCCTTCTTTCTAGCCATTTCAAGATAAGATTTCTTATACAAGTCATTCATATCAATTTTCCTAGGCAAGTGAGGTGAAGTGACTCATTTTGTCAAAACTTGTTTCGCATCAACTTGGGAGGCAAACCGCGTTTTGAAAATTTTGGTCGTTCGGATCTAAACGCATTCGGTTGTCTAATAACTGGTTTCCCAAGTTTGATGGTTTTGAAAACTTAGTGTTCACACTATTCCCTGTTGTTTTCTAAGCTCATTTTTAAGGCAACAATAGCGAAACTCTTTTCCTGAAGTTGAGCTTTGAGATCATCAATTTTTGCTATCAAAGAGTTTGTTTCCATTGACTTAGTTCTAGCTTCTTTAACAGAGTCACTTAGTTCTAAGTGATGCTTTCTCAAAGACTCATTTTCCATTAGTAATTTTGCCACACAAACTGCTAATTCATCATTTCTCATTTGAATATCATCAATAGCATTAACATCAGAATTACTTGTAACCAAATTACTTTTCACATGCATACCGAAATATGTTTCTTGATTGTAAATGGTTAAGTCTTTGTCTTGAAGCTGATCTTTCAAAGTGTTAATTTCAAAAAGTTCACGGAATTCAGGAAGTTCCGGGTTTTTACATGGTTTGTTAAGTTGAAAACTTTCTTCTTTACTCTGTATCGCAATTTCAAGTGAAATGCAATGTTATTCAAGATTTGAGAATTTGTTTGAAAGTTCATCAAAAGCCTTTTTATTAACCATATCTTTTGTTTTAAAACACTTAATCTCGGACTTCAGCCTCAACAAGACATTTATCGAGTCATGTTCAGCATCATGATCAGTTTGTTTAAGTACTTTAGCAGATGCACTATATTGAACAGTAAAGGGTCCCTCATTACATGACACTGTTCAATTTCTGGTCCGATATCTGCATCCACATCATGTGTAACAAGAGTCACGAACCGGCCGGTTGGTGTGTCAAGCTTATCTATTTCGAGCCTCGTATTGTTTCAACCCGATCCATCATCCGATGCCTTCTTGGTCTCAACACTACAATTAATTGATTGTACCCGAGATTCATTCGCCTTTCTGATCACAGCATCCACTTCTTGTGTGACGGAGTTCTGGCGCAGTTTGGTTACATCATTCTTTGTTGTTTCGAATTCGCATTCAACACCCGACCTTTCGGATACATTACCCGACTTATCACAAATATCTCTCAAATGTACCTGACACTCATCTACTTTTTCATCTTTCTGAGTAACTTCCTCAATATACCTCTCCACATTATCCATGAGATGGATAAGTGTCTCATATGTTAACACGCTAATTTCCAATCCAGTGTGTCTCTTGAAAGACATTTCAGTCATGTCTTGATCATAATCTGATGAGAATTCCCTTCTAATGAATGACTAAAAGTGTTTGTAGATCACTTGAAGTGCAGCACTAGAACTATCCTTTTGAACCTTCTCTTTGTCAAGTTGTAGCTCCAATTGCTCAAGGTTTAACAACAAAGTTCCTGTTAATGTGGATAAGTCCTGACGGAAGAGGGCAATACATGTTCGTTCCTTTGTTACGTGTGGAAGTAACATGAGGTGAGAATGAAACCATTGAAAAGTTTCAATGCTTGCTTTCCTTTTGCATGGCATTCTGTAGCCTGAACAGGTGCAAATCTTTCTCATTGGACTCAGAGCATGAGGAACTCAAATCATCATTGATTGATTCCATCATCTGTAATCAGTTTAGTATAGACTAATAATCTCATGGTTGTCTACAGATCATACAATTTAAGCACTTCTGAAATCACACAATAGAAAGACATGATGTGGTAGAATGCACGGATTTTACAAGTCTATGATTTAAACCGAGAAATAGAATCTTTCACGGGATTTTACTAAAATCAAGACCAAACTGTTAAGCAATGACCAATGGAATGTGTTAAGATGACTGATGGATCGACACAATGATAGACAATTGTGTGTTAGGACATATGATTGTTTATAGGATTAGCAGAGATGTTGTTTGGTTGAGATTTGGATTGGTTTATGCGTTTTACTTGAGAAATTTAGGTCTAAAAACATAAAACCTCAATAACTTCTGTTCGAGCATATTTAGGCTCGAATATTAACCCAAATAATTCGGCGTGCCATTCTCCTCGTTCTCACGGTCGTTTTGATGGGTAGAAGCTGAAAACGGAGTTACGGTTCAAAAGTTATGACCGTTTGAAGTTTTATCGGGAAAAGTCAACAAAACGCTCTGAAGACAAGTCGCTAAGTCCAAGTCGCTAAGACCAAGTCGCTAGATACAAATCGCTAAAGCACCAAGTCGCTACACAGTCAAAGTCGCAAAGAGTAACTCGCTAAGGTCCAAGTCGCTAACACCAAGTCGCTAAGAATTTGCACTACAACTCACTAACAATTCTTGAAGCAAGTCGCTAACCTCACCAAGTCGCTAGCCGTAATGGAGAATCCACTAACTTGTACTATTTGTCGGCTTGTCTCAATAGACAAGTCGCTAGGCTCAAGTCGCTAACAACTAACACTGTAACTTCGCTAACTTTTACTTGAAGCAAGTCGCTATGATGAAAATCACAACGAGAACCAAGTCGCTAGCAAGAAAAACTTCAAAAACACACTTTTCAATCCAAAACAAGCTCAACCACAGTGATTCAAGCTTTCCAAATCAAAACCCAAGCACATACAATGATTTTTAACACAAAAGTATAATCAAAATCCAAACTTTAACACTAGAAATGATCCAAATGATGCAAAAACCACTAAACTTTTTCAAACCCAAAACCATATAAAACCACTAGAAATCCAAGAACATGTAAGAGAGATGATCAAACCATGGCTCTTGATACCAATTGTAACATATTGGATTTCATAAACACATCATAACATATAAATTAGGGTGTATAGTTTAGAGGTTTTAGAGAGAGAAAGTAGGATGGGAGCCTTTCTAGAGAGAAAGTGAAAGAAAACATAGAAGGTTAGATTAAGAGTGAGAAAGGTCCAACCCTCTACCTTGGGAGGTAGAGGGTATTTATAGTTACAAACTAAACGTGCTCCTTCCAAGCGTGGATCGGCATACAGTGGGTAACGACCCGTCCTTCCTCCACGGTGTTACACTACGCTAAACTAAACTAATAACTAACTAATAAACTGATAAATAACGTAACTAACGATATGTCTACGAGCTAACTTATGCTAGATAATATTTGGGGTGACCGACTCTTTAATATGGAATTTTCTAATTCCTAACAGAGCCTAGGTTATAGAGAACTGGGTATATTTTAAAACCTAGACTATAACCACTTTTACAAAAACTTAACCCAATGACCGACACATGCCTGCCTGCCAAGCTGATTGCCTCACTTATGACTCGTTGAAGTCATCTTTGATAATATAGGTGTTTATTACTGCCAACTTAGTCTCACTATTAGCTAGGATTGCCTTACTTATACGTATATTTACGTATCATAGCGCTACGCCTTCTCCCCCACATAAATTAAATAATTGTTCAACCTTTCATAATAAACTTTAAAGGCATTAGGATATGTTACTAGTATAAGTAAGCTAAGCATTGCAAGATTCATTGAACCTCGGGTGAATATAGCTTGATCACCTATATTCAACCAGGGACAGTGGGACATAGCCTGATCACCTATGTCCCACTCGAGGTGAATGTTGCAATATTGAAAGTAGTTATCATAGTGTTATGTCCAGTTGACCTCCTGATCGACTTCTAAAAAGATTAAAATTTTCATCATAAGAGTTATAAAGGTTTACTCCTACACATCACACACTGACGTCACAACAATTCCTCGCTACGATACTTTTCTCCTAATTGGAACGCCTTTCTCATTACTACACTCCCTAAACTGACCATTTTACACCACTACCTTACGCCTCCGCGTCTACATCTTACTAGCAACGTGCATGGAGATTTTCCTGGCAGATGATGCACGCTACCACTTCACGCAAGGACACCACAGTGATCCATATTGAAATGGACCACTCTACGCCACCACTTCGCGCCCTCCGTACCTACGTTATGTATGAGATTTGCTTAGCATATAATACATAACTAGTGAAATGTTGCATGATGTGAGTTAATGATTATATTTACCATTTAAATTTGCTTAGTAGATTATGCGCGACTAACAAAAATTTTAATTACCACACGACATTACTATAGGTCTAGGTTATATCTTCTTGGGTTGCTACAATACCATGTCTTCGTCTTCCGTCCCATTGACTTATCGTCTTCATTAAACCTCTATTACTAGAACATTGCAACCCACGTCTTCATAACCCCATCCTATCATTATTCTCTCATACGTTGAGATCGAAGTTGTCTCGTCATCCAATATTGTAAATAGTGTCACCTCTACCTTAAAACTCGTACCAAATCGATGAACCAGATTTCTTCCCTAGCCGTTCTGGGAACAACACACTTTGACATCTACAAAGGGAACCCCCTCGCTAAACATAAGTAATAAACGAACGACTAAAAGATCTAAAAACATACCAAGAGTTAACTTGCGACTTAAGCCACTTTTCCTGGGAACAGATCCCTAATCTTCCACTCATCTCTTTGAAAAACCAACTGTCTGTCCTACTTTCCCTCTTATGAAATAATAAACTTTGCCGTTATCTGACACAAACTGCTTTCAACTATTTTATCGACCATTTCACGGTCACTTTACAAAAAGTCTTACTACTATGCCATTAAACCGAAAACTTGCTACCTTACTAATACTTCATAAACAATGACCTTACTAATGCTTTGCAAACTATTTTATTATAGAGTGATAAACTGATTAATTTCCTTACTCCTATTTTATGAAACAACAAACAACTGCGATAGCGATTTGTAAACTATATTACAAATTTTTTCATGCAAGTTATATTATGGTCTTATAAACTATTTTACCCTTTTAGTGAGCTGTTTTAGCCACTGTCTGATTTAAAACCATAAAACTTGGTACTCTTACCTCACAAACTATTTGCCTTTACTTTACTGACTATTTTATTACCACCCTATAAACCATCTTGATATTAATTAAATTACGAAATCTTCTACTAATTGACAAACAATAAAGTACTTTCTTATAAGCTATTTTACAAATCATTTCACGAGTTATTTTACAACCCGAATTATTGTCATACCGAAAATGTCACAAATTTAACTGCGATTTCACTACTATTCTATAAGTGATAAATCATTTTCTACTACCCTATGAACTATTTTAAAAATCATCTCACAAGCTATTTATTTAAACCAAATTGTTGCTTTAATACCAAACCACAAACTACGATTTATTATTAAACTGTAGATAATAAAAATATTTTTTTCTTACTCAATAAAGTGGTTTTACAAACCTTTTCATGAACTTTACTACAATTTCCTTGCAAACTATTTACTCCTCTTAAAAAGCTTTAAAGGATAACCGGTATTTTCTTTTGAATATAAACCAAATTTTCAAGTAAAAATAAGCTTTTTAGAAAACAATAATGAGAAATGCTGAGAAACCAAAACTGATTCATCATCTACAAAAGCTAAGGTATTTGAAGTTATTTGAAATTGTGGAACAACTTTTGAACCTCCAGCTTGAAACCGAATCCATGTTGTCGCTTAAAACTTTATTTAACAAGTTTTCATCACAAAAGCTGAAATTCATCAACTTTCTTTACATACATCGAGTTGTTTTTAAAGATTTTAAAGACTCTATATATTTTTATATACCGTTCAAATTAGAGAGGATGGTGACAACCTACCAACAAGAATAACCTTAACAACTAAATTCTGCCCATAAACGTTTAAAACTTATGAAAACATGCATACCCAACCAAATCTTCTCCTATGACGTTTTCACCTTCGAGTACTTTTCTTTAAATAACAATTGTACCACCAATAAAACACGTTGTGGCATTTTTTCTAAAAAGATTTATTCTAACGAGTCAAAAATTTTCTGATCAAACCTTATCAAAATTTCTTATGCTAAGAAATATGAAAAAATCGACCCTTGCAAAATTATTTTACTTGCGTCACGTGTAAAAATCGTGTTATTAAATTGGGATCCTTTCGAGGATGCAAACCTCTTACTCAGTTTTATATCTCCAAGAAATTGTGTTTCTTGAAAAAAATGTTATTTGAATAAATTTATCCACATCACGTTTGCGAACAAAACTAGAAAACTTCAAAAATTTCCCTTTATCACCTAAGCGGCTAACACAAACTTAACCTTGAGGACGAGGTTCCCATAAGGGGTAGGTACTGTAACCACCCGTAAATTTCCAAGTCATTATTCACCTGTAAAGAATGAAGTAATTGTTTATCTAATTTAATAAAACGCTCTTACACATTTTCACGCCTAAATTTTTACTTTTTAATTGAAATATGCAATCACGGTTAACATTGATAAACGAATAATGCAAAATAGTTATTTCCTAATTTTTGCTGATGATCTAAACACGACAATGAGAGGTTATCTCGATAAATGAGACCGCCCACATACCGACACCAAATTAATAACGGCACAAGTTTTAATCATTTATTTTCCAAGTAATACTGATGCTTTATTATTACGTTCGCAAAAACGTTTCCAAAAATATAATTTTTATATTTTGCGGATACCGGAACGATACGATTATGTGGAGATTCGACAAAACACGGAGTACATTCAATGCCGTAAATAATAAGAATAAGTCAAAAAGTATCCTAAACCTGGATCCAAAGCCCTTCATTTTCATCTCTGCCCTTTTTCTTCTTCCTCTTCTTTTTTGCTTCATCTCTCCCATGTGCTTCTCTTTCTGCTCTCCTTCTACTTCGCCGAATCCCTAACAAACTCAAAAGTGAGATATCACTTTCATCTCTTCCCAACCCAGGCTCACAAGAAAGCTCCTAGGGGACCATCCAAGGAAAAATGGACAAAATCTTCTCCTTTGATTCTCTTACATAAGCTGCCATACCACAAGGAGGGATACACACATTCAACCTTCCCACAATCACCTTCTACTTCTCATCACTGCCATTGAAGACCATGGGTGTTTATACACGGGTTATAGATCGAGATCGAGTCACAATAGAATTGATTTGGGTTTATCTTGATTGGTGAGACTCTCCATGCCGCCCTCACCATCCCTCCATCTCATCTCGTCACCTCTTTTGCCCTTGTGGTATGTCAAACGAAAACCCATTTTTATTCATCTTTTGATTCAAAACCGAATATGAATTGTTTGTATAGTTTCGTGGAATAAGTTGTATTAAAATCAGGCTTTAATTTACTATCGTGTGGTTATAAAAGTTATGAAAATGGTTTTTGGGTCCTTCTTGCTTCGGGTCTGATGATGTCTCGATGTTATTGTTAAAGTTTTATAAACGAGTGGTGTGGAAAAGTCATGTTATAGTTTTCATGAATCTGGGTTTGTAAAATAGCGTTAGTCGTGGATTTGTGTGGTGAGACGTTAAAACTCGTTTTGAAAACTTCTAAAGTCGTAAACGACTCGTGAAAAAAATATATGAAACGTAAAAATGTAAGTTTTGGCTCAATCTTGGATCGATACTCGTCTCGGGTTATTGGCTTGTTTCGTGTTTAATGCGGTTTTATACTCGAGTTGTGGGCACATTTAGACTCAATATATACATGCGAACTTACCACTCCTCTTGTTAAAACTAATCCCAAACCGAACACTTAATGAACCCTTTGTTGAGCCATAAGGCCCAACCCATTACCGAGTGCTTATTTTGTTTTCCCAGCTTATTCTACTTATAAGCTGTTTACAAAACTTAAAAACCTTCAATTCGACTTATTTCAAAAACTAGAAACAAACCAAGCGCTTAATGGGCCCGGAAGCCCAATAGACTATTCGAGAGCTTATTTGTAATAAGCTGATCTAGTAAGGCAGTAGGCTCACGAGTAGACCGAAATGGAGTTATCTGTTATGTTAAAGCTTTTAGAGAAAGCATGTATGTCGTGGGTTTCGAACTCAGCTCACGCTGGGTTTGTATAACCAAAACTAAACACAACTCGAGATCACATATAATCTTATGCGAGGAGTAGAATACGAATGGCCTAGCATCCATTGGTTATGTCTTGGGTTTATGGTGAGGTGTGTGGGTTCGATTCAGGCATTGGCGTTGCCACATTTTGCCATTTTTGTTATTTACGGCGATTTTACACTTCCAGCCCTTCAACTTCTAAACAAATGACAGTTTTCTTAAAACTAATACGTATAAGTTAGTAATTTATATGAATATTTACACTTACAAACCCTCAAATCTAAAATACTTGATATTTTCTTAAAAACTTTTATAAAGTTGAACTTATATAAACATTTACACTTTCAGCCCTTAACTATGGACAACTTATTATTTTGTTAAAAACCTTTATAAATTTTGTATAACTTTTACAACTTCAAATCTCCAAAGTCGAACCCTTTGATACTCGTCATCCTAAAATTGTATAAGTTCGATAAATTTTTAATACTTTACCACATTTAGTTAAATGAATATGTTAAAATATATTTTTAACGACCACATCCGCGTAAACTATAAATATTATATTTTTCAAATATAATATTTTCCCACAACTCCGATAAATATATATTGTATATATATTTATACCCCTCAAAACTAAACAAAGTCTAATAAATAAAAGTTTATTTGTGATTATTTCCACTTTGATAAAGACTTAAGTCAATATTTGAGCCGACTCTTATACGAAAGTTTCGTATACATTTTTCCCACGTCTATTCCAAGAGCCAAAACTTAAGAAATATTTTCACAACTACATTTTATGTACGTCGATAAAGACCACATAAGTTACGTAACACAAACACATGAGAAAGCATTTGGAAACCTTTTGTGTTTAAACTTTAAGCATTACCACACAAGTTAAAACGATGCAAGTGTCTCACGAATAAACTGTTTCCAAACATTATCATTTGAAGTCGTAAACCGAATGTTTACCAAAGTCTAAGACTTATCATATTATATCTAGGTTTCGTGTTGAAGCCACTAATACTGCGCACTCATACTATTTGAATTTACGCTATTTCGGATCTCTTCAACTAAGGTGAGTTCATAGCCCCACTTTTACTCTTTTAACTGTTTTATAAACGCTTTGGGGGAGATACATGCTATAAACTAGAACACAAGTCTTTTCTTAAAATGCATGCTTGCATGATTATTATTATTATAGCCTAAGTTGCCTGCCAAAAGTCCCCTTCATCATGAACCATTAATCACTTGCGAGTGAACGCGAATATTGTGGATAGTACTATGGGAATTGACAACCCCGACTCGGTTATCAGAAATAACTGGGGTGCACTATATTTGATTATTTCTATGTAATTGGCTATTACATATGGGGGCAATTTTATTACTTACACCAGTAATTAGGTGTATGCAGTTAGTATTGGTGTCATGAGCTTAGTGCATAATAATAATCTTTGTTTTCTATGGTAATTGTCTTCGAAGCAATTATCATCTCTTACTTGTGTTCAACTATTTACTAAACCTATGAATATCACTCAACCTTTGTGTTGATCTTTTACGCATGTTTATCTCAGATATTAAAAAGGCGATAGCTAACTTTGGAGGCGCTTGGGCATTGGCATGGCATGGTCATAGATGACTCTGATTTACGTATGGGGACCACATTTTATTAATGGACCATTTTTCCGCAACAAATCAACCTTTGTAAACTCTATTTTACTTCAATAAATGAAATCTTTTAAGAAAAATCTTTATTTTTCACTTTGTGTTATGATCCAATTGAGTAGCATCCGAAAAACCTTTTCTTCCGCTGCAAACCATTTTTGGGGGTGTTACAACTACAACTTCCCAAGCTACTCAAGTTCCTCTTAAAAGGGCTTGTTTCATTCTCACGGGGAACCTACAAAATCTATCGACTTTCTCTTAGAGATAGTTGATATTGAAGAAGGAGACCCTCTCCCTAGTCTCCGGCATAGGAACCAAATGTGCACTATTGAGTCTAGAGCCATGAGATCATCAATAAATCTCATTAGGACACACTATTCTTGAAGGCTTGTTGTTTCACACAATGTGGAAAGTGAGAATATACTTAAGAGTCCTACGCATTATCCTTGTGGTATTGCCAGAACATCCGAGTGATATGTAAAAGTATTCACGATGAAGATGGAAATCCTTCTAGAGCCAACATCAAACAAGCTCTTGGTGGGTGACATGTGAGATCTTGCAAAAGATCAAGCTTGTGACAACTGGATAGAAACAATGGGTCGATTTAGTCTTGAATCAACGTTGGTCCAGGAAATGAATTGACAAATACTTTTGGAAAAACCGTTCGATGTGCAAACCTTCTTTTCTCTAGCACATCGAATGTGTATTCATGTTTTCAAATTCAAAAAGTATCTCTGATTGAAAAAATACTTTCGGAAAAACCGTTCGATGTGCGAATCTCTTCTTTTCTCTAGCACGTCGAATGTATACTCTTTTCAAATACAAAAAGTATTTTTGATTGAAAATTGATCTTTCTCATAAAACCTTCGTCGTATTGAAAAATTCTTTCTTCCAGGCAATACGCGACTATTTTCAAATAAATTTTTCATCAATCCGTGAATCTCAATTCGTTGGTTCACTCACTATGTGTTGTCTTCTTTGAGACGTTCGGTTTTAGAACAGCTAGAACAACTGCGAAACCCTGTCAAGGAGATTCTTTGGAATTATACCTGATCACAGGCAGATTTACTGTATCGATCAACGAGGAACCGTGGGTCGTGTACCTCAATTCAACGAAAGTGATCAAAGACACTTTCGTGTGTTTTATTAACCGCGTTGTTTGCGGTACATTTGGACGGTTGCGTGATCGAATTGAGAAGTCAAACCAAAGCCGCATGCTCACAGCATCCACACTTAATTGAAGAAATCATGACTAGTGCATATCTACATAACCGGCTCGATATTTTATACTATGCTTCTTCTACGCTGCGCAAATATCATGAACCAGTAAAGCTTCCGCTACTCCGATGGAAAGATGTCATGATCCAGAAAGTGTGAGCATGTCGGTCCATAAGTCACAACATCACATGATGGCAACACTACTGGGGTGATCCAGATCTACTATGGCCGATGATCTCAAAGAAAGCTCGAAGATCATCAAAATGTGGATCAGTTCAAAGGCCTCCACTAAAAGTACAAAACTATGCGGACTTTGAAGAATCGCTACTAAAGTACAAAGATTGCGGAACTTGAAGAATTGAATTCTACGAGCTCAGAACTAAAGTCCTGATAGAATGCTAGGATGCAAAATGTATTTCTTGGGGTGACCTCCCTTAGGGGGAGATTGTTAGGAATTGGAGATTCCATGTTAAAGTGTCGGTCGCCCCAATTATGGTCTAGCATATGTTAGCTCGTAGACGTGTCGTTATTTACGTTATTAAATAGTTAATTAGTTAGTTAGTAGCGTAGTTTAGTTTAGTGCAACACCGTGGAGGAAGGACGGGTCTTTACCCCCTGTATGCCTGATCCACAGTCCGTTAGGAAGATGTATTGGTTGTAAGTATAAATACCCCTTCCATCCTTGGAAGGGGTGTTGCTTCTTGAATCTAACCTTTCATATTTTGTTAAACAACTCTCTTTCAAGAAACATCCTCTCAACTCTCTTCATTTCTCTAATGGCTTTCTTATATAATCACAATCCTAGACCACCCGAATCATCAAACAACATAAAATACACGATCCTACAATTAGGTCTCCTAGATAGATTAGGTTCTGAGAAAGATGGAGCTTTGTTTCTTGCAAAAGTAGGATTATATTTTGGAGGTGGTTGTCTAGTGGTGACATGAGTTGCTTTCTTCCTATTTACGATAACAAACTTAGTTCTAGATGAAGAAGCTATGTTATTACCACTGTTTGCTACAGCAGACCCACGGATCCCTAGCTTAACACTAGCCGGTTCCCTTTTGATGGGATCCGTGGGATCCGCCACAACAGAGGCTGGTTTTTCTAGTGCCTTAACAAATTGTGTTTCTTTGTTTTCATTAGTTGAGGGATCAAGTTGTTGAATACCTAAACCTTTTTGGTTGTTGCCGGTTTTAACACTATCTAATATCATATCTAAAGTGTTCGTACTCATTCTAGCAATTTCAGAATCTAGTTGATCAGCTAGTGTTTGAAGTTGAACGCAAAGTTCACATTCACCACTTGCTATTTTACCCTTTTCTAAACGTTTTAGTTTTGCTTTTAATTCTATGACTTCTTTATCTAAGCGTTGGTTTTGACTTTTTAAAAGCTTGTTTTTGTTAATTAGTTTTAAGCTAATATTGCATAATTTGTCATATTCATTATGCAATGAGTTGTCATCAAGTGATGAGCTACTATAGTATTCGTGACATACCTCATCATTTGCCATGAGACAAATTTCTTCGTCCTCCTCGTCGCTCATTCCCACGCGCTCACTGATTTTGATCATCCCATTTAGGACACTTACTAATAAAGTGGTTTGGGTCCCCACATTTAAAGCAAGTACGATCATCTTTTGGCTTCTCGTCCTCTTTGCTTTTCGAAAGCCTTTCTTATCGTCATACGGTTGTTTGACGTATCTTCCTTCCTTCTAAAGAACTTTTTAAAGTCCCTTACCGCCATAGCGTACTCCTCATCGTCACTACTCGAAGAGGAGTTCTCTTCATCGCTTGAAGCCTTTTTGGCTTTAAGGGCAAGATTTGTGTTTCTTTTCACCTTTGAGGCTTGAGTTTTAGCAAGGACAAGTTCGTAGACTTTTAAGTTGCCTATGAGTTCATCAAGGGTGAGGATTGTCAAATCTTTTGACTCTTCGATCGCCGTCACCTTGGATCTCCACTTCGATGGAAGTTCCCTTAGATATCTCCTAACATGGTTACGGCTAGAAAAAGATTCATCAAGTGCTTGTAAAGATGTAATAATAGTATTAAAGTTAGCAAATGAATGATCTATAGTTTCCTCATCCGATATTGAAAATTGTTCATATTGTTGAACAAATAAATCAATTTTATTATTTTTAACTTTTTGATTACCTTGATGAGTTACAACTAAAGAATTCCATATTTCTTTAGAGGTTTTAAGCATAGAAATTCTTTCGAATACCTTTTTGGGTAAAGCATTCTACAAAACCATTTTAGCTTCACTATTTTTAGAAAGCTTTTTCTTCATTTCATCATTTAGTTTATCATGAGGTATGTTAACTAAATTTCCTTTATCATCATTTGAGGTAGCCTTAAAATCGCCTTCAACAATAATGTACCAAAGATCAATATCTTTAGACTTGACATATGTTTCGAATCTATTTTTCCAATATATAAAACCATTAGTTTCAAGTAGTGGTGGTCGTTGCATAGATTGCCCTTCCTTGTAATTTTCAGAACTTATAGTGATCGAAAAGTTTTTAAAATACGGTTTACTTTAAAACTTTTATAAACTTATCTCTGATACCAATTATGGAAAATTAGAAGGGGGGGTTGAATAGTTTTGCCGATTTTAAGTTAGTTTCAAAAACTTTAGATTCGTTAATATGTGAGATCTTATGGATGTAGAGAAAGTATAGATCTAATGATAAAGCAAGTAAATAAAGTAAAGCAAAGGAATAGAAATGACACAACCGATTTATAGTGGTTCAGCTACAAGGACACCTTCCTTGCCCTACTCCACTCCTCAAGTCACCTACTCGAGAGTTCAAGCACTATGTCAACAAACTCCTTCACTTGGCGGAGAAGCCTTCACAACGTTGCTTACACCTTTTCCGGTACGAAAGCTAAAATACCGAGTCTGTAGCATGGTGGACCAAACCAACACGACTATTACACAACAAGTATGTGAAATATCAAATACATGATCTTCGCTACAGAAATCTTGTATAGGAACAAATCAATCAAGGACCCCTTGCTTGGATGACTTGTAGAATGCTCGAGATCTCGCCTTAGAGAAGGACCTATATGAGAATCACAATAGAAATAAAGAAGAACACCTCTCTAGATCAAGTGATCTATATGTTAGAAGAGAATGAGAGTGTTTGAGAGATTTAGTAAGAAGAGGGGTGAGTTAGAATGAAGAAATGACTCTCTATTTATAGGCAATTTCTTCCACTGTTCCCCGGATCCCACGGATCCCTCCCACTTGGGATCCGTCTAGTGTAATCCTAGGGATCCGTGGGAAGCTCCTCTTTGCCCATGTGTTTTTTGGTTATAGGTCATGGGTTATTGGTTGGTCCATGGGTTTTCCTTAGATTCAATGTATCTAATGAATACATTGTATCTAGTCAAATGGGTATTGGTCAATGGGTTATGGATATGATCCATGGGTTATGGTTTTTACCCATCCTAATAAACTATTACAACAAATAATTAATTACAACATTTTTGTATTTAAATGGCTATATGTAAATGCTTTACAAAAATAACATGTATCCTTATAATTGTACTTAAGATAACATTTTATTTGTTATCAACAAAACACAAAGAGAACGCAAAATATTAATAAACGTTTTTACGGTTTATTTGTATTAACACGTTTAATTATTTACCTTTGACAAAGGACATGCATAATACTTCAGACCACAAGTTTTGGGCTTGTGGGATGTTCTTTCAATTATAAATCCACGTCGACAACGACACAAGAAAGGATTTTCTTGTTGCATCTGGCCAAAAGAATTTGTATAATTATTCACAACATAAATCACTAATATCATGGTTCACAAAATTAGAAGCTTCGAATACATAAATAACCAATCTTGTTATAGATTAATAGTTGATACATGGTTCACAAAATCACAATATAACTAGAAACTAAGATCAATCACGCCCGAGGCGTAGTCGCTCCAATGATGCTGCCATCTGTCCCACACGAAACTCTAACTCTGAAATGCGTCTCCTCAATCCGGCAATCTCTTCACTAGCCAAACGCGAGGCGGTACGTAACAAAGATGAGGAAGAACCGAAGGACGGTGTATAAAATTATCCTCATCAACGGAGATATAGCTGGAGAGGGAGGCACATAAGATGGATAAGAAGGCACATAATCTGGACTCTCAACACGGCGGGTGTGTTTTGACACAATGAATGTACCTCCACTGAATGTCATCGATTCTGTAACAAAAGATGAGGAAGAACCGGAGCAGGAGCAGAAATCAGTAACAAAAGATGACGAGTCGTTTACTATAAATCAGTAATCGTTTACTATAAATCAGTAATCCGTGATCGTCTATACATGTTTTTGTCGTTTACAATATAAATCGATGTCGTCTATACATGTTTTGTCATTTACAATATCAATTAGTAATCGTTTTCTATAAATCAATAATCGTTTGCAACATATGTCTATACTACGTCCTTCTAAACATGCTTTGTCGTTCAGAAAACAGATGTGCCGATCCCGCGGCCAAGTCATTTCTGAACCATCTCCATTGTGGGTGAGTATACGGGAGTGGTGAGTTTTCATCCGAGAACCACATGAACGCGAAGTGAGCACCTGGTCTTCCCCACACGAAGAATCACAACGGGGGACAATATTTGTGCTGTATCTGGACCATCTCTCAGAGGAAGACACGTAATAGATTGTGAATTGGATATGCATACAATTGGATGGTTAAGAGCTGTAGGAATAGCCACGCCCGTTTCTGGCATAATCATCCAGTAACCGTAGGGTGCTGGACCTGATTCAAACCAATTCAGCGAGTTGACCATAGTTGTAAACCAAGTCTCCCACATTTGCATGTAAACTTCCCGGTTATTGTCTACCTCTTCCCTGACAATAGTTCGAAGTCTGGGCCATATTTGTTCGTGATGACCAAGACCTACGGCAAGAGCTCGATAGCCACAATTTCCATCACCTTCAACGTTAACGATCCCTAGGATCCACCATTGGAAAAGAGGTGGAATTCGAGCCATAAAATATTCACTACTGTCATTTGGAATGTACAAGTCGTGTCTTAAATCGCCCTCGCTCACCTCTTCGTTCATGTCTAGGACGTTAAAAGGCTCTCCCACGTATGAAGGTGTCTCGCAGTTTCTTCATTTAAGTCTCGGACTTTTTTAGGTTTTGTATAGCTTCTGTGGTGCCCTGTGGGGGGTTCTTGGTTCAAATATGGGATATTTTTTTTAGCCTTGGATTTTTTGTCCTTTTTGCTCGGACGTCCATGATTACTTTCTTTAACAGCAGGTTGTTGGGTTGACACAGATTCAGGAGCGTATATACCTCTGAGCATGTTTAACATATTTTTATTGACATACGACGATGCTTTGGTAAAAACATTTTGGAATTTTCTCGTCATCTTGACAAGAAACATATCCGGTCTCTTGAGCTCTTGAGGCTCTTTAGGCTCTTGAGGCTCTTGATCTCTTGAGTATTTGGGACAACAGGCCAATGAACACTTAGTGTTCTCCAAAAATTATCAACATCATTAAGCGGAATAGGCGATCATGTATTCGAAAAAAGTGACTAGTTAAAATTATCGGTATTGACGGGGATAATAACTTGATAGGCATAAATTTAATATACATACCATGAATCTGAAGGTAATACAGTTCGTGATAGCATGGTAAACCATAAACTAACATGCAACGATGACCACATTCATGTGGGTTCACATTCCCTTTAATTTCTGCGAGTATGAGTAGTAAAGCATCTTTTGAAACATTTTACCGCAATTCGTTAAATAGTGTGCCCTTACACGAATGCAGTTTCTTGATTTTGCTTGTATTCAAAGAGTCTCGTATCGCAGTTTCTTGCGCAGCTATAATCTTGTCGACCGAACACAACAACGTGTCTAAGCTGGACTGTGTGGAGCCCAAGTATAAATTCAATAGCGCGTGTTGACCCTCAACTCTACATGTTGTTGTCTGGCCGAAGCTGCGATATTGATGGTAATGTATGACACAAACATATTGTCGTAATGTTGCAGCCAGTTATTAAAATATAGCAATTCGATTATTTATTTATTAAATAATAATAAAAAAAATATATTAATGGGTAAGTACATTGTTTTTGGACCAATAAATCCTGTAGGTGATGATAATAGTGTGTGAACACATCTTCGGTCGGAGCTGTAACCATCAAATCCCATGTCCATCTAACGGACTCATACTCCTTTAGCGTAGCGAATTTGTGTCTGCAATACTTGAGCACATTTTGATTGATATGCCATCGATAGAGTAATCTGTTAGCATTTGGGAATTACGCTCTGCATGCCCCAAAGCAACGCTAAATCTCTGTCGGTGACGATAACACGCGGGTAATATTGTTCTTCTATCACCAACTTAACACATTCCAACACCCATTTGAAATTTGGCTCTTTTCACAGTTCAAAAAGCTAAACGCCATTGAGAATGTTCTGTTTGTTGAAGTAACTCCAACAATTGTAAAGAATGGCAGTTTAAACAACGTGGTAATGTATGTGGAGTCCATCAGCATGATTTCCGGGAATGTTGTCCACGGGGCATATGGCGTCGGGTGAACAAAAATATTTCCTCCGACTCATTGGTGTGGTCATTTACCCTGGGGTAATATGTATAACCTTGACGCCTCAAATGTACTAAAAGGAGTTGTATCGAAGTCAAATCACCACGACTGGTGCGAAGTATCTTGTGTTGTGCATTATATACCGTTTTAATGCTAGACACGTTATTCGGATCGCTCTCTTTTAGTGAAGAAAGTATAATTCGTGGTGCTACTTGATGTTTTGTCAACTGCTCCACCAAAACTAACTCACTTTCTTTTAATCGCATGGCTGTGAAAAACCGTGGAACGAGTCTACAAAATCATGATTATGCCTCGGACACTTGACCCTCAAGATCCAACCAATAGTTTTAGTGGTACCAGTTCGACCTTTTATAAATTTCGCCGATGTCTGAATGGGCAATTAATTTTAGCGGTACCTGGTTCAAGTTCATCTTCTAAACCTTCACGTCAGGGCGTCCCATGTCTAGAACACTTAAATTCGATTGAGTACTTATAGCCCCTATCCGTTTTAGTTCTTCCTTTAACAATCAGAAAAC
The DNA here is from genome assembly GCA_910596185.1 of Chrysanthemum makinoi. Classification (NCBI taxonomy): domain Eukaryota; kingdom Viridiplantae; phylum Streptophyta; class Magnoliopsida; order Asterales; family Asteraceae; genus Chrysanthemum; species Chrysanthemum makinoi. Next base: position 320,995,717 of record OU343225.1, read on the forward strand.
CGTTCGATTGAGTAGTAGATTGCACCCAATCAGTTAAAGCAACTTCAGTACCGAACACCTAAAAAATAAAAAACACAACAACTTTTATAACTTTCATTTTAACATATAATTTATAACTTTTTTACGTTTTTTAACAAATTTATTTATTTTTACAACTTTTTAAAAAACTTTGTAAAAATAATACTTTTGTTTTAAAAAACTTTTATAATACTTTTATTTTAAAAATAATACTTTTGTAAAAATACTACTTTTAAAACTACTTTTATTTTTAAAAAGTTATAATACTTTTAAAAATTATTATACTTTTAAAACTTATTTATCTTTTAAAATCTTTATAAAATGTTTAAAAAACGTGTGTATATGTGTGTGTGGTTACGTGTGTGGTGTTGGTAGCGTTTACGCGTTCGTTTCTTGTGGGTTTTGTTATCTGTGTGCGCCCCTGGTTTTGTTTCTCTCTCTCTCTGACTTGATAATACTCCTCACTCTGGCAAAAGTAAAAACCACTCTCTCACCTATTTTTCTCTCTCTCTCTCTCTAAAGTTTTTAGATCGGAAAATTTTAGATCAAAAAATTTTAGATCTAACAAGTATAAAACTTGTTAGATCTATTGGTTGCATATGGGGTGCTTGCCAAGTGTTTTACGGGGTGTCTATGTAGAGCCCGCCTAATATTTTTAGAGAGATGTGGTGATGTTGTGGTGGTATCTATTGTGGTGGTGATGCTGTGGTCGTTTCTGTTTCGTTGTTTAAGTTTTTAGATCTAAATTTTTTTTAGATCTTGAATATTTTTATGATCTTGAAATAAATATGAGGTTGGTTTGAAAAACATGTTTGGTTAACTTTTGATTATCTAAAAACTTTTTAGATCTAAAAACTAGAGAGTGGTGGTGATGTTGTGGTGGTGATGCTGTGGTCGTATCTGTTTCGTTGTTTAAGTTTTTATATCTAAAAATGTTTTAGATCTTGAATATAGCCTTGATCTTGAAATAAATATGAGGTTGGTTTGAAAAACATGTTTGGTAAACTTTTGATTATCTAAAAACTTTTAAGATCTAAAAACTAGAGAGTGGTGGTGATCTTTGTGGTCGTATCTGTTTCATTGTTTTAGTTTTTAGATCTGAAAAATTTTCCTGTATTTGAATATGTTGTGGTGTTGAAATAAATATGAGGTTGGTTTGAAAAACATGTTTGGTAAACTTTTGATTATCTAAAAACTTTTTAGATCTAAAAACTAGAGAGTGGTGGTGATTGTTTAAGTTTTTAGATCTAAATTTTTTTTAGAACTTGAATATTTTTATGATCTTGAAATAAATATGAGGTTGGTTTGAAAAACATGTTTGGTAAACTTTTGATTATCTAAAAACTTTTTAGATCTAAAAACTAGAGAGTGGTGGTGATGTTGTGGTCGTATCTGTTTCGTTGTTTAAGTTTTTAGAACTGAAAATTTTTTTAGTTCTTGAATATGTTGTGGTGTTGTTGCTTATTAGAGTTTGTGGTTATGTTTTGCAGGTTTGGGGTGCCTCAATAGCATGACCCTTGCTGGGGCTGCAGGGGTGATACTCTAGCCAGGCACCCCATGAAACACTAATTTGGTAATACTGTTTCATTACTGGATGGTAAAGTGATCATTTTAGCTCACTTTGTAACTTTAATGAAAAAAACTTGAGTGTTTTGGCATGGCACGTTTCATTACTGGATGGTAAAGTGATCATTTTAGCTCACTTTGCAACTTTAATGAAAAAAACTTGAGTGTTTTGGCATGGTAAAACTGATGATTTTCTAAAAAAAATTGCAATGTGATTTTTAAAAAAAAACTTAAGAGTTTTGGCATGGCAAAACTGAATTTGCAGCCAACATGAGCTAAAAAGCTAATAATCTGAGCCTATTCGATAAGTTTACCTCTTGTGTGTCAAATGGTGAACTAGACATGGTTATTGCTTGTGGTGTTGTTGCTTGTGCAGCTGTTGCTTGTTGTCGTGGACTGTGACACTTGTGTTCCTGTTTTAGTTCTTGCTAGTTGTTATTTGTTGTGGTTTTCGGAGATATTGCTAATTGTATTGTTGCTTTCTTGCTAGTTGCTGGGTAATGTTGTTGCTTATAAGGTAGAATTCCTGCACTTGTTTACTTTCTTGTGAACTTTTGCAGAAAGGGAATCGTACCTCTTGCACAATGAAAACGTGTTTTGTGCTTGGTTAGAGTTGTGCAGTTTTTAGACGTGTTGTGACTTGTGCAGTTTTGAGACTTGTTGTGCAGTTTTGAGACATGGGGTGCTTGGCTAGACTGCTGTTGCACTTGTGCAGTTTTGAGACCTGAGACTGCTGTTGTGAACTTGTGCACTTGTGCAGTTTGAGACATGTTGTGACTTGTGAGACCTGTTGTGACTTGTAAGGCGATGATGATAACCGAAACAGAATTGACGGCAAAGTGAGTTTTATCTCACTTTGCAACCTTCGAACTTGAGCCATTTTCAAAAAATTTCTGAGGCGATGATGATTTTTGAGCCTTAAAATTTTCCGAGGCGATGATGATAATCGAATGGACGGTAAATTAAGATAAAATCACTTTGCAACCTTCGAATCTGAGCCTCAAAAATTTTCCGACTACATTTTTTTCTAAAAAGTTATAAAACAAAAAAAAACTTGTAAAATACTAAAAAACTTGTAAAACAATAAATAAAAAAAACTTGTATCTTATATTTCTACAAACCAAAGCAAACCAAAGCACCCAAATGTCAATGATTGGCACGGAAATTGAGAAAAACATTCCACCCAATCATTGCCAATGATTGGCAACCCTCCTATATTTTCACTTGCCAGGTACCCCATACCCCTTTGGGGTGCCTGCATAGTATGACCCGTTTTTAATTATTAAGAGATGTATTCCTATAATATAAGTAAGAGTAAGGATCAAATGAGAAATAATTGTAAAATGAGAAGAATGAGATGTAACCACAACAGAACATTTGAGATGCACCTATAATAAAAGATGCAACACTCATGAATTTCTCTTTATTCATTTGAAATGTGTGGCTTAGACTATTTCTCATTTTTCTTATTATATTTTCTCTTCTCACTAGATCTACACCCATATAAGTAGAACCCCAAGAATAACTGTAGAGTGCCAAAATAACGTGTCGATCTCATTCATGTCTCAGTGAATAGTTTCTTAGCTTAAATTTTCTCGTTTCTCCATATTGACCTAATGTTGTAGCTATGTTAATGATGATTTTATTTTTCTTTCCATTTAGGTAATATTGCAAGCTTACGTGTGAAAGTGTTGATGATGACGTTCATTAATAATAATTTAATGAAAATATATATGTTGATGCATGAGTTAAACTTATAAAAAAAATAACATAAGTACTTATTGAATGCAGATAGTAAAATATATATTTAAAACTCGTGTATGCATGAGTTAAACTTATAAAAACAAATAACATGAGTACTATATTTAATTTTAAAACCCGTGTATGCGCGCGTTAAACTTATAAACGTATATGTTCTTTCGGATCTCCTTACTTAAACTCATAAATAGGAATAAAATAAGCTTTTCATATAGGTACAACATTGTGTATTTATTTATATAAAAAATAACTCTTATTTTCATTTTGATATTTATAATCTCGTATATATATATATATACATATATATATATATATATATATATAATCTAGATCAAATAAGATCAAACTTAAAGTTGTTAAAATGAGATCAATCTAAAATTTGACAAGTGACACTCTCCTTATAACAAAAATAATTTGTTTATTAGCTACAACTAAAAATGTTAAAGTTTTGATAGATTTCTTTTTAAATTTACGAAACCTAGGTGATACACTTTGATTAGAAGTGTAATGTGTATCAGTTTTTGTATGTGTATCAGATTTTGGAATATTTATTAGTGTAATGTGTATGAGGTGTATCACTAATTCAAACTCATGTATCATTTGGTTATTAGTTTCTAAAATGTTTATTTGTATTAAAATATTATATTTTTGTGTATTATTGCTAAAATGGTTATCTATAAATGTTTAGTGGTTGTTTAAACTAGATCTTATTTTTACAATTTTAAGTTTGATCTCACATTAACCCTCTATATATATATATATATATATATATATATATATATATATATATATATATATATATATATATATATTGTATTTAAAAACAACATATACGTTGTATATTAAAATATAGTCTAAGAGGGTATATGGAAACTTTTAAATTTACACTTAACTCCATATAATTATTTAAAATTAAACCACTAAAGTTTTATTAGTTATTTCTTATTTTTTTTAGTTTTTGTTTTTACAATTTTGACACATATATTTTTATGTTTTTTCTCTTCATCACATTTCTCCACTAAATTTATCAAAGTTTGACAACTTTTTTTTTTTTTTTTGGTGTGGTTAATTTTGACTTTTTATTGGCAAATAGTAATGCTTTATTTTGCCTACGTGTCAAAATCGAGCTCTTTGATTGGCTCATTTTTCTCAATAAGAATATTTTGACAAAGTCGCTTCGAAATAAAGTAATTCTTTTATTATATAAAAGGTTTATACATATAAATTAAATTAAAATGCACAAGCTTATCTCCAAGGACTTGAAAATTTTCCATTTTTATGATTTTGTAGTTATAAACAAAAGGCTATTTTTGTACTTCTGCTATCGGTAACAAAATGTTGCAACTCAGTCATTTTTTGTACTTAATGGAACAGTTATGGTTTTGTTTTTTGATTTTCTTGCTTTTAGCATAATTATGATTTATTTAGTATTTTTATTTATAAATGCGGCAATATTGGTTGGTAGTCGGGTTTTTGCTAGTGACCACCTGTTTAGTGACTACATATCTTGTCACTAGTGACCAAATATGTATTGTTAGTGACCACAATAGTGTGGTCACTAAACATTTTTTAACTAAGCCAAAATATATATAACACAATATAAAGAAAGAATAGATGACATAATGTATATTGATATTAGATTCATTTTGATGATATTGATCAGAAACTTATGAAAATATACTTTTTATAAATTCATTTTGATGACACTGATCAGAAACTTATGAAAATATACTTTTTATAAAGTAGTTGTTATACTTTAAGCTCAATATCAAAAGTAAAACAAAAGAATCAACATTTAAATGAGGTAAACACTGTCTAGTGGAATGAATAGTGTTGCATTATATTTGGTGCATTTTGCTTGTTTAGTATTCATTTCATTAAGATAGTGTCAAATTTAATGTTAACATTGAAAAATATTTTTTGTACTTTTTGAGCTAAATTAATGCAAACAACATTTTTAGTTCTAACATTAAAGATGCTCTTAGGTGAAAGACATAATGTTAAAGAAAGACCTATGATCATTTATTTCACTTTGGATGCAAAGAACGATGTGAATGAGTTTATATGTATAAAGTTATGCTTAAAAGTTAAACTTAACATTATATTTGTTTTAGGGCTAATGGTATCAAAATGTATCATAGTTGTCACTTATTTCTTTTATATGTATCTAACAATTTTTTTGCTATTTTGTGTACTAAATTTCATTTTGGGTTTTTTGTGTACTTTATGACTATTTTGCCCCTCTCGGGTTATTGGGCAAAATTGTCATAAAGTACACAAAAAGTACAATAAATCGCGTTTAGTACACAGAATAGCAAAAAATAATGTTCAATACATATAAAAGAAAATCATAACAGTATATATTTTGGTGCCATTAACCCTTTATTTTACAGCCTACTCGGATGTTGATATAAGAAAGTTTGTACAATATTATATTACTACGTATAAGAAAACCAACTGTGATACTTTTGTTGTATAACAATCGTCTTAGCTTTTCCTAAAGAATAAAAAGCATAAATGTTTTTCAAAAACTTACATTTACATATTGTCCAAAACCTCATATATAAATTCCTTGGCCGTGCTTAGCATGGCCTAATTTACTTTCTAGTAATGAAATATTTAAGAGAAACAAAAGGAAGTACACGTTCGTTTCCAAATTAAAATCCTAAGTTTATGTGTCTAATTTTAAAATTAATAAGACGATGTATTGATTTTAAGTTTTGAATCTTATGCTTGTTAAAAACGATAAATTTTGATTTAACTAGAAAACGATGTAATCATTGCATATTACTGCTAGAACTAGGACGAGTGCTCATTGTTTACTGAACCTTTTTGAGACGGGGTGAGTACTTTACCTAGCCACCTCAACCAGTTCCTTCCGGAAGAGCGATTGAACATGATTGTAATCTAACTTCGCAAGCTCTAGAAGTAATGGGTTGTGATCGTCTTCATGACCATAGTCTTCAATATATCTTCTTGCTTCTAAAGTTTCCATGCGCAAGTGCATTGGAAGCTCTAAAGCTTGTAAAACTTTCTTTGAAAGCTTGGGACTTAATTTGGGAACGCGTATATTGAGTTCTCGTGTAGTAATTTCCTTGGCATGCAATAATAAAAATTCATCGTTTGAACCCAAGTATGAAGCTTCATATAAACTCAGCAATCCTTCTATGTCTTCACTTGTCGACTTAATGAATTCACCCTTAGTATCAATGAATTTTCGGAAAACCTCTGCTTTAAATGTGATATATAGTTAATCAACATATTCAATCAATTTCTCAAAATTAAAACATTAACTGGATGAGAAGAAAACTAACTGTAATGCGAAATACTCAAATACATGTTTTTTTCTTCATATAATTGTACGTATTTCTATTTCAGTAACATTGAAATTAAATTAAGCTGGTACCAGGGATGCCATTTTGTCGTAGAAGACGAAAACATAGAGCTACTATATGTAATTCATCACATAGAGCTACTATATGTAATTCATCATCAGGCAAACGTTGTTTGAGCTTTTCTAGTATTTCATTGATATCCTCTTGAAAATAGTACCCAATTTTCAATCTTTGAATCGTATCAACTAGTTTTAATGACATTTTAGGATCTGAAGTCGTCATCAAAACTCTTCTCGTCTTTTCTTTGAGTTCCTCGATTCTTTCTTTTTGGGGAGACATTACCTATAAATCATTATCTAAATAAATGGGATGGAAGATTTCTTCTACTCTAAATGAAGCTAAAATGATATTCATAGAAGTACTTATATACCTTATGATGACTCCATTATTATTACTCTAAACTAGTTAATATGAATCATAGCAACAAACATACAACTAGAAACGAACCTTAACGTCAGGAAGATCTCCGTGGAGAATATTAATCGACATTGACATGTTGGAAAAGTATAAGAGAGCCTTACAAACTACAAAGGATCGAGGAAATTTTCTGAAATGCTTTGTTACTCTATTTTTGGTATGTAATTACATATATTCTATATATATAATAGCTAGGTTGGTATGTAATCTTAATCTTAATCTTAACTATATAAAATGGAAAAATGGTCAAATCTTGAAACTTGAATGTTGAAAAAAGTCAAGGTATCTATGCATTTGATATGTTGAAACATTGATATGTAAACCAATATAAGGAAACTATGACTCATTTAATTTACTTGCTTTAATGATGTTTTAATCATATTATTGAATGTGCATCATAATGTTATATCTTATATCTTAATAAATAATTCATACACTAAAAGTTGAATACAAAAAGGTAACATTAACAAATTTTGGATCATTTTACGGAAATGTATACAGTACATAGAAGTGTCTTATGTAACTACCTCTGATGGATCATCAAGTTTTTGGGCTATGGTTGAGACATTATCCCTTGCCACAGAAATCACATTTAAGATTGTTTGGGTAGAACGGCCCGAATCTTTGTCAGCAAGGTAAGTATCAATCGAAGGTACAAGTTTAAGCTATCAATTTCATTCCATCTTTAGAATGATTTTTTAAACTCTTTTGTTTTTTTAATTAATATATTTACGTGCACTAAAATATACTATTAGCAAAAAGTATGCGTGTAAGGCTCGACACACATTGATACAAACACGCAAGTAGAGATTAACATAATTTAACTTTTTCAAAAACTAAACAACGTCAAAGATAACAAACAAACATTTAGAGATTCAAGTAACCAGATTTTGGCGAAAGTTATACATCGTTGCAGCTATAAACACGTACAAAGATCGCCATAACTAGATTTTGTCCAAAACTATAAATTGTTGCCGCTAGATACGGGGTACTCAACTGACCAAAAAATAGTTCTAAAAAACCATTGCAACTTAAACCAATGCTATCAAAAAATATTCTCTAACGCTACAAGTGAAGTTATTTGAAAAAACTTATTCACTGTGAAAATTTGGTCCCAACTAGACATCGCTGCCGCTAGGCGCGGGCCACCTTTAACCTCATCACTGCCACCATCTGCCGAAATTGCGACCATCTTTCGATGGTTTAGATGGTTTCAGGTAGTCTATGTTGGGTTGTTGGTTGTTTCGTTTGTCTATAGCCACCATTAACGAAACAATCAACACCGAGCCTCCTAACATTTTGAAAAACCCTCCACCGAGACACGACTCGTAACTTGGCGGGGCAGTAAACGAAGTTGTATTTGAGATTGCAGCTGGCAACCAACGACAAAATCTGAGCCAAAATTTTAAAAGTTGAAAATTTAGAACTGTTTGAAAAAATTTCAGTTTCGAATTTTAAATGTTTGAAAAATTAAACTTTTGAGATTTTAAATTTTGGTTTTTGAATTTGAAAAATTAAAATCTCGAAATTTTTAAAAGTTGAAATTTAAAATATTAAACTTAGAGAATGCGTTGATAAAAATTAAATAGTTTGTCCTATAAAAGAGATCCATTACATGGAAAAAAGTATTTTGTGAATAAGAAAGACACAGAAACGACTATTGTATTTAAATTGTCGTTAAACCGCTAACAAATAAAGAAAGCTCGCACACAAGTTCCTATTATTACAGCATTCAATATTAACTATTGAAACTTTAATCTAATACAACAACCTAGAACCATGCTATAATAAAACATTTTTTTCGAAAGGATTTCCTTATGCTATGAATTCAGTTCTTGAAAGAAACACTTGCACTGAAATTTGTCACATCATTGTCGTTAGGCACGGACACTCGGCCAAATGATTATGTGCAACCATGCAAAAAAGGGCACACACCACATAGCTCGAGAAAGAGTTTTAATTTTCAACCGAAAAACATAACTAGAAAACAGAGCGTGACAAAGAGGCTATTTATCAGTAAATATTGGTCGCCGCCACCATACAACAATACCACGCTTTACATTAACGCCACTATTCAACCATGCCATCAGAGAAACAGTTCTTAAAAAAGGATTCTCAAGCGCTACTAACACAATATTTAAAGAAATTCATTCACCGTCGTAATTTTGCAGAAAACTAGACACCGCTGCCGTTAGGCGCGGGTACTCGTCTAGTAGATTATAATGTTGGTTATTACTCCTTTTTTGACTCTCTGGAAAACTTTTATTCCATTTGATCATATACTTTACGATTAGAGGCACAATACCAACATTCAGAAACTACTAAAAATGTTGGACACCGTCAATTTCTAACGAATATAACCAACGTTTAGAGGCACAATAACGAGTTACTTTTTAATGAATAAACCCCTATTAATCTATTCAGTTTTCGCTTCATAAGGGTATATATTATGGAGTTAAGTTCATTTAAAAACTAATACAAATGTTGGACAACGTCAAATTCTGCTACTATTTTTTTACATAGCCAAAAGAAAGCACATTAATTGATAATTTTAATAATTAAAACTCACATATACAACTGTTTTTGAAATATAAATATCTCATAAATCGTTAATTGTTAAGTGAAAGAAATTATAGTATACAATAAACATTTAACTATCTTTTAATAGAGTCACTATCATATACTCATGATGAATTTTATTCTCGGTTTTCATTTTTCTGATATTGAAATTTGCATTAGATATCTCATATAACTTAACAAGAATCTGTAAATTCAAACACTATATAGTTGTAACAAATTAGACATAAGTATTAATATTTAATTGCAAAAGTTTCAATGTTCTTTACACTATAAAATACATATGAGTGACAACTTCCAAACATATATCCCACTTTCCTACTTTTAAAGTTTACCAACAAATTTTTCTGGATTTAGAATAGGTGCAACTGAAGCATTGTTAAATGTCACTTTTACACTTAATTTGAAACTTACATGTTCTTTAAAATTATTCGAATGTTGTTGTTCATGATTTAAATAATAAGGATTCAAAGTATAAGGGTGCGTTTGGTTTATATATGGAATTAGGATTTTGGGATTGGTTTAAAAGATTTGGGTTAGAGACTTAGAGAATAAAAGTTACTAATGTGAACACTTTATGACCGTATATTACGAAAACAACAATTTAATTGGTATATTACTAATTCGGTCTTCTAGCGCGCACACGCTATGGACTAAGCATGCTTCTGTTAGATAGACGACACATGCTCATGGCACGCACATACCTTCTACGCGCATGGTCTTGGCGCGCTTAAGTATGTATACATTCTTGGAGGCGTGTTCAACGTGAGCAGCGCGCACGGCATTTTTACCTGTGCACTTCATTTATTCAATGTTAGGAAAAATGCCACGTACGCAGCGCGCTCATGTTCTTTGTGCGCTCACCATGTATTAGTCCATTTAGGTAAATAATTTATTATTTAATCCTTTTGAACCCCTACCAAAAAGCTCTCTATCCAGAAAAAAAAAACAAAAGATCTCAGTCCAAAACAAAAACAAGCGAATCTCAAACAAGTACTCATGGGAAGATAAATGCGTTGTGCGTCGAAGGTCCATTCTAGTAAAAGGTAGATATATGGTTTTAAAGCGCGAAGGTCCATTTTGGTAAAAGGTGGATATATGGTCTTACATGGTTACCTGGGTGGTGTATTAGTCTAGATTGGTAAGTACGTACTTTAAGAGAAATCATTAAGCATGTGTTTATTGTGTAGTCAAGTAAGTGTGGTAGCCATTAATAAGGAGGCATATATGAGATATAAAGAAGGATAACACATGTAATAAACTACCATTTAGCCGACATACAAGAGTGTTATCAGGTCAGGTTATCGGGTCTTATCAGGACGGGTTAAGTCGGATTTTGAATTTTAAAAACTCATCCGCAACCCAACCCAATAAGGAATCGGGTTTGGGGGGTATTCGGGCCGGGCTATGAAATATGCTTATTGGTGGTTATTTAATGTTACTCGCAAAAACACCTAAGTAAACCCAAACCCAAAAACACCTCGTGCTGCATGTTAAGTTTGTAAACGAGTCTAAATTAGTAATATAAAGTTTGTGTCATTTTGTTTTAGTTAACATGTTTATATTAAAACACTTATCCAACACCCATTTAAATCAAACCACATTAAACAACTAAAAAAAACCTAAACCCAAACACTCCCACATTGAAACGCGCCAAAACGACTCGATATTTTTTTTAACACAACGACATTGCCAAAACCAACCTTCTATAACTATTGAAGTATACATTAATACCTATGATAAGATTCAGACTCTATAAGTATTTTTAAATGAATTAAACTCGAAAATCTTTCCGTCGTTAGATGGAACGACCTCTAACAAGCCACATTTGATTTTATAGAAAATTTAGAAAACGACCAAAATCTGTTAAGACCTTCTGTGCACTAAAAGACCCACCTTTGATGCACTATTTTCATGCAACCCCCTTTTGTGTATTGAAAGACTCATTTTTAAATGAAATTAAACTCGAAAATCTTTTTGTCAATAGGTGCACGACCTAAAAGACCAACCTTTTATGCACTATTTTCGTGCAACCCCTTTCTGTGCATTATAAGACCCCTTTTTGTGTGCACTATCTTCCTACAACCTCTTTTGCGCGCTAAGCTACCCTTCTTGTGCACTATCTTCCTACAACCCTTTTTGTGCACTAAGATACCCTTTTTATGCACTATCTTCCTACAACCCCTTTAGTGCACTAAGATACCCCTCTTGTGCACTATTTTTCTACACTAGCACTTTCGACCCATTTTTCCAAAAAACGACTACTATAACATAACATAACATCAAAACTTTGAGATTTCATTTAAACAACATATACATTATTGACATATCATACTTTGTCTAAATGACTCGCAAAAACTTGCTTTACGGGGTTTGCCAAACACTCGTTTTGACCCAACTGCATACATTATAACACAATACTATAACATATAACTTTGACCCGCTTTAACTTCTACAAATATACTTTAGAACTAAACAATACTCAAATATACATTCCCTTTTCAAAGACTACAACTTAACGACTCATTTGGGGGTTTAACTTGTTTAAGCCTGGCATTCTACGACTATGTGCATACACCTAAAGCAATACACTTTCCTCTCTTCTATTCCAAATCCAAAGGCCTTTATCCAAGACTTATATGATTCGCACTGTTGGGATTTTATAATCTAGGTTAGCCAAGTAACGCAAACAAGTATGCAGCGGAATTAGGATCTAGTTTATGCAATCAGGTTAACACGTAAAAAATAAACAATAACGAATAAAAGGTAAACAAGAAAACTAACATTTGGCGACAATTGAACGAAAGTGAACGAACAAGAAAACCAAAAGAAACCCAAAGTATCTAAAGTAGATACCTCTACGAGTATCACACACAAACACTTAAACCAAGTACGTTCGATTAGACGCTAATCAACAACGTTTAAAATAATCAACCCTTTGAATTACTTGAATGCCACGAACTAACACTTGCATCACAATAAAACAACAGAACACGGTGCTCTTGTTATTGGATCTCGGCATCACATGATCGAATCCCCTAGGGATATCATACTGATCGTCGAACACAACAAGGAAAAGTATGCATGCATTTAAGATTTGCATGCATGTAACTTTGCATGCATACTATGGTCATCATGCATTGTATCATGCATAGAATTCATTCTATGTTTTAGTGTTGCCGATTAGTTGTAAGGAAAAAGGAATAAACAGACTTTTTTTTTTCTTTGGTATGTTGTATGTTTTTAAAGAAAGAGAATGGGTATATATAACCCACAAACCCTAGCTTTACTTGGGCTACAAACTTGAGCTCCAAGCCAAACACTTTCCTTATTCGATTACATGTTCTACTAGCCCATAAGCATGATCCAAACACCCCTACATGTGACCGTTCATGGGCTTGGATCGGGTCTAGTAAACGAGTAAATAGTTCAAGTATTAAACGTAATAAAAACGTACTCTCGTGTTTAACGTGTGTGCCCCCATAGGCTCACACACTCCTAGTCGTTTCAAGTGTTTTTAACTCCCATAAACCCAACAGCTCCCAATTGGGAGTTGGTGTATCGAATGGCACACAAAACTAACGACGAAAACGCCTAGCAACGCTCTCACTCGCTTTTTGACTAAAAGTATCTGAGATAATTGTTTCAGAATTTTCTCAATAGCATGGTTATTAATTTCTTGCTTTTAATCATCATTTGTTATAGATACCGTTAAACCATGGATAAGGATCCGAACTCATTCCATATAATTTAACCATTTAGAATCTCGTTATAGATTTTAATTCAGATATACCAAATGTAATAAAAAATCATCTTTCATTACCCTTTGGGTTTGGCCAAACAATTATCTGATTAAATCTGGAGAGGCGCCATGGTATCTTTCTGCACATATTAAGTGGAGTAACAAATCCTTTATTGATTACAAGTGTAGTGGATGCTGCTTCACATCACATAACAGAACTTGCTTGTATCTCAAGTCTAAGGACGACCTTAACAAACCATTTTCAATATTTTACTTATGACAAGGATCTAAAAGTAAATGTTTGAAAGTTGGGGTATCCAATATGCATCCCTTGTGAATACACATGAGTTTGGCAGGAAACAATCCACATTCTCGTTTGAATATAACCAACACTCACATTTGCCTTACATAACAATATTCCCATATTGTTAACCGACATGGACATATTTAGAACAATAAAATCATTCAAGGATTAAACATGCATATATAGAATAACAATTATTATATGAATGAATAACAAATAACAAGTATCTTTATTCATCATAATGAAAAAATCGTCTTTCAATCCCAATTATCCAAATACTAAAACAGATATGCATGAGACTAATTCAGTAACTTGAAGCCTAATGTTTCCAACATTCTCAACCTTTCTTTACAAGAAAAAAAAACTAAATAGTCATCTGAGTAAATTTTCCGAATACTTATTTTAAATTTCACTTATAGTGAGGGATTTGAAATATAATGTGGAAAACTAGAAGGGGAGGTTGAATAGTTTTGCCAATTAAAACTTTCTTTTAAACTATTTAGATCGACTTATGTCAATCTATTTGGATGTGTGTTGGATGTTGATAAACAAACATATAGAAGTATGTAATGAAAAGATAAGAGTAAGAAGTATAAAACCACAACGCGAGTATTTATAGTGGTTCGGCTACAAGGACACCTTCCTTGCCCTACTCCACTCCCCGGGTCACCTACTCGAGAGTTCGTAATCACTACACGACACCAACTCCTTATGGTGGAGAAACCTTCACAACGTTGCCTACTCTTTTTCCGGTACTAGGCTAACCACCGGGTTCTTTCACACCAAGGTGAACCACACCTACCACAACGTCACCTACCCTTTATCAGGTACTAGGCTAGATATCGAGTTCCATTACAATGGAGGAACTACTACCCAACACTACACCAACGACTAATCCCAAAGGAGACCAACTCCATATTACAACATCATCAAGGATATCAATATCCTTGGATCGAACACGAATCTATCTTGTACATCAAAACACACCATATCGAATGTACATCTAAGGCACCTTTCACTAATTCCTTTAAATAGATCTTCAAGACACCCTTCACTAATGTCTTGTGACTTGACTTCTAGGCACCCTTCACTAATGCCTACAATACGGACGATCGACTCCTTTCACTAATGTCTTCGTCTTGACACTTGAGACATCTTTCACTAATGTCTTCAACACTACACTTCTTAGAAGAAAGAAAAGAATCATCAACAAGAGGACTTCAGTAGTCTTGATGATGAGGAAGTATGGCAACTCATGGACTTGAGCTTGCTTGACTTCAAAGGTGGTGATCTCACCTTTAAGAGGAACCTAGAGGATCAAACAAAAAAAAACTACAAACATAGATCACTTGGATATGGGGTTAGAGAGTTTTTAACTCAAGGAGAAAGTATGTGAGAAAGGGGTAAGAAATAATGAAGAAATGACTCACTATTTATAGAGAGAAAAAGCCTACTGTTCCCCGGATCCCACGGATCCCTCCCACAAGGGATCCGTCTAGCATAAAGCTAGGGATCCGTGGGACGCTCCTCTTTACCCATGGGTATTTTGATCATGGGTCATGGGTCATGGGTTATGGGTTGATCCATGGGTCTTTTACTAGATACAATGTATCTTATGAGTGCAATGCACCTAGTCAAGTGGGTATGGGTCAATACCATGGGTTATGGATATTATCCATATATGACATAAGCATGATGTCATGCAATGGGTTATGGGTCAAGCTCCATGGATATGGGTCATGAACTTTGGGTTGTACCCAACTATATTCAATGTATTTAGTCAATGGGTTATGATACTTAAGTTTCTACCCATTTATATTACCCAATATACTACATACTAGTTTTGTGTATAGTTTACCCAAATATGTAAACACTAGTTGTTGTACATATGTAATACTAAATCATAAAATCACTTATACTTGTTTTAGTGTTTTATGTGAAAACGTAAATGTGTTAGAAACTATTACTTCAAACTAATTGTGTATTTTATTTGTTTCGTTAAAATGATTTTACGTTTGTTATCGACAAAACATTAGAAGATCGTAAAATATAAATAAACGTTTTTACGGCTTATTTGTATTAACATATAAGATGAGTGTCTTATCTCATATGCTCATACTATTGCAAGAGTTATAGTATGGAGATGTCGCCCTACCTTGCATGAGGTATTAGAAGTCAACGACATACTGACAGTCATCTTTACAATTTCTAAAAGTGTAAAGTATTCTCATTCCTTAATGTGTAATGCAACAATGCTCTATGTTGAGCATAACTAGTAAGCAGATTTATCATAAAAGATAAAATCCTACTACAACCAGTATTAATAATCCTCTAGCATCATTTGTACTTATACAAAACTATGCATTATAATTTGTAAACTTCTGTATTAACAATAATCTAAACACTATCAATTAGATATTGTTGTTGTCAGCTCATCTTGTTTTTGTACGAAAACAACAACTAGTCTTACACACAATATAATATATACATGATAAATCCTTAGTTAAAAACATATGGTTTCCATCTATGTAATAAATTATTCCAAGTGAAAGATACCATTTAATACTTGCTTGAATGATATATTGTATTTGTGTTGAACTCAATTTTCTGCATTTGTTTATTCCAGATAAACATTTATTTCAAGGTTGTTTGATTGTTCCCTAAATTCAAAGTGAAGTTTCATTCCTAGATTAAGGATCAATATCTAGCTTAAATGGAATGATATCTTCAACATGTAAATTTTAACGAAAAACACATTGCTCCCACTCAATATCAGATGTACTCAAGAGTTATCTTAATTCAATTAGAATCATACTGTAATTAAATTCAATATCTCAGCTCTTAGATGCATGATCCAATCCAAAACATGGATTGCATAAATTTTGTATTCTTCATAAAGATAATATAGATTCATAACCCCTTTTGATTACACACCGTCCTCGCAAAAGGTAATCACAAAGAAAGAGTTATAAAATCTAATTGTCATATTCCACATACAAGTCACATGTATGAGAATTAAATATTTTTATATAATTAATGCGTGTATTATATAAGAAAATTTAATCACAGTCAATTACTTGAGTATGATTAAAAACTACTTATAAACGGCCATGCATTAACATGTATACAATTTTGTCCTTGTGAGTCTTTCTTCAAAAGAAACTCATTCCAACCTCTTATGTTAACTGTTAGGCGAAATAATAATCAATCTCAAAACTCGATTTTCCTTTTAAGGACGGCATCTTATCATTCATAGTTTAAAAATATTTATCAGATTCAAGATGTGATAATGTATTTTAGTAGTTAGCTGATTTACAACAATCTTCTAACTTATATCCATCAGCATTGATATTAAAAATATCACTCAAGTGATGAGGCATCCTTTCGGATTTATGAATTAGAGTAATCATTATACTTTGGTTGACATTTTCATGTTTAACCTTAGTATGACATTAATAAGTGGATTTTAGAAGGTTAAATATTTTGTTCTCAAAACTTTGAGATTTGTATATGCCCTCACTTACTTTTGTAAGTAGAGACAATTCTCTAAATACTAAGTATTTAAGCAACAATAAAATATTCTTTATTGGGAACCACAAAATACATTTTAAGTTCTCATCTCAAGATTTGTTAATAAAATGCTTCATAAGATTTTAACAAACTTCGAACTTAAATCAAGACATAATGGAGTTCCTTCCAACATCTCTAATAAGGGTTAATAGAAAAACTCTAATTTCGTATCACTCTTTAACCAAATTTCTAGCAACAGTTTTGTGTTTCGTCAAGTTATGAAGAACACCAAATCTACAATCTTCAAGCTAGGAAGTGTAGAAAAATAAAAAATCCAAAAGGATTTAGGATTCAATTGGTTTGAGTGGAAAAACCTAAAATCCCTAATGAATTAGGGTTTTCAGTTATGGGTTGTCTTGAATACCTTCTAGGTTTGAACTATATTGAGTGTATCCATGACACACGCAATTTCTAACCTTAATATGTTTTGGAGGTAGAGGAATTAAAGCTATCATGAACCAAACAATATGAAGTGGTATTCTATGAGTATCAGAATTATGAAACTATATCAGAATTTCATGGATAACTTAATTCTCATTGGACCAAATACTTGTCAATTGAGTCGAGCCAAATTGCATATAAAGTATTTACGAACCATGTGCATGCTATAATGTATATTCATTGAATAATACAAAAATCTTATGTTCACTTGTTCACAAGAAGACAGAACTGTTTAGGTATTATATGTTTATGTGTTTACAAGAAAACATAACATGTCAATAATACATTATAAGTCTTTGAATAATTCAAAGGCCTCATGTTTATGTGTTTAACTAGAAGACATAATAATTTTACTATATACACTTTATGTTATAAGTCATTAATTAATGCAGGGACTTTATAATTATGTCTTAACATGTATGCATAATTATACTAACAAAAGTAATCGTGAACACAAACTCTTGAGTTCTATGGTAATTTCAAGTTAATTTTATACTTCAGAATTATGACCATTATCATATAACCATAATTATGTTGACTAAAACATGTAGTCAAATGTTGAAGTATCTTTACACTTATATCATGACGGTTGAATGTAGTAGGGCACAAAACATCTTGCTTGTTCAAGTCATAGTAGAATTATTATAAGAATGTAGTAGGGCAACAAACATCTCACGTGTTTAAGTCCTAGTAGAATTATTATTTACATGTAGTAGGGCAATAAACATCTAGCGTGTTTAAGTCCTAGTAGGATTATTAGTTTCTTTTACCTTGCGGTCAAGAGATACCAATAATATTGTTGTTCCCTGCACACACTTTGAGATTTCTCCAACTTGTGTAAGGTACAACATCATATTATGAAAACAAACAACACGTGATTGATTATATAAACAATATGATAATGTCATAGATATTATAAGTAGTTTTATAACCATAACCTTTAATAAGGAATTGTGGATTATTATTCTATAAATAACGCTTCAGATAGCGACAACAGGAAGGCAACGAGTTATCTTATAAAATAAAATGCAATTTTCCTTTATGCAATGGTCGTTCATATTCGGAAAGTAATGAATTATTTCAAGGCAAGTTTGAAATGATATGGGTGAAAGGAAATAAATCCCGCAGCTCCCACTGAAATTGACAACATTACAGGAATGTTATTTCAGTTTGTGCTATTGCTCCAACTGGATTTGTCAACATTGTAAGTGTTACATTTCCAGTAGATAACCTATAGCGATTTTATATACTTTCCTATTCTCTTCGAATGCCTACGAGTAACAATGTACTTAGGTATTGAACAGAGTATATGAAGTTCTACTTATGTAGATAATGGACCAGCCATTCTTACATTCAATTAACTTGAATCTTTAGCATGCAATTCCTCCCTTATCGTCTACATAGCCCCAAGGGTAATTAGCACTTTAGGAATAATAATGGTCCAAGAAAATTACCTAGCGAATATTCTAGTAATTTCTTTACTCTTTGCGGTTTAAACTCATACATCGTGACAAGTGCAGGATGTCATTTATTTTGGTAATGATATAAACACAATGTTTTCTAGTTACATAAAATATTCTATCTTTCAATAATTTCTAGACCACAAAAGGGTAATGAAAGATTATCAGTGAGTTTAACAGTTTGTAATCCTATCTTAGTTTGTCAACTAAAGAGAAAAGATAGAAATAAGTCTCACTCTTCTTACCAGGAAAAGAGACTGAGTTTGTCTTTAAAGAAAAACAACTTTGTTTACGAATTATGTTGCAACAACACAACTAATCAGAACATATAAAGTTCAATTATAGTATTTTCGATAATTTCATCCTTAAAAGAATTAACTATCCAATTAATTACTAATTAAGACTAAGATCCATCTTGCACTCCCACTTAATTACCAGAGGTCTTACCAGTGCGTAAAAAAATAGGACAAGAGGTAAGCGACGAGCGTTAATTGCATAATGCAACTCTTAGATTTATGAGACTGTTTAAGGCATAGTATCAAGTAATAATGTCAAAAGCATGTTTAGTTCTCATCTTATGCCTCGGGTTCAAGGTCTGACCAAGCCAACTCGAAATAAGTCGACCAAGTATGAACGTGTAAAAATAACCAAAGGTCTGACCTAAGCGAAATAATCACCATGGGTTGGAAAGGCCCTGAGGTCTGACCAAAGAAGTCAATTCAAATGCACGTATTCATAGTTGGATGATATAGACTTTAAATTAACAAATAGGTATGCACATAAATGTGGTAAAAGTTCATGTACAAAGAAGCATGTAAAACAACTTTGTAACACTTATTTTAAAAACTTTTGGTAATGACACTGTAGTGATCATCATGGTTCACGGTAGCTCCAATCAAACTCACAGGGAGGCAGAGGACCAGGTCAGCGCTGAAGCAATAACCTAGACATCCTTTCGGTGTGACTTTGCGCACGTCTTTAAACCCCCTTTATAGTTTTTTCTAGTGGGTGAGCCGTACATCCTAAGTGTCCATAGCGTCTAGTTTTTAAATTCATAAAAAACTTGTTTCAATAGTTTAAGTAACTTTATTTAACAAAAACGATTTTTCACGAAACAAATAGCATGTCACAATGAGCATGATATTTACGCGTGTAAATAAAGACCAATATTGATGTTATGATTACGATATGTATTATTCCATATTGCATACAATTAGGTGTCAAAAACAAGTAACAATTTATGCACATAAGGAATCACAAACTCAGTCTCTTTTAGGCGTAGGTTCGGGCTTTTCGTTTCTATTTATTTCGTGTCTTCGCCTTGTTTAGTTTCATGATTTCGGTATGCCGTTTCATGTAGTTTCTTTACACATATGAGTGTGTTGTCCTTGTAAATCAATGCAGTTCTCAGCCGCATTCATGTACTTATAAGTTTTTTGAGTAATATATTTACCGGGGTAACAAGCCCTTTTACCAAAAAAAAAAATCAATATAAACACATATTGTTCCGAGTTCTCTCGCGAGTCTTCCCCAAAAGGAGAACCATAAGACCGTCACTAGGTATGAAACCTAGATCGCCCCATACATCACAAAAAGGAATTGAGTGGGTCTTGTGGCCCGAAAAAACACATAAAAGGCATGTTAAACATAATTAACAAGTAATTACGCTATTTTATGTATTTAATAAACCATATGTAATTCTAATTATCAATATAATTCTAATTAACAATTAATTAAATCTAACTAACAATTAATTCTAATTAACAAATTAATTCCAATTAACAATTAATTCTAATTAACAAACTAATTCTAATTAACAATTTAATTTAATTTGTGTGTGTCTTGTTATTTTTTATTAATAATTGACAAGTATTACATATAGTTGTCAAAACAAAAATAACACGAATAACTAAATTAGATTTCATGCAACCTTTTAAACATGTTTATTAAAAGAAACGTGTAACCAATAATAGCAAAAACGAGATGGCTCGTGATCCCACTGTTGAGATTTTATAATCTAGGTTAGCCAAGTAACGCAAACGAGTACGCAGCAGAATTTGGATCTAGTTTATGCAATTAGGTTAACACGTAAATAATAAACAATAACGAATAAAAGGTAAACAAGAAAACTAACATTTGGCGACAATTAAACGCAAGTGAACGAACAAGAAAACCAAAAGAAACCCAAAGTATCTAAAGAAGATACCTCTATGAGTATCACACACAAACACTTAAACCAAGTACGTTCGATTAGACGCTAGTCGAGAACGTTTAAAACAATCAACCCTTTGAATTACTTGAATACCACGAACTAACACTTGCTTCACGATAAAACAACGGAACACGGTGTACTTGTTATTGGATCTTGGCGTCACATGAACGAATCCCCTAGGGATATCATACTGATCGTCGAATTCAACAAGGAAAAGTATGCATCCATTTAAGATTTGCATACATGTAACTTTGCATGCATACTATGGTCATCATGCATAGAATTCATTCTATGTTTTAATGTTGCCGATTAGTTGTCAGGAAAAAGGAATAAACATACGTTTTTTTTTCTTTGGTATGTCGTATGTTTTTAAAGCAAAAGAATGGGTATATATAACCCACAAACCCTAGCTTTACTTGGGCTACAAACTTGAGCTCCACGCCAAACACTTCCCTTATTCGATGACATGTTCTACTAGCCCTAAGCATGATCCAAACACCCCTACACGTGGCCGTTCATGAGCTTGGATCGGGTCTAGTAAACGAGTAAATAGTTCAAGTATTAAACGTAATAAAAACGTACTCTCGTGTTTAAAGTGTATGCCCCCATAGGCTCACACACTCCTAGTCGTTTCGAGTGTTTTTAACTCTCACAAACCAGCACGCACAACCTACAAATGTGACAACAACTATAGCGTAAGCTTTACGCTTAGTAAGTGAAACATAAGATAACATGCGTTATATATCATCCATCCATATAAGCATCATACACATCCAATACTAGTCTAAAGGACTTAGCCATACTATAACTTGCATAAGGCACTCTAACTACATTTTCTATAACAAACACAAGCGCCACATACCTTTGTAGTTCCACGACTAGTCTAACACATTTTTAGCTAGTTATGCCAAACTAGCTTTAGTCTAACCTTAATCTAAAAATAGTAACCAAGGCCTTCTAATCCCCTAAAAAAATCTTTCACATAACAAATAACACTTAATATAATATCACATTATCACCATTTTACTCACCTTGTCTCCATAGTTATGATTTCCAATAACTTACCACCATCATCCTTGTTTGCTTCCAAAGTCAAAATCATCATAAACAATAAACACTTCAAATACATAAATGAAACACTATAACAAGGTTCATACAATCTATAGCTTACCCTTCATAAACTCTAATCATTATATGATTATATCTTATCTTGATGACAACCTCCAAAATTACTAACTTTATTCAAAACCAATTTACCCATAATTTCTATATCCTCATTACTTTTTTTAAAACATCTTTTACCCAAAACCCCCAATTTGGGTACATAAACCCTAACTCTTTAAAACGTCTTGGGTGTGCCAAATAGCATATTGGCACCTGAATGGAAAAGTAGTGTTACTGGAAAATAACTTCATCCTAATCAGCTTTGGGAACACCCAAAAACTTTTGTTAAAGTTAAGAAAATGTCATCTATAATTAACTTAACCGTGACAAAAAAAAAATGGTAGATAATAAATCATAGTTTTTGTTTAAAACTACATCAATGAAATAAATAAAACTGAATTTTGTAAAAGAAAATTCTATGATACGGTCGCATAAATCAACAAAATATAAATATATAAATTATGTAAGATTTGATAAATACCTATACATGTATGTGGAAAAATAAATACTCCTATATAATAAACAAAGTTGTGAACTCTTCGACTGTGTATTTAAATGAGAGGATATATACTATTGTCATTTCGTGTGTTACTATCGTACGGACCAATCAAATTACTCAAATGTGTAGTATAAACTAGAAAATTTATGAGAAATTTTAGGTGGGCCATGGCCAACCCAAGTTACTACATAGCTCTGTCCCTGATTTCGTCTTAAAGCGCGAAGGTCCATTTTGGTAAAATGTTGATATCTGGTCTTAAATGGTTAACTGGGTGGTGTATTAGTCTAGATTGGTAAGTACTTTACGTATGTGTTTATTGTGTATTTGTGTAGTCAAATAAGTGTGGTAGCCATTAATTAGGACTGAGGCATGTCAAATAAGTGTGGTAGCCATTAATCAGTAGGCATGTCAAACAAGTGTGGTAGCCATTAATAAGGAGGCATATATATGAGATATAAAGAAGGATAGCACTATTGGTGAAACCCACCGATTCAAAATTTCCATTAGGTAATTTATCTTCTCGAATAATTTTCTTGTTTAAGCAGCTGCATTATCATTTTCAAGTTCACCTTAACATGGAGAATGTTTATTCCTACTTGTCTCTCATTTTCATATTCCTGATGTCCACCATTTTCATCATTAGATACAGTAAAGCTAAATCTCATCTTCCACCGAGCCCCTTATTCGTCCTTCCGATCATTGGACATCTTCACCTCCTTTCCCAGATCCCTCACCAAGCATTTCACAAGCTTTCACTTCAATATGGGCCAATTATTCATTTATTTCTTGGCTCAGTACCCTGTATTGTTGCTTGTTCACCAGAAACTGCGAAAGAATTCCTTAAAACCAATGAAAATGCCTCTTTAGATAGACCCAAAAGCTTAGCCTTAGATTATATAACTTATGGATCAAAAGATTTCGTATTTGCCAATTATGGACCCTACTGGAAATTCATGAAGAAGATTGTTAATTTACAGCTCCTAAATAGCACAACACTTGACTTGCTCAGTTCAATTAGGCACGTTGAGCTTACTCGTTTTATAAGAACATTATCAGAAAATGCCAAAGTTGGAAAATCAGTGGATCTAGGCGGGGAGCTCATGAAATTGACTAACAATGTGATATCAAGAATGGTTACGAGTGAAAGATGTGTGGGCAAGGAGGGCGAGGAGGCAGACAGTGTGGGAAAAGTGATTGCCGAGATAACTGTGGCAGGTGGTACCTTTAACCTTTCCGACTACATATGGTTGTTTAAGACTCTAGACTTGCAGGGATTCGAAAAGAGGGTGAAGGATCTTCGATCAAGATTCGATGTAATAATAGAGAAGATCATGAAAGAACATGAAGAGGCAAGAAAGCACAAAGAGGTTGGAGGAGTGCAGGACTTGCTTGACATTTTACTTGATATCGCGCAAGATGAGAGCATGGAAGTAAACCTGACCAGAGAGAACATCAAAGCTTTTATCCAGGTTTTGCTGATATATATGCATGCATCTTAATCTTTTGAACCGTATCAAAATACTCATCATTTTAACCAAAAGTATGCAAATTTTTTAAAGTAGAGGTATGATGATTGCAGTAGAGAAGGGGTGTTTCTGCTTATAAAAAAAAGTTATATGGTTGTTACATTATTGTAGTTTTTTTTTTTCACTTTACCCTTTGACCTTTGTTACAGCCATCGTAGGGCTTTGGCTGATGATATTGCAGCGATCGTCCATTTTTAGAGATGTTAGCAAACCTAGCTAAATGCTGCACTGAACAGTTAATTACATATTGCACATTTAGTAAAATGGATAAGTTTGTATTAAATAGCCGTAAAAGGTCCGTTGCGTATATAAGTGAAAAGTGAATAGTATATTTCAATGTTTATCATTTTCTCAAGAGACACAGTCTCGATGTATATATCTGTCTAGCTAATTAAATATGAAATCATGTCTTTGTCATTTCAGAATATATTTACTGCGGGAACAGACACTTCAGCAAGTACTATAGAATGGGGTTTAGCAGAACTTGTCAATCATCCCGATATAATGAAGAAAGCAATTGAAGAAATTAATCAAGTTGTTGGTGAAAGCAGACTAATACAAGAATCAGACGTACCAAACCTTCCATACCTGCAAGCGATTGTTAAGGAAACGTTACGTCTCCACCCAACTGCCCCACTTATTCCAAGAAAATCAACAAAACATTGCACAGTGGCAGGTTACGACATACCAGCAAACACGCATATTTATATAAATGTGTGGGCCCTCCATAGAGACCCAAACCATTGGGAAAATCCACTAGAGTTTAGGCCGGAAAGATTCCAAGAAAACAAGTTGGATGTGAGAGGACAACATTTTAATTATTTACCATTTGGTAGTGGGCAGAGAATATGTCTTGGGATATCTCTAGCACTCCATATGGTACACACAACGCTTGGGTCTATGATCCAGTGTTTTGACTGGAAAGCTGGGGAAGATGGAAACCTCACACGTGTTGATATGGAAGAGGGATTCGGGCTCACACTCCCTAGAGCTAAGCCTTTGGTTTGTGTTCCTGTGCCCCGACTTGATCCAATCCCATTCTCAATGTAATTAACAATGCACGGATCGTTGTGGTTCAAACAATCTACTGGGTTATTTGGAGATATAGAAACAACATTTGCTTCTACTTGAAACCTCCACGCAATGATATTGTTAGTGAAAAATAATAATCCTGTCGCATACATGGATTCTCCCTAGGAACAATAAGGTTAATTGTGGCTTGGACCAAACTATTGTAATGCTCTCTTGTATCTTTTTTCACTAGCCTCTCCTAGTTATGTTTATTAAAAATAACGGCGTTCAAAAAAAGGGCTGTTTGTAGTTGAAAAGAAACGTAATCGATCAGTTTGTAACCGATCTCTTCATTTTTGAAATTTTGTAAGTTCCATTTTGTTTTCTGTATACTAGAAATTTGTTATTATCCATCTGTTTACAGTTTACAAGTATGAAGTGTGTACTACCGATCATAGGTTTACTAGTATTTTCCCTACAAAACAAATGAGCTTTCTTTTGGTTACTGATTTAGTGGTTGTTTTAAATTCAACTTTATCTTAACAAAAAAATGGAAATAGTTTTAATTTGCTCTACTGCAAATATGTAGTTTCACTTCAGTTTTGTAAGTTTGTTGTGAGATTTCGCATTTTCTAGTTCTTTTTTTTTTAATGGTAACAATGGTTTTCAATCTTTTGGCCGATTAATTCACGTGCTTTGAACCCACCGCCACACATACTTAAACCAGGTAAAGCCCTCCCTTTTCAGGAGATTGACGTAGCCATTTCAGGGTTATTTGCACCTACTAGATGTTGAACTTGAGATTTCACAAATTTTTTTATGTAATAGTCACAAGTCTTTTTTTTTACCATTAATACACTACAACAAAATAACTAACTTTTCACACTTATTAAAGCATATTTTCACACTATAAAGTGTGTGGAATTGAAAAGTTCACACTTAGCTTGTGTGTGAACAATGTTGGTGTAGCAAATAATTTCACATTTCTAAATGTGAAGATTAATAAAAACTTCACACTTTAAAGTGTGATGATTTTGAAACAATTCTTCACACTTTCATACGTGATAACTTTAAAACAATTCCTCACACTTTTAAATGTGAGCTTTTAACTCTTCACACTTAAAAGTGTGAGGATTAATTCTTCACACTTTTAAGTGTGATATATTAATTCTTCACACTTTTAAGTGTGAGGATTTAAATAAAAAATCTTCACACCTTTAAAAGTGAAGAACTCTAAATGTCTATTTAATGAATAAATAAATTTTTATATATTAAGTTTTAACAATTTCTGGAATTAAAAAATCAAATATTACATAAAAGTGTTGTACAATTTCAAACACAAATAACCCAAATTTATAAACACCATGATCGGGTACATCAAGTAAGTATTTCCTGGAACAAGTTACAAATTCTAAAACAAGTTGCAAACAACAAAACAATATTCCTGAAGGATTTCTCCTAACTCCTGCCCCAAGAAACATTTCCACCATTCTTCCGAAGGTGCCAAGTACAAGACCCGTGGCTCAAGTTTTGAATCATGAAGAAACAGGTCACTATATAGGTTCATCTAATACACCCTCACAATCAGATTCCACCAAACACACTCATTTCATTAAACCTACTAAACCATTTTCATATGCTGCAACAAATGACTGCAAGTCAAATCCTTAATCAATTAGAATTTTGTGAACGCTACTAAACCATTACAACATCATAACGCATACTAAAATGTCTTATTATACCCTTATCATGGATGCATTAAAAATTCAGTTTGACATTCCTCTAAAAGTCGTCGACCTTTCTAAAGATACCAAAAACTGACTAAACTCTCTCATTTTACGCTCAATTCCTCAAAAAGTTTAAATTGCAAGAAAACTATATACTAACATTGCAAGAAAACTATACACTAACATTGCAAGGGACGCTTTTACAAAAATACTTACGATTAATTCTTCCATGAGCTCTGCATGTTCTTCTTGCCATAACTTGTGAAATCGTCGAATAACATATCATTAAAATGAGAAACTATATACTAACATTGCAAGAAAATTATATACTAACATTGCAAGAAAATTAAGGACGCATTTGAAAATACTGATTAATTCTTCCATGAGCTCGCATGTTCTTCTTGCCATAACTTGTGAAATACATCGAAATAACATATCATTAAAATGAGACTAATCTTTAAAAAATACAAAATAATAGGATTAGACATGCGGGACATTGCTATAGCATTACTATCTATAAAAAATGAAACAAGAAATGCGTTTGGGTCAACTCAAAAGCCAACCTAATCCAACTCACTTGTTACCCAACCCACCCATCTTGCCACTTATTATTTGCAACATGTGAGGTAAGTGTAGATCATTTTGGAATATCTAGTCTTTTATCACAGTTTATTGTTTTTCTAGATGAGGAAAGGTCATATTTGATCAAGGGGGTACAATAGGTGATGGGAGAGATGCGACGTTGAATTTGTTGTATCCTATTGTATACATGTACTCTCTATCAATGGCTTCGCTTTTCATTATCAATCTCTTCTTCTGGGAAACCTAACTCCGAGATCTTTCTTGAGATCTCTTTCTTCAACTGAAAGATTATGTAAAGATAAAGAAAGAGTTTTGATACATGTACTTTTAGTAAGAATTAAAATTCAATCAGCGAAATAAATATATACCACGAGATCTCTTGATGCATCTTCAACATAAGATCCATCCGTTGCTTGATGTACAATCTCAAAGATCTCGACATAACCGGTGATCTTTTTTCTTCTTCGTTTCTGAGAATATTAAGTACACGTCATTATATTTCTTTTAGTTTTTTCTTTTGGGTCAGAAAAAAGTACGGGTAACTCGTGTCAATATAAGTAGAAGTATATGCACAGCGTATGCGATATTGTGTTTGTTTAAGCTTATAAAGAACATGACATTCAATAACGTATAGCATTTAAAGTACCAAATACATTCTCATCTTTTATCTCAAGTTCAGCAACTTATTTTCCTTCTGGCGTCTAAACTAAACTAAAGCACCAGAGCATAGCTCAGTGAGGATTGAACAGTGAAGTTGACTACTCACGCATAATTCCAAACTTCACACAAAACACGCGAGCCATTTCAGATGCCCCTGACCTTTAATTGGATATAGTACCATGTGCCTTGAAAGGCCATTATATAGTAACACACACCTCATAGAGGAAATGGAATGTGAGATTGTCAAGTTGGAGGAAGAAAACCGTGAGTTGGTTTTCTCTCTCAAGCAACATGAAGAATCCCAAGCGAGTTTTTCTTCTTTTGTGGAAAAGCTTCAGAACAAGCTTAAAACATTAGAGCAGATTCATAATGACTGTTCTGATCACAGTAAGGCCATGGAAGCTGAATGGAGCTCCAGATTTGAAAAAGTGGTTGCAGATTTGAATTCTTGCACACTCCAGTTAGGAAATAAAGAGGCTCATGTGAAGGAGATTACAAAGGAGTTAGATGCTTATAACTCTCTGGTGTTACAGTTAACGATGGAGAAACAGGAGTCTGAAATCATGCTAGTGGCGATGAAATCTACAATTTTGGAGGCCAAATCAAAGATTGATGAAGAGAACTCTAATCTCGTAAAAGTCCCAGCAAAAATTGTGTCCGTGAAGATGGTGGAAGAGAAACTGGTGCAAACAAGGAGTGAGCTAATGAATGTTTATGATTTGTTAGAAAGGCAAATGAAGAACTGGCTGATGAAGAGAACAAAGAGTGAGCTAATGAAGTGGCTACCGAAGTCAACCTCAAAGAAGATTATTTAAACTATATAGGTTCATCTAATACTGCCAAACACCCCTGATTATATCCATCAACAATTACATTTCATCTCTAACAACACCATCAGATAGTAACTCGTAATTTTCATTTAACTAACACCATAAGTTCAACTCTAATTGACATATGCTAGCATTCTGAAGCGCAAAGGTTAATACATATAACCATGAACTATGTGTAACCTAGTCGAATATATTGAATTTGTTAATTTAACCAAACTGCCAAAACCTCACTATGTAATATTCCAAACCAAAATAAGCTACTTAAACTTGCATAAGAAGCTAATCAGATTATTATACTCCAACTCATTAAGTCTATAAACTTGTTTATTAAAATAAGCATGAATTCAATCAAAACATGAATTCAAAACTATTTATTAAAATAAGCTATTTAAACTACAATAAGCATGAATTCAATCAAAACTATTTATTAAAATAAAAACAGCTTATTTAAACTGCGATAAGCATGAATTCAATCAAAACAGCTTATATAAAATAAGCTAGCGGTGAATTATCTAACCTTTAAGCGAGCTTCAAACGAGCTTCAAATCGCCTAACCGTCAAATCGCCTGGTTACTGATGTGGATCCGCCATGGTTCGATGGAATTGATATGGAAGATGATGAATGAATCTTTGATTCAAAGGAATTTTTGATGATGAACGAATATTAAGGAGTAGATATTTCAGAAAAGGGTTTTTTTATGAAGATGATAGAACTTTAGGTTAATGCCAAATATTTCATAAAGGGGTTTTTTTATCCGCGCGCTCTTAAGGAGTAGATATAAACTGATATGGAGTTTTCTTTTTCTTTTTAATTTATTGGGTTTTTTTATACATAAACAATCATCACACTTTGTATAAGTGTGAGGTTTTTTTTAAGAATTAGTAATTTTACATCTTTTCACATTTTTAAGTGTGACAAAAAATATTTAGTTACTTCACACTTAAAAGTGTGAGGTTTTTTATAATTCTTCACATTAAAAAGTGTCAAAAAGATATAGTTATATTAGTTCACATTTATAAGCGTGAGCTTTTGTTTTCACAATTAAATGGGTGAAGTTTTTTTTGACACTTCATATTTATCACATTTATTAGTGAAAATAATTTTTACACACTCATAAGTGTGAATATCCTAAAAATAAAGTTCACGGTTGATTAAGTGTGAAGAAAAAAGTGTGTACAAATGACCAATTTGTTGTAGTGATAGGTCACCCTGAGTGGTTGAGAATTGGCATTGTCAAAGTTGCATCAAATGCTGTTATAAGAATACCTCAATTGAGCATGCACACAATGATGCTACAAACCTTACATGATTGTTGTGTGCATCTATCAAGAAGCTCATTGGAGAAAGGATTTGTTCCTATTAATGACTATCGAAATTAAAGCAGAACCACACTAAACCTCAGAGGATAAGATTGTTTCAATTTTCCATCTGATATTGAGTTATTTGCTGCATACGTATTCCTTGGTTTTGTTAGTGATTGGTTCAGTTTAATCACATTAACATGAAATGGAGTTTTCCTGTAGAATGGTGATAACGGGCACGTACGTCGTGTATATATGAAAAGCCTGTATTAGTGCCGTTGATGAGGTTTGTACTGGTTGAAAGTTTATATATATGGTAATATCATTATGGCTGTAAAAAGAAGTATCAAAATAGCGATGCTGATGTTTGTGATTCAAACGCTTTGAAATATATTGTATGTTTTTTCCTTAGTCGCACATTTACATGTCATCACACTTTATCTTTCCGTAATGTAGGTTGTTGGTTTTTTGCTTAACATGTATTTGCATGCCATTTGGTAGTTACACTCGATTATGGACAGCATCTCTGTTTTTTAGGCATCATTATCTTCTGTTATAACCAAGTGAAATGCCTTACATGATGAACTTAACCACTTTCTACTTGAAGCTCAAGGAAAGGGAAGTTTTTTAAACCTCGTGTTGGTTACTTTGTTATGTTAAAAGCAAGGTTGCAAAAATCGCTAGACGGTAGCTGGGTGGCCGGATACCGCATAACGATTAATCGTTTAGGCGGGGATTAATCTGGGATTAATCCGATTGAATTTTTTATAAAATAAATTATAAAATTTTGAAACTATATGTCCGATCGGGCCGATCTAGCCGATTTTTTTCCGATTTGGCCGATTTATGCCTGATTTGACCGATTTCTATCCGTAACCGAGTTGGCAAATTTATTCAATTTTTGTCCGATTTATGCCCGACTTGGCCTATTTTTATCCGATTAATCTGTATTTTGACCGATTTTTGACCAAACCAATTAATAAGACCGATTAGTGAAAATCGGGGCGGTTAATCCCCGCTTAACGATTAATAATCGGTCACCTAAGGCGATTTTTACAACACTCGTTAAAAGTGTGTCCACACGTTCTCTATGCCACCTATGCATTTAATGTGGATCTCAAAAGTTAATCATTTTTCAAAATAATTTCCTATTGAAATCTTTTAGTGGCTCAACTGTTTTTCTTTAAATCATTTTTCAAAATAATTTCCTCACAAAAACACACACAACTCTCAAAATTTTACAAGTTTTTCTTTAAATCAAGTTTTCTCTAAGCAAAATCTTTTCGAAGCTAAAACCTTTCAAATCTTTATTATGGCTTCATCGTCTTCCAACACCGAAAACATTTTGAAACCAACACTAAATCTTGAATTTGAACTTAAACAATGGAAAATCAAAGCTAACAACTATGTTGTTAGCCCTCAAGTTCAATCCCTTACTTTTCAATCCGTCGACTTTCTCTCGACCTTCAGGCGATTAGGTGCCCCAGTAAGGGCGACCAAGTTCAATTTAAAAAAAAAAAAAAAAAAAAAACATTTTTAACACAAAATAAAATTTCATTAATAATTAAAACGTTACATAATAATTCAAATAAAATTAAAACATTACGAAACTTATTAAAACATTACAACACTTATTAAAAATCTAGGTTGTGGCGTTCCTTGATCGCGTCTTTGAGTTTCTGCATTGTTTGTTGTTGTACTGCGGGCAAAAATGGGTCGATTGGCGTGCAATAGAACATGAGATCTGTATCGTATTTCTTTTGTCGCTCAAATTCAAGTTTTGTTTCTTAGTGCCAATTTTGTCTTCCATTTCTTCTCTCTTTTTCTCCATCTCCAACACCAGGTTGGTTGTTCTAGCTCTTTCTCTTCAAATCATAGTATCCGTCTGCAGCCTCCTGTCGAATGCAGCCTTGGACTTGATGACATTCCATTTCTCGGCAACACCTTCCATGTAGGTAACTTTCGAAAACTCCGAAGATTTCTTTTTATTCTTCTTTGCGGTATCACGACCATTGGTCTACCATGCAGTGAGCAGACGCAGACCAGAGCTGTCAAGAGTGCACATCCGAGGTCGGTTGAAGTCCTTGCTTTTTTGCGACCCTCATCTTGGCTTAAAAAAGCCGGCATCTCATTATCCTTCCCAGAATGGTCCCCTCAAAATCTTCCAACAATGCTCCAAAACCGGGATGATTACACACTAGTTGGTATTCATCACAGCTATGTATAAACGTGAGGTCATTCTCACCACTTCCATAATTCCTCTTAGCATTGTTGTAAATGACACAAAATTGACCAACTCTAGGACGAATCCTATTTTCCACTTTGTAATGATAGAGTTGTACGTTCTTTCTGCACCAACCTCCTTCTCAAAATAAGCAATGACTTTCTGCCAAAATCCTTTAGCATTTTGGTTGTTTCCGGTTATACTATTCTCGGATACATCACCCAAGCGTTGCACAAAGGCGATCTCTTCTTCTTTTTACCAAAGAGACGAATCATTCTTGGCTTCTTTCACGACAACCTTCTTCTTCGCCTTTGTAGCCCGTTTGGTTTTGGTGGCGTCTCTTCTCGACATTATTCTTCTTCTTCGTCATCAATGTTAACCGAATCGTGATACGATCCATGAGCCGAACCGGTACCCGAACCGTGATACTCTTGAGGCGGTAACTGAACCGTTCCAACAAAAAATCAGATTGGTGTATAATTGATCTTCGAAATCAAAACCCTCAAGATTGATACGGTTAACCGGAGAATATTGTTGATAATTTGAATATAAGACGTTGATGAATCCATTGTTGGGCCAATATTGGTCGGGTGACCCATACATAGACCGGTTGCCGACGAGAGTGGCTTTGTTGTTGTTGTTGTTGAATGTTTTGATGCGGTGGAACAAATGGACGATTCATAAAAAATGGATTGTTAGTTTGTTGTTGTGGAGCTTGTTGGGATTGATATTCGAAAGCAGGGGGTTGAAATTGATTCTTGGTGAGACACGGTTAACGAAATTCGGATCGGTGTTAAAATATGCGGGGCGTTTTGTACCAAACGGGATTTTCGGCCTTTGGTTTGTGGTGTTTTCTTAGACATTTTTGATAGAGAGGATTGTGAGATTTTTGATAGTGAGGATTGTGAGATTTTTGAGTTTAATGTGTAAATATGTTGTATATTTATAGGGTAGTTTAGTAGTATTTTTTTTATACCAAACGGTCACAAAATATGTTGTAAATTTTCAAACGGTTTGATTTTTTTTTGTTTCGACTTGCAACGGCTAGTAAAAGTGGAATGTTTTTGGTTTGTGGTGTCGATCGAGCACACGACCAAGTTATCTTTTTTTTAGGCGATCGACAATCACCACAACAAGCCGATCGACTTGAAATCGATCGCCCTACACCCTCGATCGACTCTCGATCGACCTTACTGCATGCAGCCTTAGGTTTGATTATCCAAAGGAACTTTACAAACCAATGGCGACTTTTATGAAAAATTGTATTTCTGCTGCGTTTACTAGAACCTCAAATGCTTTCTACCATGAATACCTTAGGGAATTCTGGTATACAACATAAGCAGATAAAACCAATGAAACCATTTCCTTCATTGTGTTCAATGGTTCAAAGGATTCATACTTTAACCTTAGTGACGCAGAAGTAAATGGGTTAAAGTATGATGGACCTTATGTTCAAGTTGATGAACAAGCATCCGCCGAGACAGTGAAGAAAGGTTTGGTAACTCTGTGACTCTTTAATACGAACAATAAAGCTATTACTTGTCTTTGCTCTTATCAGATTGTCTCCGGTGAGAATTAGGTATTTCTCATCGACATGGAAGGTTCTAATGGCACATATCGTTAGGTGTATGGGTGGAAAACAAGGGTCTCACGACCATTTAAATGAAACCCAAAAACTTATCATATATGGGATGATTTGGGATATAAATCTCAATTAGGCCAAATTGATCTTTAATTATCTGGTGGACAAGTTGAACGCTAAAATGCGAGGCAAAAACATCTAGTATACAAGATATATATCATTGATGAAAGAGCACATTTTTAAAGACCAGTACCATCACCCTGGCTATGCTTTATTCACTGGCTACCAAATTGGAAGACTCGCTCATTTGCAAAAATTTAACTTAGATTAATTTATATTCAAATAGTGGGAGATTATTGGGCAAATTCCTATGCCCAAAAGTCTCTGATCAAGATTTAAACATAAATTAGTATAAGTCAAGAAGACTCATTCATAATGAAGTCAACGAGCAACCTCGTTGAAATTCAAGTCAGAGACATCATCAAGGAAGTTGAAGATTACTTAAAGACATACTCGCTAGCTTACACGGAGTCAAACTAGTATGTACAAAAAACTGAAGCGGAAGAAGAAGGTTCATTAGGGGTCGACAATACCCTAATGAACCTATTATCTCTTTGATTATCTAACATAGCATAGCTCGAAATATCTCTTTAATATTTGGGTGGGACTTTTCAAGAATGCAAAAGGGCGGGATAAAGTGCATTTTGGATAAAGTCCAATCAATTACGAGTTGGTGAAAAGAAATTGAATAGTTGGTAGAAAAAATGGCAAAACTGTTCACAAAAGTAAGGTTGTTGCATTTTCAAAAATAGAAGCATTTAATCGAAGATTTACTATTACATTAAATGTTTGACACGTTTCACAACCCCTTATGATCATCCTCATACCCTGCTATATAAAGGGAATGTTGGTCAAAGTAAATGCTCACCACTTCATATTTATTGTAAAACATTTAAAAAGAGCATTTACTCTTTTTGAATTCGCAGTTGGTCCTTGATCCTATCATTGACCTTAAGAGTTCACTTGTAAACTTAATTGTGTATA
This sequence comes from Chrysanthemum makinoi, assembly GCA_910596185.1. NCBI lineage: Eukaryota > Viridiplantae > Streptophyta > Magnoliopsida > Asterales > Asteraceae > Chrysanthemum > Chrysanthemum makinoi. Next base: position 321,031,328 of record OU343225.1, read on the forward strand.
AGTTTTCCTGGTCAGAGAGCATTTACATTGTCATTCAATTAAGTGTTATTACTATGTAACACTATGTAATTCTTTGAGTCATTCAATAAAGATTTACACGATTGGAAAGTTAAATTTGTGTTGGATTATAAACTGTTTTTTACATTGTTTCATTATTACTCAAGAATTTGGGAACTACAATGTTGATTCAAAGAAAACAATGTTGATTCAAACAAGACTTGCAAAAATGAAATCAATGTTGATTCTAACAACAGTTGCAAAAACGAACAAACATAACACCATAAACAAACTATACAACTAAAGCCAACATAAAACCCTATACATGCCAAGATTCATTACTAATAGCTCGTGTTAGTATGCAACAATCATCTATATCCACTGTTATTATCCATAACTTGTTGGGGGTAAAAAGGCCCAGAAATGGATGAAGATAATCAATAGCAAACCTAATACCAATACAGGTTACTAGATATCATTTGGAATCGTGTTATCACTTTTCAAAGTAAACTATTTGACCCTAATGCCTTGGTATCACGAATATCTACTTGGGATAAGACCCAATGTATGTTAATGATTTAGGCACAAATCAATAACCCTTTTGCTTACAAGTGTTTATGTGTTCTGTCTCTCTCACGCATGAACTGATTTCCTACTTATAGGAGATTACTCTTAGCTAGTCAAAATAAAATTATGAGGATTAATCGGCCCATTAATCGCCTCATAATTATCCCCATTATAGCAAATAGTGGTTACATGACCAATTAAACATGGTCATTAAGTAGTTGTAACTGCCACTTGAATAGGTCAAAGCCTGTTACAAGTTGATTCCAACAGTACTAGCAGTAGAAACACTGGCTAGCAGTACTAACATAGCACTAGCAGTAGTAACACTGCCCATTAGTACTAAAATAAGCACTAGGAGTATTAACTCTGCCTAGCAGTACTAACATTCTGAATCTTACCACAATAGAGTCAGGGTGTTCAAGAACCTTATGGGTGTACACTCCTTACCTCCTGACCCATTACCAGATGTGAACTAATCTCACAAGTGCACTAAAATTTCCAACAATCCTTGTAACACCCCTAAAATAGGCTCAGCGGAAGACTTTACTAACTTTGGGGTGCTACGAAATTGGTACATAACACAAGCATAGCGAAACAGAATAAACTCATCCAGAACTTAAAACATAGTCAACGATAGTAATTAAGTTTTACATTTATTGAAAAGTACGAAAGTAAGCCCATTAAAAATAGTTTATAAAAGCGGTCCCAAATAACATCAGAGTTGAGTGAATCCAAGACCATGCCATCACTTCCAAGCGCCTCCCAATCGGTTAACAAAGCTATAATAATCAATTATCTGAGAAAAACATGCTAAAAAGTCAGCAAAAAGCTGGTGAGTTCATAGGTTTAAATTAAATACGAAGCATTTGGACCAAACAATAAATCCACTTATTACGCAACATAAGTCACAACACATAAGCAACCATCACGCTCTAATCACATACCAAAAATAAGATGTTATACGTCATGGCAAATTTAGCAACCATAAATCCAGGGGCCACCCTGGCAACTTGGGCAAACAAGTCTAGACGGGGCGGTCAACCATGATAGATCTATCTATATTAATTAGTGACCTAATAGTGGCAAGTTGAAGAGAGGCTAAACCTTAGCCTTGACTACGTAATACGCGCAACAAAACACAATTTCATAATCGTTCCAATCAAAATGTTATGCATTTTTTCTCACCCCAAGATTTAATAAAGTAGAAGTATGAATAAAAGTGGGGCTACGAAACTTACCTTAATCCAACAAATGCACAAGAATCAACAGGAACAAGAAGAGTATCGACTATCAGGAAACAACAACTACTGACTAGGCACTACCTAATAACATAGACTCGGCTTAGATTTTAACTCCATTCTATAGTTCCCAATCCCGACTATATTCCAGTTTTATTTCCAAAACTCTTTCTCATAATAGTTTCTAGTGTTTGGTATCCGTGCGTGCGTTGTGTCAACTCAACAAGATTCATGTGTACACACGCTACTCAAGAACTCAACAAAATGAAACCACAACAATCTATGTGTCAATTTTGTAGTTTAATAAGTCACTTAAATAGATTGTCAAAGCTTATTGAATTCGTCAACCCGATAAACTTAACAATGTATTTGACTTACTTATTATTCCAAAACTATACCACGTCCTAAGGCGTCGTAGGATACGTCGTCATTACTAAACCCTTCCGACATAACTAACGAGGTCTTACTTGATTCGTCAACCCAATAAATTCGTTAGTTAAGTATGTTAGGTGTATTAATGTCGAGCATCCGTGACATGCAATTAAATGGCATATGATTAGTATTTAACTATTTATGACACTTCTAGTCTTGCGTTCCATCGAAACATTTAGTAACCCATTTATTACACTTTCCTTTTCCTTTATTATTTGTTTATAAATAAATTATAACAAGTTAATATACTTGTTATTTGTTATATGAAAACCTTATTATTATTTATCGTTCACGTCTTAAATTATCGTTACATTTAACTTGAGTTACCATTTGTTTCGAGTCACAAGTCTGAGTCATTACTTCTCGAATTATTATGTTATATCAAGTCCGATAATTCAAATTATTGTCCATGTCATGGCCTTGTCGGAGTCAATGATGACTAGAAGTCAACGTGACACCGACTTGGCGCAAAGTTCACAAGTATATCATCAAGTCAAATAAAAGTCAAGTCCCATATCCACAACCACTTCAACTTCTCGTGGTCGTCTACGACTTACGTCTAACCTAATCTCCGTCACTAGTAATCGTTACACAATCGATTCCCACTTCAATTTTTACAACACCACAAGCAATAATTAGCCGTGACCATACGGTCCCGGCTTCTCCCCTCTCTCGGCCAACAACTCATAATAATAATAATACACCAACAAATCCAACAATCTCCAAAATGTTTTGCCAAGACCATACGGTCTCGGCCTAGCCTTCCCGTCTCCTACGCAAGCCAAACGACCCAATCAAGAGTCTAACCCACTCGACTACAACAACAACATATCACCACTTCAACTTCAAAACCACCAATCGGTTCCACAGGTTCATCCAAAACCAAGCAAAAGAAATAAACATAAAAAACAACAAGAATTATATCAAGAACAACATCACAAACAAAGCCGCACCGTGAGCTTGAGCTCATGGCTGCCCGACTAGACACGCACACACACGACACACAAGACCGAATACCAACTATGTTTTAACCACGTTTTTATTATCAAAACTTTTTCCCATGTGTTCTATCCTAACCCGAACCAAAAGTGAGTCAACTCGTGATTTGGTGACACTAGTTACAAGAATAACGAGTCACAACTCGCGTGACTCATCCCTACCTTTTCTCCTTCGTGGTATCAAAAGATGGTGGTGTTATGGTGGACGAGAGGTTGCGCGTGGGGTGGTACTAAAGGGTGAAAGGGTGTGTTTGGGCGCGTGTGGTGGTGGATCGGGAAGAGGGAGTGTAGGGGATCGTTTTGGTGTAGGTGGTGAAGAGTGGTGGCCGGCGGTGAGGCGGCGATGGCCGATTTTTGCCGGTGGCGGCTAAGGCAAAATGAGGGAGAGAGAGAAAGTTGGGTGGAGATGATGATGATTTGTGTTTGTGTGTTTTTATTATCACATGTACCATATATGTATTTTAATCTTTACAAAATAAAACAATAGTAATAACAAAGAGGGGGGGGGTGATAACAAAGGGACCATTCATGTATTTTTTTCAAAGTTTCCTGACTCTTACTTCCTGAGCTCGTATTTACCACGTAAAAAGTTTAACATGTTTTCTTAAGTGCGCCATGATTCTTAGTTACGACTTTCCAATAAAATTGATCATAAATACGTCTATAGGAACTAGACGAGTACTACTTTTCAAGTTTTCCTGAAATATTAGGTTTTTGTTAGTCTTTGGAGTCTAGTAGTGCCTAACTTAATGCCACACACATGGTTCAACAAAGTGATATTTCACAAAATATCAAAATATTATTCCCGAATGTTTACCTTGTTAAAATTTTTAAAGTAATGTGGTATTAAAAATGGTTTCCGAAATTACCAGTTGTCACAGTCACCCCGCCTAAGAAGAAACCCGTCCACGGTTTCGCCCGAGTTACTCATAGAGGTAGGAAAGAGATGAGGATACTTTCGCTTGAATTCATCTTCACGTTCCCACGTGAACTCAAGACCTCTTCAGGAGTTCCATCGAACTCAAATAATAGGAATACGACTTTGCCTAAGCCGTTTGACCTCACGGTCCATAATCTCAAAAGGTTCCTCGATAAAGTTCAAACGCTCATCAATCTAGATCTCTTCTAGAGGAATGACACCTGCCTCGTCTGCGAGACACTTCTTCAAATTGCACACATGGAAAACGTTGTGAACACTGCTAAGTTCCGGCGGTAGCTCGAGTCTGTAAGCAAACGGGCCAATCCCAGCAAGGATTTTGAACGGACCAATATAACGAGGATTCAGCTTTTCATGCTTTCCGAAGTGAATCACACCTTTCCATGGCGTGACTTTCAGCATAACCTTGTCTCCCACTAGGAATTCAAGAGGTTTCCTCCTCTTATCGGCATAGCTCTTCTGACGATCGCGAGCAGCTTGCATTCTGCTTTTGATATGAACAATTTTCTCAGTAGTTTCATGAATAAGTTCGAGACCAGTATGTTGTGAATCCCCAACTTCTGCCTAACAGATCGGTGATCAACATTTACTACTATAGAGTGCCTCATATGGTGCAGCCTTAATGCTAGTACGATAACTGTTATTGTAAGAAAATTCCACCAATGGAAGGTGTTGATGCAGGTTTTACTAACCAGGTTTTAATATTTATAAGTGTCTTGTTATGCCTATGGTCTACCCTTATGCACTAAAAAGCAGTGTATCCGATCGTGTGTAGTGTAGTAATCGGTAAAACAGAGGTCGTCCCAAGAGCTATGTGATCGGATTCTAATTAAGTCTAGGTGTCACAAATTTTAATTGGTTTTAAGATTGAAATGATTAATTAACTACTAAAGCAAGAAAATAACGAAAGCAAGTAAGGTAGAGGTTGTGATCAATAGAGAAGAAGTGTGCTAACCTAGTTACTCATCCTATCATATAATGACCACGTCTATTACTTTCCAATTGCTTCAAGTGGGGCTTTAGGTCGCTAGGACATCATTTGGTCAGTTCATCCTAACCTATTAGCAAAGGTTTACACCGGAGATCAAGCTACTCCCCTTGAAAGCCCAGTTGTTTTTAGTCCCCTAACCCAAGTCATTAAGTTCCACTACATGCAAGATTCATAACTGTCAGGACCGATTAACATATGAGATTTATGTGGTTTGGAGGTCTAGGTTGGTGGAAGAAGATGAAGATCTTCATCCTTCTAGAGAGAGAAACTAGAGAGAGGGAGGAGAAGATAAGGATAACTTGAATAAATGAAAACAATACACTACACCAAATGCTTCCTCACCTCTTGGAGAGTCAGCTGAGGGGTATTTATAGGCTCTATCTTTGCCACTTACACGATACTAGTCCTAAAGGGCAAGGTATACTACGCATCTAGTCCATTTCGCGTAAGTGACGTTATCCATTTCCGTAAGTGACATTCTTGAAGCCTTGAGTCTCTGTGGTCTAGATCTTGAGGAGGAAACTTGAAGTTCTCCCTTGAGGCGACCTCAACAAATGATGATCTTCTTGTAGCTCTGAACTTTAACTGTAACGGTCTAGTTAGGTTATTACTCCCTCCTAACTAGTGAGCCTTTTTCTTTTCTGCTCCCTCTGAACGACAACACTCTTCCAACACGTCTTTAATCTTTGATTGTGAGGAGAAAGTAAACTCTTGAAGCCAATGGTTGTGGATTCGGGAACATCAACATAAATCACTTAGTATTGCATCCAAGTTGGTAAAAAACCCCGATGTACACCACACTACTTCTCCTTCTTCAGTCTTAAGCAAAAATCCCTTCGTAATCCAATCACGGAAGATGAAATACTAACTTCTCCCTCCTGAATAATGTATCCTCCCGTATAAACCAAAATAACCAAACATGTATAAACCAACATAAATCAATAAAACAGAAACCTGGCTCTGATACCAATTGTCAGGACCGATTAACATATGAGATTTATGTGGTTTGGAGGTCTAGGTTGGTGGAAGAAGATGAAGATCTTCATTCTTCTAGAGAGAGAAACTAGAAAGAGGGAGGAGAAGATAAGGATAACTTGAATAAATGAAAACAATACACTACACCAAATGATTCTTTCTCCCCCCCCAGAGTCATGAGGGGTATATATAGGCTCTATCTTTGCCACTTAAACAATACTAGTCCCTAAGGGCAAAGTATACTACGCATCTAGTCCATTTTACGTAAGTGACGTTATCTTTAGAAAAAGCGAGGCTAACAATAACAATGAGTGCCCGGGCGCTAGCATCTTAGACACTCATCCCTAACTTCTTAAGTTCATCCAAATAGTAGGTGATCAGTTGGTCAAATCGCACAAGCGAAGAAGGGTTGTCAGTTGGTCAATTCTTACCCTTCCCACTCAGTCTACCTACTTAGGGTTAGCTGGTCAATTCTCCTAAACAACTAGACACTACTGCCATTCGAAACTACCAAAACAAGGATAGCTACTAACAAACTATGCATGCATACACTAGAAACAATTATATGGAAGCAATGTAAACATAAAAAAAACAATTAAGGAATCATAACTAGGCTAGCACCAGAGGTGCTTAGCCGATCAAATTAACTGAAACAATCGATTCAATGTTTAACATAATGAAATACATGAATTGAAAGTAAAAAAAATGATAGATCGCTAATGCTTATCTTTAGGGAGTGATTTCTCCTTGAGATGGCTCAGTATGCTCACAAGAATCTGCCTTCAGCCTCCTACCCACGTTCTCTACTTTTGTGTGTGGAGTGAATGATGAGAAATTCCGAATTTAGGGCGGTATTTATAGGCCAGATCTTGTTATGGCATAACTTAAGTTGAGAGTTACGCCGTAACATCAATATCTTCGTAATTTTCTCTGGAAAAGCTGGTAATGGCATAACACATGGAAAGAGTTATGCCGTATCTTCAATAAATCATGATTAGTTCATAATCGTTGAAAGAGTTACGGCGTAGCTTGCTGCGGTGTGGAACATCATTTGACCTAATTAGTTACAGCGTAATCCTAAGATGGAGTTACGCCGTAATCTTCAATTTAGTTGGTCTTCGAATACGCTTTTTTTTTAGCGTAATGTGAGAGAAGAGTTACGTCGTAATTACTTCAAAATGGGCATACTATCATATATCTTCAATAAACTCTCCAAATCCGCTTCTCATTAGCTCCAATGCTCATAATTTACATGAAAGTGAAATACAGAGGAAAACAAGCGTAAATCCATAAAAATGATATAAAATACGAGCATTATCGGGAGAAATTGACACTTAATATTCAGGACTATTTGATAACATCCCCCCACTTGAACTCTACTTGCCCTCAAGTAGACCTTATTAGATAGATTCCTGAAAAGATATCTCCCATTACCTGGAAAATATAAGTTTACAAATCCCTTATGCTAGAATAAAACAAAGCGTAGAACACCCAGCGAAATGGGAACAAAACACTCAAACCTCTCAACTATTCTAAGTGTCAATTTTGGGGTGATCACTCAACGCACATTCATAGCATGTATTCTATCATAAGCTTGGCGGTTATACAAATCTCCACCACTATAGTTAAGGACTAAACAATTCTCGAAGGCAATATGGGTAGACACGACAAAGGTTAAAGGTGAGTCATCATTTCTAACATGTCATGGCGAAGTGGACAAAATCAATGATACATGACCAAATCCATGGCCAAGGACACTAAATATTGCTCATTGTATCACCTAGACATGCTTCATGACTAAAGGGTAGGATAACACATGGGATATAATTGGTGTAAAGTAAAAATAACAAGAAAATAGTCTAAATCTATAACCAAGTCATTAGCACTTACCGTTCATCCAAAGTTCAAGTTTCGAAGCTAAGAAATCGGATCATGATAACCAAGCAGATGTGCCATTAGGGCGATCATGATGGGCACATTACCTTTTAACTATTGTTGGCAATTACCAAATTCATTCTTTAAATGTGACCGAGGTGGCCTCCTCGATACTAAATCTATATTGAGCTCATAAACATAGTGCATATAACTTCGCACTTTACAATCAACAAATAACTATAACTATTATTTATTTATTTATTTATTTTTTATTTTTTTTTCGAATCACTTCATCATTTTATTTTATTTTATTTTTTATTTTTTTACACATAACAACTAACATCCACTTGAGATGAACAATATAAAATGGGGTGTGATCTTCAAAAAATATGCGTCGACAGCAGTTCTGGACAGAACAGGGCAAACAATGACTGATCACAAATAAAGACTTCGGGGTAGGCTAAGGTGTATGGGTGTGAAACAATATATTGGGTGAACAAAATGAAAGAATAAACTCAGAGGTGTATCTAGGGTATCTTGCACTAAAGGTGGAATGCCCTGCAAAAGGGTTTTTATGGGGTCGAGAAGTCGAGGTGACTAATCGATAGACATACAAGGATAGAGCACGGGTGATAATCCTATAATATTTCTTGTTAAGTGAATAATCCAAATACATTAAGCTAACTCAACATACCTCGTCTATGGTCTCGAAATGATGTAAAGGCCACGTTCAAAAGTTTACAAGCTACTGGCACACTCATAATTTTGGTGGATTTGGGGTAAATATTTGGAAACAGATAAGGCTAATCTCACCATATAATATCAATGGTTATAATGTGCTCAGCTAAGGTCTAATCTAGTTAGGTTAAGAAAAACATGTCAAAATTTTAAAATTGGCATAATTTTTCAGAATAAACTAGAAAAACGAGGGCAAAATAAAGTTCAAGAGATAATTCTACTCCTGTCCCCCCACTTGAAATATACAAATTCCCTTTTGTACTAAACGTTAAATAAAGGTGAAGAGAAAGTAGAATTGGAAAGATAACTTCAATTTGCTTGAAAGAAAGAGAATTCCGAAAGAATCGTGCCTTCCATAAGCATCTGACGAGCTTCAATCCACGAAATCACACTACCAACAAGCATAATTCTAAAAGAAAAGAAAAAAAGAAAGAAACCTAACTTCACTTTGTAGGAATCACGGTTGCATTTTGGCGTATGCAACAAGCCTTTAAAGTACTTGGGTCCCAAGTGGGCCGAGTGTAGTCTCGTGAGAACTACGGTGGCATACCCACAAAGTTTATTTGGAAACTAATACAAGGTTATTGTGTTTAAAGAGAAGAATTTATCTGAAGGATAGTTACGTTGTAACTCCTAGAGGAGTTCACAGTGGTAATACCAAAACTTGTGACAGCTTCTGGGAGTGTAACTCTGGCCCGTAACTCATTGCATGGGATGCAAGTAATTGGTAATGCTGGGAAGAAGAATACACCCAAGAGAGATGTGTTGCAGCATAGCCATAAGAATGGGGATTACGCCGTAGCTGGCCAGACGAGATCATGTCCCACAGTTCAGCATCTTTGCGACAACTTTCTTTGAATTCACGAGAAAAATGGTTAAAACACAAATCCAACCGAAATGGAAATAAAGCAGAATGAAAGGGATAATTTGGGTTGTCTCTCGAGCGATTACTTTTCTTT
>OU343225.1:321041134-321156457 GCA_910596185.1 Chrysanthemum makinoi
TTTGTTGTTGTAGAATCATCCTCTTATAAAGATGTTGGCATTGTTGATAGTGGATTTTGTTCGAGAAGTATGTCAGAAAGCAGGGGATATGATGCATAACTTTGTACCAATTGAAGGAGGAGGCAATGTAACCTTTAGAGGAAGTGATGGTAGAATATTGGAAAGGGACCATCAAAACACCTCAATTTGGACTTTGAGAATGTATACTATGTTAAGGAACTCCAACACTTCAATTTGTTCTCGATCTCACAAATGTGACACAGAACAAAGTACTCTTCCTGAGGAAGGATGAATGTCTTGTGCTATCTAAAGACTTCAAACTCCCGAGAAGAAACTTCAATGCAAAGTTCACCGAATCACAATCTTTATACATTCAACTTAGCGATGTTAAACAGAAGGTGATTTAACTTGTTTGGTGGCTAAAGCATCCTTGGATGAGTCTACCAAATGGCATAGGAGGATGGCCCATGTCAACTTCAAGACCATAAACAAGCTCTCTAAACTGGGACTTGTTGAAGGTCTTCCTTCCAGAATCTTCACAAATGATCATAAGCGTGTTGCAACGCAACAAGGGAAAGCAACATAGAGCCTCATAAAAATTGTTCACTGCTTGTGAGCATTATTTACGAACCTCTTGGTTGCTTCATATGGATCTGTTTGGTCCAACTCAAGTTCGAAGCATTGATTAAAAGTATTTTTGTCACGGTTATCAGCGATGGTTATAGCAGAATTTTGTTGGGTATTCTTTCTAAGGATCAGATGAAACATCTCGGTCTTTGAAAGAGTTCATTACCCTTATTGAGAATCAGTTGAACAAAAAGGTTAAAGGAATTCGGTGTGATAATGGGGCAGAGTTCAAGAATGCTATACTTATAGAACTCTGTAGGTCTAAAGGAATAAAAAGGGACTATAGCACTCCAAGAACCCCAAAACAAAATGGGGTGGTGAGAAGAAAAAATAGGACCTTGATAGAGTACGCAAGATCAATCTTTGTGAGACTCTAAGCTACCCCATGTTTTGAATTGAAGGTTGCACTGACTTGTTATGTCTTGAATAGGGTATCCATTACTAGACCACACTTCAAAACACCATATGAACTTCTCTATGGAAAGTTCTGCTATTCATTACCTTAAACCTTTTGGTGTCGTGACCATTAGAATACAAGTGATCCATTGGGCAAATTTGATGAAAAAAGGCGATGATGGTTATATTGTGGGATATTGACTCATAGTAAAGTACATAGTTTACAATTTATATAAGAAGATTGAGGAGACTTTGAACCTGCGATTTCTAGAAGACAAGCCAAATGTTCAGGGCGGGGTCATGTTTGGTCTTTTGACCTTGATTATAGCGATTATTTGGGTTATTCTAGACATATGGTTAATCAACATGCTGGTACTCAAGAGTCTCCAACTAACAATCGTGAGATACTATGGATCTTTGATTACGACGGTGAGTTTGAAGATGATGAACAACCGATTGTAGTGCCTTCTTTCCCCTAACAATTTTCTGGTGACACTTCCAAAGTTACTTGATGAGAGTGAAGACGAGTCCAATTATGCGAGAGGACCTTGCTAGGCTAAAAGCGAAGGTATCGCGGCTAATCTAGAAAATTTGAAAGGAATCTTTGAGGAGAATGAAAGAAGCATCGGTGAAAATAAGCGTTTTCTTTGAGCGTGATCCGGTTTCTCCTATCATCACCAATTCTCTTTGAAGGCTATCTTTGCATTTCTACCCATTTCTACTAGAGTGTCTCACAGACTTTGGAGATCCTTATACCGTTTTTCAAGACCCTCGGATCTTGGCAATCATCAACCAAAGTCTTCACCTCACCTTCCTATGATCACGATTTTTGAACCAAGCTATACTAATCTTGATACCACCATTGATGTCAAACACCACTTTGCTACGAAAAGGATTCCCAATACTCATCCACAATCAAATATTATTGGTGATCCTAATGCACTGTTAGAACAAGAATCTTGTGGCAAGTTCTAAATATGGTCAAGTGGCTTTTATCTCTTATGTCTCAAATCGGCAAAGAGACAATCCACAGACTATGAACATTACTGTTTGCTTATTTTCTCTCACAAGTGGAACCAACCCGTGTTACTCGGGCTCTTGAAGACCCAAGTTGGCTTGAGGCAATGCAGAAGAGATGCAACAATTTCAAAATCGGCAAGTTTGGATATTGGTACCACTACGATGGCAAAGTATGCAATTGGGACTAAATGGATTCGAAGAATAAGAGATGCAAGGGTGTTGTCATTAAAAACAAAGCAAGATTGGTTTTCGGGGTTATAGACAAGGGAGGGATTGATTATGATGAAGTGTTTGCACTTTTGTGGCAGAGTTGAGGCCATCACGAATATTTCTTGGCTTATGCATCTTACATGGGATTTATGGTGTATCAAATGGATGTTAAAGGTGCTTTCCTGTATGGTGAAATAGAAGAGGAGGTTTATGTCACTCAACCTAAAGGATTTGAAGACCACGATCATCCTACTCATGTTTACAAGGTAGTCAAAGCTCTCTATGGACTACATGGGGCACAGAGCTTGGTATGCTAGGCTTTCAACATTTATAGCTGAAGCATGGTTATCGAAGAGGTGCTATTGATAAGACTCTTTTCCTTAAGAAGAATTCCACAGACATTATTCTTGTGCAAGTGTATGTGGATGAAATTATTTTTGGATCCTAAAGCTTGGTGCGGGGTTTGAGGAGCTTATGAAGGGAGAGTTTCAGATGAGTGCCATGGGAGAAATGACTTTCTTTTGGGTCTCAAGTTGTGAGAAGCGATGGTATCTTTATCAGTCAGGACAAATATGTGAGGGACATCTTGAAGAAGTTTGGTATGGAGGTGTAAGAATTTGCCACTACACTTATGAAGCTCAGACAAAGACCAACAATGAAGTAGATCCACCGTGAATGTACATCTATCTGGATCTATGATTGGTTCTTTGATGTATTTAAGCTTCAAGGCACGATATTACTTTTCTTTGAGTGTTTGTTCGACATCAAGTTACTCCACTTACTTCATCTCTCTTTATTAGAAGATCTTTAAAGTACCTCAAGGTCAACCTCATTAGGCCTTTGGTACCCAAAAGAATCTCCATTTAATTTGGAAGCTTATCTGATGATAGTGACTATCTTTGGTGCAAATGCGGATAGGAGGTCCACCTTTGGATTTGCCAATTCCTTGGAAAGAGATTGATTTCTTGGCAATGCAAAACGGAACTGTGGCTACTCATCTGACGATGCGTTCGCTGCTGCAAATTCTTTGTAGACGAGTTCTTTGGATACAAAATCAATTGTTGGATTATGGGTATAACTTCATGAACACAACAATTTTATTGATAATCAAAGTACCATATGCATTGTAAAAAATCCATTTTTCGGTCGAACAAAACATATTGAAATCAGGCACCACTTTATAAGAGATGCATATGACAAACATTTGATACAAGTGGTTAAAATTCACCGATAATAATGTGGCGGTTGTTAACAAAAGCTTTTGATGGACCAAGGTTTCAACACCTTGTGGTCCATATTGGTATGTTAACCATAGCTGCAAAGTTTAAGGAGGCATAGGCCTCGAGGCATATGCCTGAGGGAGATTGTGTAACTTTGCATACTTTTATGTAAATTTGTTTGATTTTTGTGTATACTTTTTGATTCTGTTTTAACACTAACCGACTAATGTAATGATAGTTTGTTTGTTCTTGTTTGGTTTGTGTGTTTCTCATGTCTGTTTTGCGTTTGCCTATATAGTAGGAGTTTATGATGCTTGAAAGTTTGTTTCTCTTGAATGCATAAGTCTTGAATAGAGCACATATTGTATCTCTTGAAGTGATACAAGTTACGAAGTTAAAGATGCTCATTCATTCAAATTACGACTTGACTTGATTACAATCAACTTCAAAGGAAATACAAGGACTACTAAACCTATTAACACACTAGCTCATATCATCTATTCCTCTGTTGTGGATATGCATGATATTTCATATCTTCACTAGGCTTTCTTTGGATATGCATTAGTGAGGACTTGTATAACCACCCATTCCTACATCTCGATGGTTGGATATGCATGACTGACACATTGAAGAAGCTAAGGATCAAAATGGGAAGGATGGATTGATGAAAAGCGATGATGATGAAGACCACATATGTCCTTTGTTGCTTCATCACCTTTGATTTCACCAAATCAATCCTTCCTTCATTAATGTTAGGAATTAGAAATTCGGGTATTAAAGATTCGGTCACCTCAAGTATATGTGTTCATTAAGCTTCGTAGTCAGTACTTTTATGTTAAGTAGTATTTAGTTTAGTAACACCGTGGAGGGCAGTCGAGTCTTTACCACTTTGTATGCACGATCCACGACCGTTGTGTGGCGTTTTATTGTAAGACTATAAATACTCTACCTTCCAAGGTAGAGAGTTGGAGCTCATAATAAGAATTTTCTTTATCTCACTAAAGTTCCCTAAACCTCTAACTTTCTCTCTCTAGAATTCACTTATCATACTTTGTGTTATGGTTTGATGTGTATGTGAAATTCAATATCCTACAATTGGTATCAAGAGCCATGGTTAGATCATATCTTACATATCTTTGGATTTCTAGTGGTTTTAGGTGGTTTTTGAGCTTGAAAAAGTTTAGTGGTTTTTGCATCATTTGGTTGATTTCTAGTGTTAAAGTATGGATTTTGGTAGTACTTTTGTGTTTAGAATCATCACAAGTGTTTAGGTTTTGATTTAGAAGGTTTGAATCATAGTGGTTGGGTTGTTTTGGATTGAAAAGTGGTGTTTATGTGTTTTTCATGCTAGCGACTTGAGCCACGGAAAAGTTTTCTTGGTAGCGACTTGCTTTACAATTTGGTAGCGAGTTGTAGTTGAAAGTCTTAGCGAGTTGGGTTAGCGACTTGTCTAGTGAGACAAGCCGACAAAAAGTACAAGTAGTGGATTCTCCACTACGCGTAGCGACTTGGTGTAAGTTAGCGACTTGTACTTTATTTTGTTAGCGACTTGGTGTTAGCGAGTTGGTACCTAGCGAGTTGCTGTTTAGCGACTTGACAAATCGGCGACTTGGTGATAAGCAATTCTTTGTCCAAATTTTGCTAGCGACTTGGATTATGCTTGAGTTGTTATATAGCGACTTGGGACTATAGCGACTTGGCACTAGCGACTTGGTTCAAAATTTTCTAGCGACTTGGTGATTTCCTTCATCGGTTTTCTCTTGATTTAGTAAAATCCCGTGAAAGAATCTATTTCTCGGTTTAATCATAGAGTTATAAAATCTCGTTTAACTTGTCATCATGTCTACCACCGTTCCTACAATCATCTCCATTTGAGGATGTTCAGCGGTTGGTTGGGACACTCGTCCACCCATGCTTGTGAGCCGACTATGACTCTTGGGCTCGAATCGAGATTATCTTGTCTTGGAAAGAAAATGGGGTTAACATTCTCAAATCCATTGATGAAGGACCTAACCGAGTTGAAACTACTAGAGATATACTTGATCTTCTTGAAGATGGAACTTTGATTCTGGAATGGGCCGGACCAAAGATGTATGATGAGCTTGATGATAAGGAGAAAAAGAGATTCGATCACGGATATCAGAGCTTCAACATTATTCTTCAAGGTCTTCCAAGGACATCTACAAGCTTATCAATCACAACACGAGGCAAAAGGATAAATGTCAAGATGCTTCTTTAGGTTGAGCTAACTATTGAAGGCAGAGAATCACAACTCTATGATGAATTTGAGCACTTCAAGATGAAACCAGATGAAAGTGTCTATGAGTACTATGTGAGATTTCATAAGATGGTGAATGACATGAGGAACATCAGAATGACTATGCCTAACATTCATTTGAACTCAAAATTTGTGAACAACATGAATCCCGACAAATTTGTTATACGTGAAGCTCACTAAAGGATTGAAGAATACAAACTATGAGCAACTCTATGCCTTCCTTCAATGAGAGACATGCCATGTTTGAAAAGAGGATTCTTGAATAATTCAAAACAAATCGAGGAGAGACAAGCTCATCAAATGATTCAAGCGCCTTCTACTCAAACATTGGGATTACCACCAAAGCCACAAGTTATACCCATGGGTGATGGAATCACAAACTCATTCACGATCCAAGTTCAAACAAAGCGATCTTGATGCTGCGTGGGTAACTTCATTAATCAACTGGCTCTTACGATTAGTCAAAACATGAATTCTCTCCCACAACCAACAACAACCTCGAGCGACTTCTAACCCACACAATCAAGCTCTTGTTAGAGATGGGAAAATTGTTGTGCAACGGTTCAGGAAAAACGGTATGATCAGGAAGAGGAGGTGGTAGAGTTATGTTGGTAATCGAGAATCGAGGAAGAAATAAATCAAATCAAACTAAGCCGATCAAATGTTATAATTGTGGTGGTGAGGGACACATTGCAGAGCGCACATCTCCAAGCGTCCAGAATCTGATTACTTGAGAGATAAGATCTTTGCTTACAAGCTTCGGGATAATGGTCTTGCGTTGGATGAAGAGGTTATTGTTTTCTTGCTAGGCAATGCCAGACCTATGATGCAGATGTGGATGAGCGACCTATTAGGGATAGGTCACAATCATGAGAATGCCTTTCAAGTTCGTGATTGTGATATACGACTTCGATGTGGATGATGGACCTCTTGCACACACAATTTTATGGCTAGCATTTCTCCAATGGTTTCTCCCAAGGTCTCTTCTTCACCACAAGCTGTCCCATCCAAAGACAAACTCATCTCAGAGGTATTAAAACTATCACGATGATCTTGATGTGCAAAAGATGCATGACAAAGTACAATCAAATGAAACTATTGAATCAAATATTGAAAATATGGGTAATATCAATGTTGTCCCATATGATCAATATGTGAAACAAAGTGAAAGTGAAATTGTTTCAAGTGATGCATCTTAGCGATCAACAATGACTATGTTTTTGATGAATACACTGCATGTGCCTATGATGATGTATCTAAATGCTGAATGCCTATAAAAAGCGTGTTGCTATTTATGAACAACGTGCAAAATTTGAGTTGACCACGTGGCGAGGAAATGGATGACCAAATCGTGCAACTATTAGAAAAAGTAGGTTTAGAGAAGAGGTATTAAAACAAGAGTTAAACTCCTTACAAGAAAAACTTTCAAAAGCGCTAAGCAAAAACAAGAACTTCAAGAAAATGTTAAAATGCTTAAGCAAGAATTCATGCTAAGGAATCAAAACTTTTGAATGATTTTTCTAATCTAAAACTTTGAAAAACAAGCTTGAAAATAAGTTGTACGTACAAAACACCATTGGTACTCACATGATCACTAAGCATAGAGTCCTAAGCGATAAGCATAGCATTCCCCTTGTTGAGGAACCAAATCGAGAGGTCATTAAAAAGGCTAGAAATGCTCATAAGGTTCTTTATGATGGCAAGGAAATCCTTAAACCTAGACGAAAACCTAGTTGCGAGTGCCTTGAGAGAAAGATAAGAAATCGGATAAATCACTAGGGAAAAGTTAAACAAGAAACTAGATGATCAAAATGTAAAAAGTAATCATCACACTCCCCGATTACAAAAGGAATGGATTGCCTTGAACATGTTTAAGCCTCAGGACATTGTTGACTCAGAACAAGTGTTACGGAAAATGGATTTAGATAAGAAAGAAAAATATTGTTGAAACAACCCTCCCCTTTGGAAAATGCCTAGAAGCGTATCCTCAAATACACCAATGCATTTAGTTCCTAGAACAATTGCCACTAAAAGCAAGACCTTAATTAGCCAATATGTTATCTTTCAATTATTTGTTGATTTTGAGAAAACTTGTAAGAAAAGGATCACACCATTTGGTATAGCGGAAGGAGAAAAGAGGTTTTGAGCAAATAAAGAATGTTATTTAGCGAAGTCATGCCTTTCTTTAAACAACTAAAAGATCACTTTGAGAGTCTTAAAAAGGGAATGAATTGAGACATTAAAGAAATGGAAAAGGAATTTGATGCTATGATAGTTGAAGTTAGTGACTATGGCGAGCACTTAAAATATAATGAGATTGAAAGGAAGAACTTGCATACCTTGAATGAGAATATGATTCTGAATGTATTGCTCAAGATGTGTTTTTCTTTTGCTACAAATTGTTCTATTAATGCTTCTCAATTTCATGAATTATCTGTTGCCTGAAAGTCTCCCATGATCGTGTCATTGAGCTTGAAAAAACTAATTCTAAACTAGCGAGAAAATTGGGCTGGATGATCCGACAATTTGGTTAAACATTTTTCTAAACAGGAAGTTGAGCATTTTAATTTACAACTAAAATATCAACATCTTAAAGAAAATGACAAAACCTCAAATATCAAGACATCCTCGGATGCTCGAGTTTGATCAGTTTTTCAAATTAACAAGCGTGATGAGAACAGATTCAAGCTCATTGCAACACGATCAGAAAGTTGAAAGCCCAAATCTCTCAATTAAAGGGTCAAAGAACAATATGACAGGCTCCCAAATGCCTCCTCCTTTAGATTCTCGAAATTCTCAAACTTTTCATCTTCAAAACTTAGTTAATGCCTTACAAAGGAAAACGAGAGTTTTCTAGAAGAAAATGAAAAAGTTAAGCGACATTTTAAAGAGTTATATGATTCAATAAAAGTCACCCGTGACCAAAACAACGAAAAATAGCGTCTTTACAAAAGGAAATTGAGAATCAGAAGTGGAAATGGGAAACTACCACTTGTTTTCAATAAGAATGTTGTCTCAAAGTCACCTTTAGATTGCAAATACAACGTGATGTTAAATATATTCCTCCTCATCTTAGGAATAATGAACATGCTTTTCATGACTCCTGTGCTCACCTTAAGGATAGTCTAGAATGTCTCAGTGAGATTGTGAAGGATTTCATTAACAAACCTCTTGATAGTGAAATTAGGTTTGCTTGCCTCGGTAAGCGATCTCAAGTTGCTAGAATGTGTAATTGCAACATGTCCCAAATCCTTAACCTTAGGTGCAAGGCAAAGCGTGATGCCTTGTTCTATGCCTATCTTGAGGAGCCTTGAGCCATTCTAGGCCCGGTTTTAGAAAGTATACATCAATGTGTTAAGTATTATCTACGGATCCTTACACGTCCTAGTTTAGGAGAATGCAAAAGTAGATCAACCAACTAATGTTCCCAATTCCCTCTACGGGGTGTCAGTGACATTAAAGCGAGCATGTCAAAGTCTCAAGACAATACAAGGAATGATAGGACCTTGCAAGCTAAAATGTGCATTGGAAGAGAGTAGAAGACCAACCTAGGAACTTTAAGTTTGAGTTGAATAAAGCGAATCGTGTTGATTCTAGTATTAGCCTTAGGCGTCTTGTAATTATGAATTACGATACTATTTGCAAACCTTGTAATGATGTGCGCTTGAATTACATTGCTAATCATGAATGTGGTGTGAATGCTTTGTCTAATCTTTGTCAAATGCCGGTTAAAATTGTTAATGCTAATAATGCGTGCAAAGAAGGCAAAAGAAAGATTGTTAAAGCATGGAAACCACGGGAAGAACTTTTATAAAGATAGGTTATTATTGGATACCTTTTGGCCATAAGAATAATAAGTTTTGCTCTCAAAGCGCTAAGATTATGCCCACTAGAAAATGGATGCCTCTTGGTAGAACTATTCACTTAAGAGTGAACATACTTTGAATAGGTCAAATCTGAACACAACATTGCATCTATTCCTAATGATTCCATTGCTTCTACTTCTGATATGGATGTTTCTATTTTTGATGTGGGTGTTCCAATTATTTACTAACCAAGTGGAACCCATTCTTGCATGGGATCCCAATTATCGATTATCCATTCTTATGCGTGTTCAGCTGCGGATCGTTCAAATCGTTACGTGGTTTTGGACTCGGTATTTCCAGCATATATTTGGAGACCGGTCGCGGCTCATGAACCGTGAGAGCAAATTCATCGGGACGATTAGATTAGGTAATGATCATTTGGTTGCAATTATGGGTTATGGTGATTATGTTGTTGGTGATAGTGTTATCTCTAGAGTATACTATGTGGAAGGTCTTGGTCATAATCTGCTCTCTGTCGGTCAATTACGTGATTACGATCTAGAAGTAGCCTTGAGAAAACATACTTGTTTTGTTAGAGAACTTGATGGTAAGGAACTTTTAAGAGGAATTCGTGGTTCAAATCTTTACACCATCTCTATCGATGATATGATGAAGTCTTCTCCGATCTGCTTGTTGTCAAGGCTTGAAAACAAAGTCATGGTTATGGCATCGTCGTCTCAATCACTTGAACTTCGGCACCATCAATGATCTCTCGAGAAAGGACTTAGTTGTAGGTTTACCTCGACTAAAGTATGAAAAGGATCATCTTTGTTGCATGTCAATTGGGAAAAAGCAAGAAGTATGCCCATAAACCCAAACCTACTAACTCTGTGAGAAGTTCTTCATACAATTCATATGGTTTATGTGGACCAATGAAGGTGCAGAATATCTTTGGGAAGAAATATGTGTTAGTTGTGGTTGATGATTACTCTAGATTCACCTGGGTCAAGTTCTTAAGGACAAAGGATGAAACTCTTGATATCATCATCAAACTCATCAAGCATTCGAGAGTTCGACTTAACAAAGCCGTCGAATTATCAGGACGGACAATGGGCAGGTTTGTTAACAAACAACTTAGTGAATTTTATGAAAGTTGGAATCGACCATCGAAGTGTTCCACGAACTCCTCAACGAGCGGTGTAGTTGAAAAGATCGAACTCTTGTAGAAGCGCTAGAACAATCTTTGATTTACTCAAAGGTTCCAATGTTTCTCACGGGCTGAAGCTATTGCCTTGCATGCTACACACAAAATGGTTCCACGATTCACCTTGTTCATGGAAAAACTCCATATGAACTTGTCACATGAGAAAACCTAATCTCTCTTTCCTTAGTGTGTTTGGTGCATTGTGTTATCCAACTAATGAGGGTCAAGACTTAGGCAAACTTAGAGCTAAATTGGAGTATTTGTAGGGTATGCACCAAACAAAAAGGGATACGAATCTACAACAAGAACCCGAAATATCATGGAAACAATTCCGTTACGTTTGATGGTAGACGGGTCAAATGGCTGACAATCAAGTTGAACCCGCACTTCAAAGCAGTCCCATTGGTTCATCCCTTGTTCCAAACTTTTCTCAAGAAACTCCATATGTACCTCCATCCGAAGATGATTTAAAGAAATTGTTTGATCCTATGTTTGATGAACTTTATGATCCTAGTACTAATGAGGTGTGATTCCTACTACGAGCATTCATATTCACGTGAATGAAGTCAATCCCTCGGTCTCAATATCATTAAGTCAAAAACCTGCTTCGCGATCCTTGATCTCATCAACAAATCATCATTCTTCAAATGTACATCATGGAACTGTTTAAGCATCAATGATGAAGTTAATCCCTTTGCTACTTCTGAAGATGCTCCATTTGAAAACATATTTGCTCACGAATCTTCATCGAACCATCTTCTTGGAGACATCGACTACCTACTTGAGTCCTCAACAACTACCACATGAACACCTCAAAAATGGACTCACGATCATCCATTAGACAACATCATTGGAAATCCTTCTCGTCCGGTATCAACACGGAAACAACTTGCAACGATGCCTTATGGTGCTTCTTCAACTCCGTACTCTCTAAGATCGAACCAAAGATGTTAAAACCGCCATGAATGAAGATATTTGGTTCAATGCCATGCAAGATGAAATTCATGAGTTTGATCGACTTGATGTATGGGAGTTAGTACGCTCGAGTTGTGCTATGATTATTGCTCTAAAATGGATCTTCAAAGTGAAACTTGATGAGCATGGTGATGTGTTGAAGAACAAGGCTCGATTAGTTGCTAAAGGATACCGTCAAGAGGAGGTATAGACTTTGAAGAATCTTTTGCTCCTGTTGCTCGAATCGAGGCAATTAGAATCTTTGGCTAATCTGCTAGTAAGAACATGGTAGTCTATCAAATGGATGAAGAGCGGCATTCTGAGCGGAGATCTTAAAGAAGTCGTCTATGTCGACCAACCCGAAGGCTTTGTGAATCAGAGCATCCTACTCGTTTATCGTTTGAAGAAGGCTCTTATGGTTTAAAGCAAGCTCCAGGGCATGGTATGATCTGTTATCAAAGTTTCTTCTATCTACCGGATTGACAAAAGGCAGTTGATCCAACATTGTTCACCAGACAGTCAGGCAAACATTTAATTCATGTTCAAATTTATGTTGATGATATCATTTTTGCCTCGGTGACCCAATGGAATGTGATCGTTTTCAAATGAAATGAGTTCAAAATTTCAAATGTCAATGATGGGACAAATGTCATTTTCTTGGGATTACAAATTTCACAAAGTCCCGGAGGCATTTTCATAAATCAATCTAAATATGCTCCTGAGATCTTAAAGAAATTTGGATTTGATTCAAGTGACCTGTTGACACTCCCATGATTGATCGAACCAAACTAGATGAGGACCACTTAGGGATCATGATTGACCAAACGAAATATCGTAGTATGATTGGATCACGATGTACCTCCTGCTAGTAGACGAACATCTTGTTATTTGTTTGCATGTGTGCTAGATACCGGCTAAGCCTACTAAAAGCACCTTGAAGCGGTTAAGCGGGTCTTTCGGTATCTCCAAGGAACCATCAATATGGGACTTTGGTACCCGAAGGACGCCGTTATGTCACTAACGCCTATCTCGGATCGCGATCATGCGAGGATGTCAAGATACTTTCGTCGAAGTACACGGTGCTCGGTTTTTGGGTGATAAGCTTGTGAGCTGGTCTTCAAAGAAGCAAATGAGTACTTCTATTTCCTCTCCACAGGCTGAATACATAGCCATGTCATCTTGTTGTGCTCAAATTCTATGGATGAGATCTCAATTATCGACTATGGCTTTATTTCCAAAAATCCCTGTCTTTGTGATAATAAAAGTGCTATTGCTCTTTCATGCAACAACGTTCAACACTCAAGAGCGCATATATGACATTCGACATCATTTCAGGGAACAAGTGGAAAAGGGTGTGGTGGAACTCTATTTTGTGAGTGCGAATATCGGTTAGCAGACATCTTCACCAAAGCTCTTCCAAGAGAGCGTTTTGAGTTCATACTTCCACGACTAGGCTTGAAAAGCCTTCAACCAGAAACACTCAAGCGTCTTGAAAGAAGGCGAGGAGTAAAGTCTATGCTCATCTATCTCTTGTAAATATTTATTCGAAAAACAAAATACAAAATTATAAAACTTTCAAAATCCATAAAAATCTGAAAAAATTGAAAAATCTTCAAAAAATATTGTCAATTTGTCATGTTTTTCTCGATTCGATAATATCTACGGTCTTTGTCTTGTCATTCAAAGAATGACACGGGACTTTAGATGTTGCCGAATTCTTATTAAAAATTGGGAAAAGAAAAATGGTTTATTGTCATTTGAGGCAATGTAAACAAGAAAAACGAGCCATCTTTTATCATGTTTTCAAAATTCCATGCTCGATTCTAAAAACATTTATCTGCTTGAATTTGCTATGAAAAATAACTTCGACTCTATTTTTGATAATCATCTGACTTATTTGTCAAAATATCAATCTCTCAATCAACAACCTATGTCATTGATTGATGAGGAGAATGATTTCAATTAAATTAAAAAGTTATTTGGCATTCAATTGTTTTCAAAAAATAATCATGCATGTTTAACCAATGGAGTTTAAAATCTCAAAATCAGATCCTTATCAGTTAAAGCGCTTTCATAATCAAGTCACAATTCTCCTCAAAAGCTTTCAAAATCAATTTAAATCTATAAGAGATCACAAATCTCAAATGATTTGATAATTGTGATAGGGGAGAATGTGTGATTTAAATTGGATTTAAGCTGATAATTAGGTAAATGGTTTTATAAGGATGTACAAGCTCTCCTTCCCACATGTGACAAGCGATTTCAAATTTTCCATGCATGTTGAGAGCATCTATCTTAAACCTATGATTTGAAATGTGATCACTTATCTCAATAATGGTTCCCTCTAGTATGTGCAAAACTCTTTTCAAATCTCGAGGCACATATTGAGGGAGCAAAATCATGAAAACCTCATCCTTCCCCAAAATGCTTTATCTACTTGATTGATTAGGAAGTGATGTTGATATTTTTAGAAAATGGTAATCAAAGTTAATTCTTTCTCTTGCCTCGTGTGGAAAACTATTTCAAATACTTGATTCACATGTTGAGGGGGAGTTCTTCTAAAAATATCAAAAACAATTCAGGTACAAAATGCTTTGATAATATATCACAAGTATGCGGATTGATTTTCAAATGGTTTTCAATTGGTTCCTATGGCGGATGAACAATACCAAATAGACCGACCAACTTTACTTTATGTGCGGTGATATAAGGATGATAAGGTTAGGTATTGGTTCCCATGATCCGCTTGAGCGAGGAGGATCTACCGAGGACAATCCACTAGTTAGTGTAGAGTTCTTAGGTATGATATTGAAAAAGGAGAAAAATGAGATATGGGAAGAGTCGGACTAGACGAGCTAGTCTTTGGAATAAACCCAACAAGGTTCTAGTTATGAAGTCTCAGTAAGCCTTGAAGGGGTTGAAGAATGAAAAAGAATTGAATGTGAATAGGGTGAAAAGAAATAGCCCTCCATTAATTCAACAGAAACCGGGTTCAATTCATATGCTACTGGTGGTTACAGGTAACTCATTGTGAAGACAAGGCGTCATGGACCCAGTGGCCTTGCACGCACTAAACTTCCCAAACCACTCAAGTTCCTCTTAAAAGGGCTTGTTTCATTCTCTCGGGGAACCTACATTATCTATCGACTTTCTCCTAGAGATTGTTGATATTGAAGAAGGAGACCCTCTTCCTAGTCTCCGATATAGGATCCAAAAATGCACAAATTGAGTCTAGAGCCACGAGATCATCATAAATCTCATTAGGACAATTTCAATGAAGACTCTCTGTTTCGCACAATGTGGAAAGAGAAGATTATATCGAGTCCTCGCATTATCCTTGTGGTATTGCGGAACATCCGAGTGATGTGTTTACATATTCACTATGAAGATGGAAAGCCTTCCGGAGCCAACATCTAACAAGCTCCTGGTAGGTGGCATGTGAGATCTATTATATTGATCAACCATGTGACAATGAGCGAACAATAAGGCGATTCAATCTTTTGAATCAATCACAGTTCGAGTTATGGATTGGCGGATACCTTTGAAAAACCGGTCTTTGTGCTTTAAAACTCTTTTCATTAGCACATCGGCCGGTGTACTAATTTTCAAATCAAAGGTGTTTTATGATTGATAATTGATTTTCATTAAAACCTTCGTTATATTGCAAAAACAATTTCTATTGAGCAATACGCGATTGTTTTTCAAATCTCTTTTCATCAATCGGTGGACTTAAATTATTTGGCAGTTCACTCCCGTGTTGTCTTCTTTGAGGCGTTCGGTTTGAAACGGCTAGGCGGTATGAAATTCTTGAATTATACGATCGCGACGTACTTATGCTTGATCAGCGAGGAACCGTGGGTGTACCTCAATTCATGAAAGTGATCAAAGACACTTTCGTTAAACTTTACTAACTGTCTTATCGGGTACACCGTTCTGTCGGAATGGGCGGTCAATCCATAGCCGCATGCTCACAAAACACATTCATATCGAAAGAAATCATGATTGGTGCATCAATGACTACGATATTTTAACTCCATGCTTACCTTTCTGTGCTGCCAATATCATGAATCACAAAGCTTCCGCTACTCGATGAGAAGATATCATGATCGAGAATATGAGCATGTGGTCCAAAGTCACAACATCACATAATACCAACACCACAATGGATGTATCGAGATTTTCTATTAGTGATGATCTCAAAGGTGGCTCAACATTATTATCCGTGGATCGTAAAGACCTCCACTTGGATTAACCAAACATGCAATGAGTGGAATCAATGACTACGAGGAAGCGGAGCAAAGTACTACATCAAGAATGCAAGATCAATTGTTAATGTAATATCTGATTGTATTCAATGTCATATTAGTATATGTTTGATTGACCTCCCTTGAGATTGTTAGGAATTAGAAATTCCGGTATTAAAGAGTCGGTCACCTCAGTATATGTGTAATCGTTAAAGCTTCGTAGTCATAGTACTTTTATGTTAAGTAGTATTTAGTTTAGTAACAGTGAGGGTAGTGGTCTTTACCCACTGTATGCACGATCGGCCCGTTGTGTGGCGTTTTGTTATAAACTATAATACTCTCTACCTTCCAAGGTAGAGTTGGAGCTCATAATAAGAATTTTCTCTCTCAAGTTCCTAAACCTCTAACTTTCTCTCTCTAGAATTCCACTTATACGCCTACTTTGTGTTATGGTTTGATGTGTATGTGAAATCCAATATCCTACACTTAACTCCTTCCTTTATATGATATGTGATGAAGCACCAAAACATGGTGCGGAGATTTTAACACAACTTCTCTCTTTATTTGAGGCCTTTGTTGAGTTGAGTCTTTGGAGGTTGGGAAGTAGATATTATCTTCTTTGGACCCATCCCGAGTCATGGTGACTCACTTGGATTCACTACATACTATCATCTCGAAGCCGAAAAGGGGATTTCAATGGTGGTAGGGTCATATGGATATGGAAAGAACTAGAAGGAAATCACTGGATGATGATGATGATGGAAGAAGGTTGGATCAACCTTTGGTTTATACTCATGGTTTATTATGGTTTATTTTGGGCATTGATGAATTTAGGGTTTATGATGGAAATTGGGGGTAATTGATGAGAGTTAAGAGTGCATTGGGGTTTATTTTATAGACGGGTTCAAGGCTTAATGGTATTTAATAAGTTGGGTGAAGCTTGGTAGATATTCTGGAAACTTCTTGAATGTATGTGAATTTAGCTTGGCGATTGTATCACTTGTGAATGGCTATATTTATAACACCCAAGTTGAAATTTAAATTTGGTAAAAGATTGCATTCCGTCGGTCAACAACAATACTTTATTTGGGGAAACTTATACTTATAACACATATCTTGATAAATTATAAGCGATTCTCTCTTTATTTGATTCAAACACATGATTGATTGAATCTTCACCCATATCTAAAGTTCTCATGGCACTTCAATTCAATACGATCATAATAAAGTTGCTTTTGAGGAGCAATAGGGTGATGAGTTGTACAAACCCATGGTGGAATTCTTAAGAGGTCCAATTCATTATGCTTTAAGCATTCTCAGGAAGTGATTTATGAATCGTTGGTTAAACAATTTTGGTAATTGCGAAAGAGATGTCTGAGATTGTATATGGTTGTGAGAAGCGGTATGTTGTGATAGAGTTGATGAAGTCGACTTGATTGAATATGAGAATGGGGTTTATCATTGAATCTTTGCATTAATTGATGGGCTAAGGCGATTGGATATCAAGGTTAAGGGCAGAGACATGTGGTTAAGAATGACTTTGTCTATGTGGAGTTTTGGTTCATACATTTGCTTAGTGTTTAGCAATAAATGGGAGGATAATGTTCCAATTTTCTACTCAATTGGGATGTGGTATATATGTCTATATGGGGTTTAACTTATAATTTTTCTAAGTTTATTTTTGATAATATGGTTGAGAATATAACTAGGAAAAAGAACAAGTTTTAAATGTACCTAGGTTTTGCAAATAATATTAGACATTACTACCCAAACCCTGGCCTTTTATCTATAGGAGCTTTAACTGCTAAACTATTTGCTAATGAGAACTAAGTATGAGGGGCATCATCCTTTCTTTAAGCGGCTATGTTACCTCAAGGCAATGAATCTGGCGATGAAGGGAATGTTGTTGGTTCTCCACCTTTACTCATTTAACTGTACGGTGGGAATCCATGTTGACAATAGATGAAGGCCCTTCTAATCTTCTTTGAAGCATCTTGTTACTCTGAACAATATTATCCATCCTTCACAGACCTAGTCCACCACCTACATATGTTCCTCATGATGAGGTTGAGGCCCAGTTTAATAAAATTTGCCTACTCTAGTCTGTTAGAGATTGATTGATGATCATGTTACATTCTTTGAGCATGTTGATATTTCTTACGAAGGCCGATGATGCTCCCATTACCCTGAGAGCAATCTGTTGGTGAACGAGGACCTATTACTCTTACATCTTTGTATGCTCTAGTGAGCAGGTATGTAGTTGAGGTCTGATCTCAAGGGCTTGCGGAGACTAAATCTAAGCTTGGTGGTGAGATTGTAGAATAAAGGAAAGGTTAAGGATTTGGAAGTACAACTAGGTCGAGAGAAGAAAAATGAGATTGGATGTTTCTTAGATGGGGAGGACATGATGCTCGATTTAAGTCACTTGATATGTTGGCTAATGTGGCTCAAGAATCTAATGTTTCTACCCCAAAGGTTGGTACATCTACATGCGACAAAGAATAATTTTGTTTACTAGACGGAGAAAGCAATGCGTGTTGTTCTTTGAAGAACATGTTTTTCTTTGATACTCCTTTGATGGACATTCTTGGTGCGGTGGTCAAGCTTAATGTGCTATCTCAACTTTGCTTTTATACCTTTCGATACTTAGAATTTCTTTTTGGAAGAATTTTAATTTGAATCAAGTAAGATGTATTTGCAACACTTGTTGAAGATTTATCTCAACATGTTTCTTCGACATCGGATGAATCTTACAGAGTACCTTTTAGTATACTCCTTGGTGAAGTTGTTGTTTGGATCTCTTGATAAAGAGGGTGTGATTGAGCTTGGTCCCGAATCGATTGATGAACGGAAAGGTTAGCACAAGAGGATGTTAGATGAATGTGCAATGAAGAAAAGTGTTGGGTGGCTCAACGATTGAAAATTTGATTATTTCACAAATTACCACTGAGGCGAAAAGAATTGGATACAATGGCTACTCAGTTCTCTTGAACACTAGGATGTCTATACTCAAATAATATTTCTAATCCTTCACTTGCTGAGTATTTTTAGAGCCGAGATTTTGATAGTGAACAATTTGTAGCTCAAATGGTGGCAAGTGGACAACAAAGAAAGGAAAAGCTGCTAGAAAAGCTATAATTGCTTTCGGAAGAACAAGGCTAAGAGAGAGTCCCACTAACTAAAAGCTGAAGAAAGCAAAAATGCGAATGGTAGTGAAAAATCGAGTTCTTGAGTGTTTAATTCAGGTTTAACTGGAAAGCAAGTCATGGCGTTGCTGATCCCTCTTGTTACGATTCGCAAATATCATTCTATCATGAAGTTTTCTTCATCTTCTTCAAAACATTCTTCAAATTTTAAAAGGATTCTTGGAACTATAGGTACTCCACAGGCCAAAAGACCTAAATTTGTTGAGATTGTGGATAATTTTGATGATATCCATCAGGTGATGTCTATAGTGGTTCCTTACGGAAGTTACTACGAAGCTATTCCTTCACCTTCGGGGTTTCTTGACGCTGAAACTTCTATTCTGCTGCTGATAACTCTAAGTTCTGGTTCAGCCCGACAAAGTTTCTTACGAACCTTACGTAGTTCTGGCGAAACACCTAATGTGCGATTTAAACTTCATTTGTGAAGTCTATTCTGAAGGAGATGTCACGGTTAATGAATTTGAAACAACTTCTGATAAAAATCTATCTACGAGGCAAGAAAGGTGCTTGACGAATGAATGAAATCACGTGGTAATGTTTACGATCACGATTTGGCGAATCGAAGATATTCCATCTTCGGACATATATCTTCACGGAAGGAGGAAGAAGAGGATGGCTAAGCGAAGTTCTCTTCTTTAAGGAAATGCGTGAATCATTTCGGATTGATCAATCGTGGCATATTGGTTGAGACATCTCACAAGGATAATAATGTGGATTTAAAAGGCGGTGAGTCATTTCGTTTATCAAGAAGGATTTCTTTGATTTTCACAGGGGGTCTCATGATGTTTTGGTTAATTGGTCATTGTGGATGATGAGGCTTAATATCATTCACAGTTTGGATCAAACCACCATACAATTTAACTTTGAAGGAGATCTTGCATTTGGTAGACAGGTGATTTGGTTCGGTTGTATAACCTTGTCAATAAGTATTACCATTCTAATGCACCAAAGGTTAAGGTTATATTTATTGGGTGATCTTCATGTTTTGTTTGATTCAATATCTCCCAGTGGTAAAGGATATTTTATTTGGCAGAACTCACACTTATGGCGATTCGTCTTGATTTTATCCTCTACCTACGTGTGCATGTGGTTTGAGACAAAGGGTGGTATTCTTGTTTGTATGTTTGCGAAAACTTATCCATTATCCATGAAGCATGAAAGTGCTTATCGAAATTGGAAGTTCCTCAGGATCTGTTGGCAATGATAATTTGTATCTTTGAACAATGTGTTGGTGTTATTAAGAATCTGCTTATGGCACATAAAGGTTCATCTTGATTACGGGTAATTTGTATGGTTTGTAATTTTGTTTCTTTGTTTTCTTTTTAGTTAAAAATAAAAAATAAATAAATAAAACTTCTGTATATTTTTGTTTTACTAACATTTATGCGGGTTTGTTGTATATTATTTGGTTATTAACTCATGATATATCTTGTGTATATCAAAGAGTTGGCTAGTCCAAAGTGCAGCTTTGGTAAAGACACATCAAATCTGATAGGCTGGCAATGGTTTTGTCAAAATCATGAGGGTTTGCAACCATGCTTAATGTGAGTGTTGTATGGTCATCAATTACCATGGTTTATTCCTTTGGAATCAATTGACTAGCAGCATGTATGAAGCGTGGTAAAGTGGAATACCATATTTGGTTTGCTCAGTGCATAATTTTAAATTGGTAGTCTTTGAGCAAGCGTCTGAGTAGGAGCATTTCAATCGTTCATAGTTTCTTGATTTGCTTCTAAATTCAGGATGGTTATCATTAATACCATGGTTTCGAACTTAAACATTTGGTACTCGATGGTGATTCTTCTTCGATGATGTTTAGCTACAATCCTCTAGTCTTTGCAAGGTTAAGATCTATCAAGAAAACGGAACTTAACCTAGTCAAATTCGGTTTAGGGAGGATTGTTGGGAATTATGTGAGATACAATTATCTTTGAAGATTATCTTGAATGGATTACCAACTTAAAGTGTATGGATACTTACTTGAAGACATAGTTCTCTTTGAATTATATGGTATTAGTTTGTTTCTGGGGATATAGTTATTCATTATTTTCTATAGTTAGTTAGGATATGCATGAGCTTTATTAGGAAGTGATTGTGTATATCTTATTTAGCTTCACGTTTCTTAGAGAAGAAGTTAGGGTTCCTTGTCTATAAAAGGAACACAATAGAATGAATTATGTATTAGACGTTTACAAATTATTAATATAACGATCCATAGAGGATCAAAGAGTTCGTAGTGATATGTGTTTTATACTTGTGTTTATATTCGCTAGAATACAAGTTGTAGAGATTTTCTTTTAGTTTGTTTGTGATTACACAAGCAATACTGACGATCTACGAAGCTCAAGATCTATCAAGGTCTTCTAGTTTTCAACAAGATCATCTCTTACATATCTTTGGATTTCTAGTGGTTTTTAGGTGGTTTTTGAGTTTGAGAAAGTTTAGTGGTTTTTGCATTATTTGGTGGATTTCTAGTGTTTAAAGTTGGTTTTGATTGTACTTTGTGTTTTAGGATCATCATAAGTGTTTAGGTTTTGATTTGGAAGGCTTGAATCATCGTGGTTGGGTTGTTTTGGATTGAAAAGTGTGTTTTGGAAGTTTTTCAAGTTAGCGACTTAGCTCTCAATTGTAACTTTCTTGTTAGCGACTTGCTTGAGAGAAAAAAATTAGCGAGTTGTAGTGCTTTGTGATTTGGTCCTAGCGACTTGCCTTTAGAGACAAGCCGACAAAAAGTCTTTAATTGGAATTCTCCATCTGGGAAGCGACTTAGTAAGGTAGCGACTTGCTTTCAATTTTGATAGCGACTTGTTCTTAAGTTTTTTAGCGACTTGGTGTTAGCGATTTGGACCCGATGGCGGTTGCTATTTAGCGACGATCTCTTAGCGACTTGGTACATAAGCGACTTCTTCGTCAAAATTTCCTGCGATTTGGAACTTGTGACTTGTCTTAGCAACTTGGTTTTAGCGAATTGATTCGGGATTCTTAGCGATTTGGTTAACTTTTGTTTGTAATACGGTTTTCTCTTGATTTAGTAAAATCTCGTGAAAGAATCTATTTCGGTTTAATCATGAGTTATAAAATCGTGTAATCTTTAAACATGTCACGCTTGCGTACCTCTCATCTCTCGTACAGGGATATTAATTTGGTTGAGATACCCGATCCACCCATGCTTACAGGCCCGGCTTCGACTCTTGGGCTCAAAGAATCAGATTATGCTTGTCTTGGAAAGGAAAATGGGGTCAACATTCTCAAATTGATTGATGAAGGACCTTATCGATTGAGACTACTGAGACTTTATTGATACGGCCGGTAGATGGAACAATGATCTATGGAATAAACAGGGCAAGACATATGATGAGCTTAATGATAGGGAAAATAGATTAGATCTGATGCTCGGGGCATCTAACATCATACTCGAGGGTCTTCAAAAGATATCTACAAGCATCAATCACAACACGAAGCCAGCGTGTGTAGGATAATGTCAAGATGCTTCTCTACGGTTGAATTAACTATGGAAGGCAGAGAATCACAACTCATGATGAATTTGAGCATTTCAAGATGAAACCGAAGGAGTGTCTATGAGTATTACATGAGATTCCACAAGCTTGTGAATGACATGAGGAACATCAGAATGACCATGCCAAACATTAGTGAACTCTAAATTTGTGAACAACATGAATCCCGAATGGCACAAGTTTGTCACCTCTGTGAAGCTAACTAAAGGATTGAAGAATACAAACTATGAGCAACTTTATGCCTTCCTTCTTGAATGAGACATGCTATGTTTGAAAATGATTCTTGTCAGTTCAAAACCAACCGAGGAGAGACAAGCTCATCAATGATTCAAGCGCCTTCTACTCAACATTGGAATTACCACCAAAACATCTCAAGTTATACCCATAGGTAATGGTAATCACAAACTCATTCCTGATCCTATGTTCAAACAAGCTGATGCGGATGCACGTGGAAACTTCATTAATCAATGGCTCTCACGATTAGTCAAAACATGAACTCTCTTCCCAACAACAATCTGAGCTGCATCCATCCAGTCAAGCCATTTGCGAGGAGATGGGAAAGTTATGGTGCAGCGGTTCAAGAAGCGTCGAACAAGGAAGAGGTGGAGGTGGTAGAGGATATGTGGCAAATCAGAATAGGGGAAGGAATGGAAATCAGGGAAAAGCAAAGCCGATCAAGTGTTACAAGCTGTGGAGGTGAGGACACATTGCAAGGCGCACATCGCCAAAATGCCCTCAGTCATGGAAATTACTTAGAGGATAAGATGTTGCTTGTTCAAGCTCAGGATAATGGTGCAGCTTTGGATGAAGAGGTTGTTGTTTACGGTGAGGAAATGCTAAGACATATGATGCGGTGTGGATGAGCAACCAATTCAGGGAGATAAGCCATAATCATCAGAATGCCTTTCAAGTAGGTGTGATGCATCGACTCTGATGTTGATGATGAACCTCTTGCCAAACCATTTCATGGCTAGCATTTCTCCATGGTCCTCCAAAGTCTCTTCATCACCACAAGCTGGTCTATCCAAAGACAAAATCAATTCTGAGGTATTAAAACTATCGATGATCTTGATATGCAAAAGATGCATGACAAAGTACAATCAACTGAAACTAGTGAGTCAAATATTGTAAATATGGGTAATATCAATGTTGTCCCATATGATCAATATGTGAAACAAAGAGAAAGTGAGGTTGTACAAATGATGCATCTTCTGATCAGCTTGATGACTATGTTTTTGATGAATACTTGCATGTGCCCCGATGATTATGTCACGAACTTAATGCCTATAAAGAACAAGTTGCCATTTATGAACAACGTGCTAAGTTTGAGTTAACTACTGCGTGGCGAGGTTGGATGACCAAATGCGTCTGATTATTAGAAAAAGTAAATTTAGAAGAAGTCTTAAAACAAGAGTTAAACTCCTTACAAGAAAAGCTTTCTAAAGCTGCTAAGCAAAAACAGGAACTTCAAGAAAATGTTAAAATGCTTAAGCAAGAATTAAATGCTAAGGAATCAAAACTTTTGAATGATTTTCTAATCTAAAAACTTTGAAAAACAAGCTTGAAAATAAGTTATGCGTACAAGGAATACCATTAGGACTTATACTTGATCACTAAGCATAGAGTTTTAGCGATAAGCATAGCATTCCCTTGTTGAGGAACTAAATCAGAGGTCATTAAAAGGCTAAAATGCTAATAAGGTCTATGATGGAAATGAGATTCTTAAACCTGAAGCGAAACCTAGTTCGTTGAGTGCAGGAAGATAGAAAATTAGATGATGCATCTAGGGAGAAAATGAATAAGAAATTTGGAAGATCTTGAATGTAAAAGAATAACATAACGATCAAACCCCATGATTACAAGAAGGAAAATGGATTTCCTAAACATGTTTAAGCCTCAACGCACAACTTTTAGAACAAGTTTTCTAGAAAAGGACTTAGATAAGCAAAAAGCGAAAATCTTGTTGAAACAAACCACCCCTTAGGAAATGCCCTCAGCGTGTGTATCCTCCAAATACACCAATGCATTTAGTTCCTAGAACTATTGCCACAAAAGCAAGACCTTAATCAGTTAATATGTTATTCTTCAACTATTTGTCGATTTTGAGAAAACTTGTAAGAAAAGGATCCACACCTGGATAGCGAAGGGAAAGGGGTTTTGAGCAAACAAAGAATGCTATCTAAGCGGTCATGCCTTTATTTAAACAACTAAAAGATCAATTTGAGAGTCTTAAAGGGATAGATTAGATATTAAAGGAATGGAAAGGAATTTGATGTAATGATAGTTGAGGTTAGTGACTATGAGCGAGCATTAAAATATAATGAGATTGAGAGTAAAAACTTGCATACCTTGAATGAGTCTCTTATTTAGATGTATTGCTCAAGATGTGTTTTACCTTTTACAATTGTTCCATTAATGCTTCTCAATTTCATGAATTATCATTTATACGAAAGTCTCCCATGATCGTGTCATTGATCTTGAAAAGATTAATTGAAACTTAGCGTGAAAATTGATCCAGATGATCATGATAATTTAGTAAAGCATCTTTCTAAACTAGAAGTTGAACATTTTGATTTACAACTAAAATATCAACATCTTAAAGAAAATGTCAAAACCTCAAATATCAAGACATCCTCGGATGTTCAGAGTTTGATGCAATTTTTAGATAAACAAACGTGATGAACAGATTTGAGCTCATTGTAACACGATCAGAAAGTTGAAAGCCCAAATCTCTCAATTAAAGGGTGAAATGAACAATGTGACCGGATCCCAAATGCCTCCTCCTTTAGATTCTCAATTCTCTCAAACTTTTCATCTTCAAAACTTAGTTAATGCCTTACAAAGGAAAACGAGAGTTTTCTAGAAGAAAATGAAAGGTTAAACTACACTTTAAAAGTTATATGATTCAATGAAAGTCACTGTGACCAAAACAACAAAAATAACGTCTTTACAAAAGAAATTGAGAATCTAGAAGCGAGAAAATGGAAGCAACTACTTGTTTTAATAAGAATGTTGCATCAAAGTCATTAGGCGCAAATACATTGTGACGGTTAAATACATTCCTCCTCATCTTAGGAATAATGAACTTGCATTTCATGACTATTGTGCTCACCTTAAGGATAGTCTAGAATGGCTCCGTGAGATTGTTGAAGAGGATTTCATTAATAAACCTCTTGATAGAGAAATAAGGTTTGCTTGCCTCCTGAGCCAAAGCGATCTCAAGAGTGCTAGAATGTAATTGCAACATGTCCTAAATCCTTAGGTGCAAAGGCAAAGGTGTGATGCCTGTTCCATGCCGATGTCAAGCATATAAACCATTCTAGGCCTATTTCAAGAAAGTGAACATAATGTGCCTTCTAGTAGTATGCGACCCTTGCACATCTAGTTAGGAGAAAAAGTAGATAAACCAACTAATGTTTCCCATAATTCCTCTACGAGAGTATCGGTGACATTAAAGAAGGGTCAAAGCCTCCAAGCAATACAAGTAAGATAGGACCTCTGAAGCTAAGAATGTGCATTGGAAGAGTAGAACCAAACTAGGAATTTTAAGTTTGAGTTGAATAAATGAATCGTGTTGATTCTAGTATTAGCATAGGCATCTGTAATTAATTCGAATCGATACTATTTGCAAACCATGTAATGATACTGTGTGAATTACATTGCTAATCATGATTATGATGTGAATGCTTTGTCTAATCTTTATCAAATGCCGATTAAAATTGTTAATGCTAAAAATCATGCAAAGAAGGCTAAAGGCAAAGAAGAAAGTTAAGCGGTGAAACCGGAAGAACATTTAGAAAGATAGGTTATCAATGGATACCTTTTACGCTAAAACGATGCCCTAGAAAATGGATGCCCTCTTGGTAGAACTATTCCCTTAAAGTGAACATACTTTGAATAGGTCAAATCTGAGATACTAGCTCTACATCTATTTACGATGATTCCATTCTTCTATTCGATGTAGGTGTTCAATCC
Source organism: Chrysanthemum makinoi (assembly GCA_910596185.1). Classification (NCBI taxonomy): domain Eukaryota; kingdom Viridiplantae; phylum Streptophyta; class Magnoliopsida; order Asterales; family Asteraceae; genus Chrysanthemum; species Chrysanthemum makinoi. The sequence goes on from OU343225.1 coordinate 321,067,790, forward strand.
TTTGTTTCTAACCAAGTGGAACCCATTCTTGCATAGGGATCCCAATTATCGATTATCCATTCTTGTCTGTGTTCAAATCGGATCGTTCAAATGGATTACGTGGTACTTGGACTCAAATTTGTCCAACATATATTTGGAGGCGGTGCTGGCTCATGAACCGTGAGTAAATTCATTGGGGCACATTAGATTAAGGTGACCATTTTGGAGTAATTATGGGTTATGATGATTATGTAGTTGGAAAAAGTGTAATCTCCAGGGGTATATTATGTGGAAGGTCTTGGTCATAATTTGTTCTCATTGGTCAATTATTGATTCGATCTAGAGTGGCCTTTGGAATACTTGCTTTGTTAGAGAACTTGATGGTGTGGAATTAAAAAGGTACTTCGTGGTTCTAATCTATACACCATCTCTATCGAAGACATGATGAAGTCTTCTCAATGCGCGATGTCAAGGCTTCTAAAACAAAGTCATGGTTATGGCATATTAGTCTCAATCACTTGAACTTGGCACCATTGTAACCTTTCGAAAAGGATCTTTATGGGAGCTTACCAGTTAAATATGAAAAAAGATCATCTTTGTTCAGCTTGCCAATTGGGTAAGCCGCGAAATATGCCCATAACCAAAACCTAAATTATTAATTGAAGTTCTTACCCTTATTATATGGATAATGTTGGACCAATGAGTCTGCGATAAATTGGAAGAAATACATTCTCGTAGTTGATGATTCTCTCGATTTACTTGGGTAAAGTTTTAAGTACAAAGGATGAAACTCAGATGTCATCATCAAACTAATCTAAATGCTTGAGGTTCGACTCAACAATATAGTAGAATTGTTAGAACGACAATGTACAGTTTGTTAACAAGGACTTAGTCAGTTTATGAAAGTGTTGGAATCTCATCAAAGAAGCGTTTCCACGAACTCCTCAACCGAACGGTGTAGTTGAAAAAGGCGTGTCGAACTCTTGTGGAAGCCACAAGAACAATGCTAATTTATTCGAAGTTTCCAATGTTTCTATGGGTGAAGCCATTGCTTGCTTGCTACACCAAAATCGTTCCTATACACACCTCTGCGGAAAAACTCCATATGAACTTGTTCATAAACGTAAACCTGATCTTTCCTACCTTCGTGTGTTTGGTGCTTTGTGCTATCCAATAAATGACGGTCAAGACTTAGGTAAATTAAGAGCAAAGGCAGATATTGGAGTTTTTGTTGGTTATGCACCAAACAAGAAGGGTAACCGAATCTACAATAAGAGAACCCGAAACATCATGGAAACAATTCATGTTACGTTCGATGAGCTGACCGGTCAAATGGCTCCTAGACAATCGATTCGGACCGCACTTCAAAAGGTCCATTGGTTCATCCCTTATACCAAACTCATTTAAAGAACTCCATATGTACCTCCATCGAGATGATTTAAAGAAATTGTTTGATCCATTGTTTGATCCAATCTCTGATGAAATGTCAATTCCATCAACAGAGATCCCATCCATTGAATGAAGTAAACCCTGATCTCAATATCATTAAGTCAGAAGCCTGCTGGCGATCTCTATCTCATCAACAAATCATCAATCATCTAATGTACATCATGGAATTGTTTCTAGCATCAATGATGAAGTTAATCCCTTTGCAACTCCCGAAGATGCTCCATTTGAAAACATATTTGCTCCTGAATCATCATTTGAACCATCTTCATCAGGAGACATCAACTCTGCTACTTCAGTTCCACAACAATAACCACATGAACATCTTAGAAAATGGACTCATGATCACCCATTAGATAACATCATTGGAAATCTCTCTCGTCCAGTATCCACACGGAAACAACTTGCAACCGATGCCTTATGGTGCTTCTTCAACTCCGTACTCTCTAAGATCGAACCTAAAGACGCTAAAACTGCTATGAATGAAGACAGCTGGTTCAATGCCATGCAAGAAGAAATTCATGAGTTTGATCGATTAGATGTATGGGAATTAGTACCTACTCCAGACTGTGCTATGATCATTGCTCTAAAGTGGATCTTCAAAGTAAAGCTTGATGAGCATGGTGATGTGTTGAAAAATAAGGCTAGGTTAGTGGCTAAAGGATATCGTCAAGAGGAAGGTATTGACTTTGAAGAATCATTTGCTCCAGTTGCTCGTATTGAGGCAATCAGAATCTTCTTGGCTAATGCTGCTAGCAAGAATATGGTTGTGTGTCAGATGGATGTTAAAGCCTTCTGAATGGAGATTTGAAAGAGGTGGTTTACGTCACCAACTAAGATGGTTTTGTGAATCCGAGCATCCTACTCATGTCTATCGCTTGAAAAGGCCCTTACGGTTTGAATCAAGCTCCTAGAGCATGGTACGATACGCTGTTATCAAGGTTTCTTCATCTTACGGATTCACAAAGGAGCAGTTGATCCAAACATTGTTCACCGAAGTCGGCAAACATTTAATTCATGTTCAAATATATGTTGATGATATTATCTTTTCTCGTGACCCCAATGAATGTGATCGTTTTCAAATGAAATGGGTTCCAAATTTCAAATGTCAATGATGGGACAAATGTCATTTTCTTGGGATTACAAATTTCACAAAGTCCCGGAGGCTTTTTTATAAATCAATCTAAATATACAAATGAGATTTTAAAGAAATTTGGATTTGTATCATGTGACACCGTTGACACTCCCATGATTGAACGTACTAAGCTGGATGGGGATGTAGGACCTTACTTTTATCAACCTTATCACAAATACCCACGTTTTGCTTAGAACACGTTAACACACAAACAAACTATGCGTGAAACCAAAGAAATAAAGATGAGAAAGATGGTGACTTGATGTTATATGGATCGTGTATGTGAAGATAAAGATGAAAACAATAGATGTTTTATTTCAAAGGAAAAACATACACACACACATTCAAGCACACCCTTCAAATTAGACTTTGAGGGGTATTTATAGTACAAGTAACTAGATGCCCTAATGGGCTTGGCATGGGCTCGTTTGGATTGGATTGGACTTGGATTGATATAAGGCTGAAAAGCTTAACTAAACTAATACCCATTTAGCTTAGTCCAATCCACGAGCCCGTTGACTATTCTATCACGATATCTAACACACGTTACAAAGTTCCTAAACGTGAATGACTATCACTTCTAATAAAACTATTAAGGCTAACAATCTCCCCCTGAGGGGTGGTCATTCAAATGATGCTCCACTTGATAAGGTCTTTACTTTTCTCGAGCTTGAACTTTGTGTGTAGATATAGAATAGTCTTGAACCTTTGTTCCTTCATGCTTTGTGATCAGATAATGTGGTTGTCTGCCATTGTCAACTTCGTTGGTTAGGTGTCTCCACGTCTTTCTCCACCATGCTCACACTTCTATTTGACTTTTGGTTACCAATGATGTAGTTCTCGAGTCTTTAAACTTTGTAGATTCTTTGACATTAGTGAAGAATCATCTTTAACTTTGAGTAGCCTTTGATTTTGATGAGAACTTTCATGTGTTGTTGATGTGAGCATGTGGAGAATGCACGATCAATCGCTCGAGAGCTTCCATAAGAAGAAAACATAAAAACAGGTTAGTAATAAGCGGATTCAGGCACTTACAAGTTTGAATTTCGAGGGTGTTAACAGCATAGTGTGAAAACACGTCTCTAATTCTCCCAGAGGCCGTTCTGAGCTGGAGTCCCACAAGTGAGATACGCGATATACCGAGAAGTACATCTACAGTTCGGATGAGTCTGAGGTACATGAAGTATCACCTCACCGACTATAGACCGTTTGAGACACACTAAAAGCGTAATCGGAGTTACCGAAGTGACCTGCTGTCCAGGAGGTTTGATGTTGACCTGGCGAGTTTCCATTCAATCGCATGAAGATCACAAATGTGAAACTTCTCATAAATGTTATGGCAGATTGCTAAGACCTGCGTAGGACTCTAGAATATATCACTTGTGTCCTTATTGATGAACAACAAGCGATGTCATGTCAAGTGTTCCTATGAGATCTTTTGATGAATCTCGTGGCTCTAGACTCAATAAGTGCATTTTGGTTTTCTGGCGGAGACTAGGAGAGGTCTCCTTCTTCAATATCAACCAACTCTAAGAAGGTCAATAGATTATCAGGGTTCCGGTGAGAATGAAACAAATCCTTTTAAGAGGAATTGAGTGGCTAGAAGGTTAGGTGCATATCGTCACTGGGTCCATGACGTCTTTGTCTTCAATACCGTGTCATCTTAGTGACAACCAAGAGCGATGGATTGAACCCGGTTTCTGCCCGAAGGTTGAATATGGAGGGCTATTTCTTTTCACCCTTTCATTTCATTTTTCTTTTTAATTCTTCAACCCCTTCTTTTCTCCTTTCTCACATTACTCCTTTTTTCAATCATTCCTAAGGACTTCTAGTTCTAAACTATTTGTGATGTCCTTGGTTAGATCCCTCCGGCTCTGGCGGATCATAGGACGGATTTACTATCCTTAGACACCTTATAACTCCATGACTGTCCTATTGTTGCCATAAAACCATTTTCTTGAAAATCTCTCAAAGTGTTTATGATTATCAAAACATTTTGTTAATACCTTGAGAGTTTGTTTTGAAACACTCCCCTTCACATATGCTTATATTGTTTTAACTGAAATCTACGCACGAGAGGGTAGAGTTCGCACTTTTGAATTGATCAACTTTCAATAGACAAGACCGATTCGAGACACGTTTACATCACTAGTGAACTAGCTTGAAATTATTACCCGCCCTGGTCAAGTCCAAAGAAAGTTTCTCGAAATGGTACATTCTACTTGACAAGTCCTATTCGAGCGCTTACATCACCTGGTTAGACCGGCTTGAAATTATTACCCGATCTAGAACAAGTCTTTCGATATGCGACTTTATATTATCATCAATTCATTGGTTACTATTGAGTCGAGAGCTCATTTGAGATTCAAACACCGATCATAAAACATTTTTGATCACCTTTTAATCATGTTTCTCCCCCTCAAAAATAGCATATCTATGATGTTTTTGAAACAAAATGATTAAAAGATATGTTTTTAGGAAAGCATTTGGAGAGAACTGATTTAGCATGAATTTTGGAACAATTTTGGTTTTATACTCCCCCTTAACGAAAGCATATTTTTCATACAGAAAATTTAGAATCAATTAAGGGTTTAGAGGGAGTTATCTTGGTACCAAATGTGAGAGATTTTGAAAAATCCTTTTGAAAAATTTTGAATCAATGGTACGCAAGATGAAGAAGATTTTGAAAATCTTTTGAAGATATTTAGAGAAAAATTATCTTCATTTGTTTTAGGATAAGTGCTAGATATTTATGAAAATCGATTTTGCGTAGCACTTTCCTTTCTTTAAAGATCGGGTTACAGTCTGAAGTAACTGCAAGCCATTATGTTTTTAGGAATAGTGCTTGAAAAATATTTAAAACCTTTGATTTGGTTAAGCACTTTCCTTTCTTTGAAGCTCGGGTCCTGAACTGATGTGTTCGAAGCCATCATTTTGAAGTCCGGGTTTAAATCTGAAGTATACGAAAGCCATTTTTTAAGAAATTTTGAGAAATGACATGTTTTGAAAAACATTAAAGAACTCTCGCTCAAGCATCTGTACATACCCGTATCATTGTTTAATGACATTTCTAGAAGCGTTACAAAATATCGATTATCACAGAGACATGTCGTGAGAAGAATATTTTTTGGATTTTTGCATTTTATAATGTTTTTGTGTTTTTTGAAAATTTTATATTTTTATATTTTGCTTTTGTTGGTTTTATAAAAGAAATGGAAAATCAAAGATAGACGATAGAGAGAATGAAGAAGAAGAGTTTACAGAATTGGAACCCTCTGATGAGCTGGGTTCTGAGATATTTGAAGCACCTGCAACCAAAGAATAAGAGTTTTCACAAATAACAGTGTTAGAAGTACAAGATTCCTCACGGTGAGGGTGATCACTATCAACGGTTGTAGTGGTTTCTACTTCCTTAACTAGATGAGTTTCACTATTATCTGTGTTGGTGCAAGTATCAAAAATCTTTCCTGTGGGAATCCATCTAAGACTAACTTGGTTGAAAACTTTTCCCGTAGGTTTCCACCTAAGGTAAGATCGAGGAGTTGTTTTCTTATCAGATGCAGCGGAAGACTCATTTTTAGAAAAACTACGTCCTGAAGAGATCCTCCTATTAGGTTTCTTTTGGTTGTCATTTTTATCAACGGGCTTGTTTCTATTTGGTGTCTTAGTGGATTGTGCCTTCTCACGAGATTTTCTTTCTTGAGATATTGTGAGACACATGCATCATGATTAGCTGAAAAGACACATTTTTTACATGTAGTATAGACAAATTCAATGTTCTTGTTTAAAAGCAGACTTTAACTTTGTCACTGAGTCTTGTGGACATTGATTCTTGTTCGAAAAAGACTTAGAATTCCTAGTGTTGTTTTCTAAGGGCATAGCATTTTCTTTTAGCCTACTCTTAGATGCAAGCCAATCCCTAGTCTTTTGTAGAGTGTTCCTAGGTAATGGTTTACTACTACTAGCAGTGCCTTGAAATCTTGTAGAATTCATCACCCTAGATATTGCACCTAAAATTCCATCTTTTCGAGTCTGTGCCTTTTTCCTAGCTTCTTCTAGATAGTGATTGATGACCATGTCGTTAGAACCTGATTCTTTAACTAGATTTTTGGTCACATTCCGTGAACTAATCCTAGAGATGCCAGGTGTTATCACTTTTGGTGTTTCAGCAACTGCTTTTCCTTCTTCAAAACTTTTGACAATTCTCTTTTTAATAGGCAGAGACTGTGGAGTGACTGTTTTTGAAAAATCATTTTTCTCATTGACCTTTGGAGGAAACGAGAAATAGACATTTTTGTTTGAAAACCGGTTTGGGAACATTTGGTTTCTCCTCAGTCAATGGTTTTGCAAACTTAGTATCCACGACCTTTCCTTTTGACATCCCAGTTGAGCTCTCAAAAGATCATTTTGCTCTTTCTTGTCCTTGTAGGCACGCTCATACAGACGGTTGTCATACTTGCATTCCTCAGATTTTTGATCAAGTTGTTTAAAATAGGACACGTTTTCTTTTTCAAGTTTTTCAAGAGCTTTTTCATATTTTGAAACAATTGCGGAGGTCTCAGACTGGAGTCTTTCATGATCTTCAACAGAATATGTTTGTAAGATAATGGACATGATATCGGTAGTCATCACATCTTCGAAGAGAGAGTCATTTAAAGTTTCCAAAACTTTGATTTGTTCAACACTTTCATTTGCTTGCTTTACCAGGGATTTATGGTCCTTGACAAAGTCAGTTGTTTCTTTCAAAAATGCTTGTTCATAATGAATTACCCTTGCGATGGCATTTGAGGGCAATTTGAGTTTCAAAAACTTTCTCTGTTCAATATCAAAACTAGAGAACCAGTTATTAGGTGTAATGGTGGTTTTAGTTTTAGAGTTTTCTTGAAGATCCGCAATTCTTTTCACATTGTCTAAAATACTTCTAAATCACTTGAGTTAAAAGGATTGTTTGAAGACATTTGTTCAATGTTCGAAATAGATTTTGAGACAACGACTGGTTTTGAAACAGATTTTGAAACAGGTGTAGAATCTTTGTTTGAAACACTTGGTGTGATGGAAAACTTTGACTTTTCCTTTTGATTAACAAAAGTAATTCCGTTAATTTTGTTCCATTTGTTATAATCAATTGGTTTGATTTCCAAATTCTTTTGTTTCATTTTTGATCTACTCTCCTCAGATAGTTCTAACGTTTCAAGAGAATCACGAACAATAATGGGTTCATGCAAAGATTGTCCATTGTTCAAAACATTCTGTTCTTTCTGAGCTTTCTTGAGGAAACAAGGAGGTGTGTTACCAAGAGCCATTTTTTGAGTTGTATGAAAATATAGATTTGTTTGATTAATCAGCATATTGGTTGATTTAGCTGAATGACCCGTTGTAACAAGCAAATTTTCCAATATTTTGATCTTCTCATTTTTATCAAGAATTTCATCAGAGAATCTTTCGTTTTGAAAAATCAGAATTAATCTTGCTTCTTCTCTTTTCAAGATCAGAATAAGTTGCTTATTGTTTAGAAAGTTGGTTTTTAGATCGAATTTCCTTGTTTAAAGATTTTATTTTCAAGTTCAAATTCACATCAAGTGTGTCATACTTGATTTGCAATTGTTTTTCTCTTAAAACAGAATCTCGATAACCAATTTCTAATTCTGATACTTTTTTTGTATGAAATTCAAAAGCTTTTACGTTCTCCTTGTAACTCTCAAGCTCAGTGGTCAATTTTTTATTCGCGGCCTTAACTTCGCGATTGACCGTTCTAACTTTCTCAATTTTAATACCACAATTATTGATTAATGATTCAAAATAAGCACCGGGTTTCTCATCCGGTCTCGACTATTTTGTGCCACACAGCCTCCACTAGGATCCACAACTGGAGTTTCAGAGTAAGTATTGCTACAACTCGGATTGTCCATATATGTATCATAAGTAGGTGCTGGCGTCACAGAATGTTGTTCGTCATGAGTAAACACATCACATATGACATTGTTATAGCATGGATAAATGATTGGTACCTTAGATACTGCATTGGCGTGTATAGCAGGAGATGCGTCAGAGTCAGTGTCGTACTTAGTCTCCTGAAGATTTGCCATGAGGATGCAGTTCGCATTGATGTCCTCTCGGTCTTCCAATTCATCCATAATAGCCATAAAGTCATGTTCCTCAGCACTCAATTGAAGTCCAGATTGTTCCTTTTGTACCAACATGATAGCTTTCTGAAGGTACGCAAGATCCTTCTTTTTCGGCTTAGTTGGACAATTCCTTGCCATGTGACCCACTCCTTGACAGTTGTAACACGTAACCTGATTACCCTGATTCATATTTCTATAATTCCCAACGACTGGGCGCAATATTCCCATTCGATTACCCTCGCTCTATTCCCAACATTCTGTCCATCGATTTCCAACATTGACCCCGTGATATTCCGATACCGGAACCGCCTCGATTACCCTGCGACTTCTAAATGCTTTACCCAAGAATGCAAAAGCATGTGACAAAGCCTCTTCTTGTTCAATTTCAAGATCAGTGATTCCTTGTTCCTTGTATTGTTGATACTGTTGTTGTTGAATGACTTGTTGTTCTGGTGGATAGAATTGTTGTTGAGGGATAACAGCTTGTGGTTGAGAAATGTATTGCTGCAAGTTGTTGTTAGTGGAAGATGATGAAGCTTGTTGTTGTGTATTCACTGGAGTTTGAGTCTTTGCAAGTAGTGCCAATGGATCATGATTTTTAGCCAATCTTTCTTTCCTGACTTCATTCACTTCAGCTTGGTTTTGTTTCAGAAAATCGTTTAGTTGATCAAAGTTCACTTGATGAAGGTCTTTTGTTTGGTTAACAATAGTGACATATCGTCCCCATTCTTCTGGTAGATTGTTTAGGAACTTGATGTTGCTCACGATAGTTCTGGGTGTCAACTTGTTTCTGATCAGCTCATTCATTAAAGTGCAGAACCTTCCATAGTAGGATTCAATGGATTCTCCTGTAGTGGATGTAAACTTCTCCCAAGCAGTTAGCAACTTGTTTTCCGTATCTTGTTGACCAATTTCATTTCCATGACAAAGCCGTCTAACACGTTCCCACATGTCGAAAGCAGTTTCACAACTATCTACAGCAGCAAAGATGTCTCTTGGTAAACCCAGTTGTATAATATGAATTGCCATGTCATCTGCTTCGACTTGTTTCTGATCCTCTTCAGAGTATTCCGATTCTTTTTGAAGACGAAAAAATGGTGGGACGAGAGGTGTTGCATCAGCATTTCCAGTGTCTTAGACTTGTCGAGGTATGAAGGGTCCATCCTGAATGGATTTGATCATCAATTTTCCATTAGGTTTTGTCTTGATGTAACGAAGCATTCGACTTGTCCATTGAAGATAACCACCTTTTTCCAACATAGGAGGACGGTTTTCGGCACCGGCTGCATGAATGTCTTGTTGAGTTGCCATTGATGAAGGTATATTATGATAAAGTTGATGTAGGATCGATTCAACGATAAAGGAGTTGAGGTTGATAAAGATTAAGCTCGGTTGAGGTTTTTTCTGAAAGTCGTACTCGTAACCTTGGTTCTTAGGTGTAAAAAATTTTCTCCCAAAATTTGAAATTCACTATAAAAATCACTTCTAAGGTCGTATGAAAAATATGAGTTATGACAATTTTGACGCCAAATTTGACCCGAAAATTTTGAATTTGGGCCCAAAATTTTGAATTTTTGACCAAAATTTTCACAGTTAAACCAAAATTTGAATTTCGCGTAAAAATTGAACGTTTAGTTTCCAACAAAAATTTAAATTTAAATTTTACTCAATTTTTTTTTCGCGTAAAAATTGAACGTTTAGTTTCCGCCAAAAATTTAAATTTAAATTTGAATTTCAGAAGATGATGATGAGTAAGTTGGACTTGGACCATGACTCATCTTTGGGGTAGAGGCTCCAACGAATGTTGTGTGACTAGCAGTAGATGATGATCTAAAAGGACTTTTTACATCATGTTCAAGAGCTTTAAGTTTGTTATACAGCTCATCAAAAGTAAGCATATCTAGGCCACCTTTAGCTTTTAAAGCAATGCTTACTTGTAGCCAGGATTGAGGTAAAGACCTCAAGAACTTAGAATTGCAGTCATCATTATCTGGCTTTGCCTGCAGCTGATTTAACTGACTTAAAATCTTGTGAAACTTGTCATATCCCTTATGAATTCCTTCCTCTTCAGATATTTGAAAGTCTTGAAACTGTTGACGCAGCATGGACTTTCTCATTCTCCTAGACTCCTCATTCCCACCGAACTTAGCCTTAATTGCTAACCATATGTCCTTGGCATCTTGCATGAAGTGAAAATCACTCAAGTGATCCTCGGGAATAGCTTGAAGAAGAATTGTTTTAACCTTGGTTTCTCTGAACGCAGTAACTCTTCAGCAAATTTTTGGGAGGAACATAAGTCATCTTACCAGCAGCATCTATGGTAGTTTTCTTCAAACTGTTGCCCTTCAGTACTATCTCCATAGATTCCAATCAATGTTGGAGATCCAGTTTTGCATCTTCATCGCCCAAAGGTCATACTCCTCCCTTTTTAGGTAAGGAAACTTAGCATTGCTGTTAGAGAGACTTAGGTGTTGCAGATGGGTGGTGTTTTGGTTGTTGGTTATTTCAGCATCAACGTCGATCCGGGCATGGTGAGTTTTGTTTAGGTTGTATTGGTGTTTAGAAAATCTTCCTTAGTATCATAGAGATCTCACGAGGCTCGATACCATTTTGTTGAAAACTAATGTGGTAGACCTTGATAGATCTTGAGTTTTCAGAGATCGTTAGTATCGCTTGTGTAATCACAAACAAACTAAAAGAAAATCTCTACAACTTGTATTCTTTAACGGAATATAAACACAAATATAAAACACAGATAACTAAGAACTCTTTGATCCTCTATGGATCGTTATATTAATAATATGTAAAACGTCTAATTCATAATTCATTCTATTGTGTTCCTTTTATAGACAAGGAACCCTAAAATAAAACCCTAAACCGTTTCCCAAGAAACGTATAAACATAAAACTCAATAAGATATACACAATCACTTCCTAATAAAGCTCATGTATATCCAAACTAAATATACTAACAACGGAATAACAACTTCCGAAACAAACTATTCTTAGTAGTATGTCTTCGTGAGAATCCATACACTTTGGCAGAATCCATTCAGCAGAAACAACAGCATAATTCGTACTTCACATAATTCCCAACAGGTTTTGAGTTTCTTACGCGTAAAACTAGGGTTTTGACCTACGCGTAAAAAATATCCAGTGATTCAAAGAATTTCTCTTGCACAAACAACCTTAAAAACACTCCAATAACACAAATCTGTTGACCTTTTTCACCCAAAGTGCTTATATCTCTTACGTCAGAAATGAACAACGCAAAAGATACAAGTTTAAAACTGATGTATAACGCATAAAGCTTCAAAATTTTTCGCAAAACAAGACTCTCTAACACTAAAGAAACCTCAAACCACAAGAATCTTGAAGATTTTAGTGCAAAAAATAAAGTTTTAAGCGTGACACTATTGAGAACGAAACTACGTGTAACTCTACACAAACAAACTTTAACCAAAACACTCCTAAACCATTGTTAGGCGATTGATACCAATTGTAAAGCCCCTTTTATCACTTATACCTTATCACAACGTTAGACACAAACACACGTATGCATAAAACGTGAAACACAAACTGATGATATGCGTAGAGAATAAGAAAGGAAAAGATGAAGAACTTGGTGACTTGAATAAGTATTAGGCGTATGTATGTTTAGAGAGATAAAGGAAAGAAGATGAAAACAATATTCATATGAAACACACACACACACACTCAAGCACACCCCTCAAATGAGACTTTGAGGGGTATTTATAGTACAAGTAACTAGATGCCCTAATGGGCTTGGCATGGGCTCGTTTGGATTGGATTGGACATGGATTGATATAAGGATAGCTTAACTAAACTAATACCCATTTAGCTTAGTCCAATCCACGAGCCCGTTGACTATTCTATCACGATATCTAACACACGTTACAAAGTTTCTAAACGTGAATGACCATCACTTCTAATAAAACTATTAAGGCTAACAGAGGATAACTTAGGGATCATGGTAGATCAAACGAAATATCGAAGTATGATTGGATCCCTGATGTACCTCACACCTAGCAGACCAGACATCTTGTTCGTTGTGTGCATGTGTGCTAGATATCAGGCTAAGCCTACTAAAAAGAACCTTGAAGCGGTTAAACGGGTCTTTCGGTATCTCCAAGGAACCATCAATATGGGACTATGGTACCCGAAGGACACCGGTATGTCACTAACAGCCTATGCAGATGCTGCCATGCAGGATGTCAAGATACACGTCGAAGTACATCATGAGGTGCTCAGTTTTTGGGTGATACGCTTGTGAGCTGGTCTTCAAAGAAGCAAATGAGTACTTCTATTTCCTCTACAGAAGCTGAATACATAGCCATGTCATCTTGTTGTGCTTAAATCTTTTGGATGAGATCCCAATTATCTGACTATGGCTTTGAATTCAACAAGATCCTCTCTGTGATAATAAAAGTGCTATTGCTCTCTCATGCAACAACGTACAACACTCAAAAGCAAAGCACATTGACATCCGACATCATTTCATCAGGGAGCAAGTGGAAAACGTTGTGGTGGAACTCTATTTTGTGAAGTCGAATACCAGGTTAGCGACATCTTCACCAAAGCTCTTCCGAGAGAACGTTTTGAGTTTATTCTTCCTCAACTTGGCTTGAAAAGCCTTCAACCTGAAACACTCAAACGTCTTCGTGAGGAAGGCGAGTAATCTCCTTCATCTATATTTTGTACATATTTATCCAAAATGCAAAATACAAAATTATAAAACCATCTAAAAGCAAATAGAAAAATATAAAACTTTCAAAAAAATCCATAAAAATTTGAAAATCTCGAAAAATCTCAAAAAAATATTGTCTATTTGTCATGTTTTGTTTTCTTTCTTTTTCGATTCGATAATATCTACGGTCTTTGTGCTGTCATTCAAAGAATGACACGGGTCTTTAGATGTTGTTCGAATGTTAAAAAAAAAAAAAAAAAAAAATATATATATATATTTTTTTGGCAGAAAGTAAAACTATGGTTTATTGTCATTTCGAGCAATGGCAGCAAAGAAAGAACAGAGCCATGCTTTATCTCATGTTTTAAACCCAATGCTCTGATTCTAAAAACAAACGTTTGTCATCAACAAGACAAATGTTTTATTTCAAATATTTTTCCTTGATTCATCGAAAAATATTTGCAATCTTATGAAAACTCAATTGTTTTGAAAACACTTGGACTCTATTTTTGAAAATCAAAAGAACTTATCAAGTGTCAAAATCTCAATTCATCAATCAACGACTCTCGTCATTGATTGAGGGGGAGAATGATTTTCAATTAAATCAAAAAGTGTTCTTTTCAAACAATTTGCACTTAAATGAGTAAGGTCTACTCTAAATGTTTTACAAAATGTTACACAATTGGTTCCAGACCTTGGTTATTAGTATGTTTTCAAAAGATGATTATGCATGTTTAATCAATGGAGTTTAAAGTCTCAAAATATAATCCTTATCAGTTAAAACGCGCCATAAAATCAAGTCAGTTCTCCTTAAAAGCTTTCAAAATCAATTTAAATCTACATAGATCACAAATCTCAAATGATTTGATAATTGTGATCGGGGAGGATTTGTGTTTTAAATGGATTTAAACGATAATTCGATAAATGGTTTCATAAGTGTTTAGCATGTTTTCCTCCCAAGTGACAAACGATTTCAAATTTTCCATGCACATGTTGAGGGGGAGCATCTATTTTAAACCTAAAATTATTGAAGATGGTGAATTGTCTCTAAGTGCAGGTTCCTCTAATATGCAAAACTCTTTTCAAAATCGAGGCACATATTGAGGAGCAAACTTTGAAAACCTCATCCTTCCTCAAAATGTTTTATCCACTCAAATTGATTGGGAAGTGATGATGATCATTTTAGAAAATGTTAATCCAAAGATTGGACCTTTCACTCTTAATCTAACGATTTCAAAGATCTCTTGCCTCCATGTGCTAAAACAATTTCTAAATTTTTATGTATATGTTGAGGGGGAGCATTTCTAAAATGTCAAAACAATTAAGATACAAAATGCTTTGATTCTATATCACAAGTATCTTGATTGATTTTCAAATGGTTTTTTAATTGGTTCCAATGAGGATGAACAATACCAAAAAGACCGACCAACTTTACTTTATGTATGGTGATATAAGGATGATAAGGTTTGGTTAAGGTCCCATGATCCATGAGCAGGAGGGATCTACCCGAGGACAATCCGCTAGATAGTGTAGAAGTCCTTAGGTATGATGAAAAAGGAAAAAAGAAGAGATATGGGAAGAGTGCGGACAGAGGCGAGCTAAATCTGAATAAACCCAACAAGGTCCTAGTTATGAAGTCTTGGTAAGCAGAAGGGTTGAAGAATGAAAAAGAAGAAATGAGAATAAGGGTGAAAATAGCCCTCAATTTATTCAACCTTAGGGAGAAACGGGTTCAATTCATATATACTAGGTGGTTACCAAGGTAACAGTGAAGACAAGACGTCATGGACCCGATCCACGACTGCACTTCAACTTTCCAAACCACTCAAGTTCCTCTTAAAAGGGCTTGTTTCATTCTCACGGGGAACCGACATAATCTATCGACTTTCTCTTAGAGATTGTTGATATTGAAGAAGGAGACCCTCTCCTTAGTCTCCGGCATAGGAACCAAATATGCACAATTGAGTCTAGAGCCACGAGATCATCTTATAAATCTCCTTAGGACACTTTCAATGTAGACTCTCTATTTCACACAAAGTGGAAAGAGAGATTATATCTTATGAGTCCTACGCATTATCCTTGAGGTATTGCCAGAACATCTAAGTGATATGGATACATATTCACGATGAAGATAGAAAGCCTTAAGCCAACCTTAAACAAGCTCACGGTAGGTGGCATGTGAGATCTATCAATAGATCAACCATGTGACAATGAACGAGAAACAATGGGGCGATTCAATCTTTTGAATCAATCCCTGTTCAGTTATGGATTGACGGATACCTTTGAAAAACCGGTAGTTGTGCTTAAAAACTCTTTTCTTTAGCACATCGACTTTATACTTCTCAAAATAAAAGTGTTTATGATTGATAATTGATTTTCATTAAAACCTTCGTTGTATTGCAAAACAATTTCTATTGAGCAATACACGATTGTTTCTCAAATCTCTTTTCATCAATCGGTGAATCTCGTTTATTTGGTTCACTCATCTTGTTGTCTTCTTTGAGACGTTCCGGGTTGAAACATAAAGAAGCATTTCGCGAAACCTGTCCGAGAAATTCTTCGAATTATACGATCACAGGCGATGCTGTACGATCAAGCGGGAACCGTGGGCGTGTACCTCAATTCATCAAAGTGATCAAAGACACTTTCGTGCGCTTTATTGCTAATTGTCTTATGCGGTACACCCGACGTTTGCGGTGATCAGAATGGAGCGTCAATCCATAGCGCGCATGCTCACACAGCATTCAGCTCAAAAAATCATGATTAGTGCATCAATGACTCGATATTTTCACTCCATGCTTCGCTACGCTGCGCCAATATCATGAATCAACGAAAACTTCCGCTACTCTCATAAGAATAAATCATGATCCAGAATGTGAGCATGTCGGTCCAAAAGTCAAAACATCACATTATACCAACACCACAAAGGATGAGTCAGGGATTTAATGTTGCTGATGATCTCAAAGCTGGCTCAAAACTCAGTATCACGTAGATCAGTTAAAGACCTCCACTCAGATTATCCGAAACATCCAAAAATGAAGAATCAAAGACTACGAGCTACAGAACAAGAATCCAAGAACAATCTCAATGTAATATCTGTTTGTTTTCTATGTAATTTAATGTGTGTTTGAGGTGACCTCCCTAGGGGGAGATTGTTAGGATTTGGAAAATCCAAGGTTAAAGTGTCGGTCACCTCAAGTATATGTAATCGTTAGAAAGCTCGTAGTCGTAGTTATTTTATGTTAAGTAGTATCTAGTTTAGTAACACCGTGGGAGGACGGACGGTCTTTACCCATTGTATGCGATCCACGGCCCGTAGGTGGCGTTTATGTAAGTACTAAAAATACTCTCTACCTCCCAAGGTAGAGAGTTGGAGCTCATAATAATATTTTTCTTTCTCTCACTAAAGTTTCCAAACCTCTAACTTTCTCTCTCTAAAACTCATCTTTTGTACGCCTACTTTGGTTATGGTTTGATGTGTATGTGAAATCCAATATGTTACAAATAACTTCAGGTTCTGCATCAGATTGGTCAGATTCGTAAAATGAGAAAATATTATGAATAGGAATTGGTGAGTAAACTTTTTTCGTCCGAAATTGTTTTTCCGGATCGTCAAACGGGGTAGCCAAAAATGGCTTGGAGCTTCTGGTCTTGAATCCTGACATTATGAAAAAGAAAGAAAATTAAAAATAGACTTAATAAAAACCCTAATATAACTCTCAGGCGATTAAATAAAACTTGATGTAGGTTTCTTGACCAGGTTTTAATATTTATAAGTGTCTCATTATACCTATGGTTTACCCTTTGATAACATCAAATTATCCTGAATATTTATTGTCAATTTCCCCCCGATAATTCTTGTAATTTATATCATTTATATGGATTTACGCTTGTTTTCCATTATATTCCACTGTCAGGTAAATTACGAGCATTGGAGCTAAAGAGACGCGGAATTTGAGAGTTTATTGAAGATTTATCATAGTATGCTCACTTTGAAGAAGTTACGGCGTAACTCTCTCTCTCACATTCAGTAACTAAAGCGTGGCTCGATAAATCAATTTATCGAAGATTGCAGTAACTCTCCCAAAGATTATGACGTAACTATATTAGGTTAAATGAGGTTCCACGCCACTGATAGTTACGCCGCAACTCATGCATAAACTACGGCGTAACCAAGATTTATTGAAGATACGGCGTAACCCCTTCCTGAAGTTAGGCTGTAACCAGCATTTCTAGTGCAATTTATGAAGAATTAGATGATTACGGCGTAACTCTTTTAATAGTTACGCCGTAACCAAGATTTGGCCTATAAATACCTCACGATTTCCAGCATTTCAAATCATCCCATTTCACATACAACAATCAGAGAACGTGAGAAGAAGCCAAAGGCATATCTAGAGGAGCATACGGAGCTATCTCCAAGGGTGAAATCACTCCCCTACGATAAGCATTAGCTTTTTATATTTCTTTACATTCAATTCATGTATTTAGTAACATTAAACATTGAATTGATTTGTATGGTTAATATGAGAGGCTAAGCACCTCTTGGTGTTGGCCTAGTTATGATTCATTAATTGTTTTGTTTTGCGTTTACATTGCTTCCATATAATTATTTCTAAGTGTATGCATGCATAGTTTATTGGTAGCTACCCTTGGTTTAGTAGTTTTGAATGGCCGTAGAGGCTAGTTGCTTAGGAGATATGACCAACTGACCCTAAGTGAGTAGAGTAGAGGGAAAAGGGTAAATATGACCGATTGCTACTGCCGATTTGACCAAGCGATGCTACCGTTTGGGTGAACTTAAGAATTAGAAGGTGAGTGTCTAAGATGCTAGCGCCCGGGCACTCACTATTATAAGTCTAGCATGTAGCGGAACTTAATGACTTGGCTTAGGGGACCAGGAACAACTGGACTTATGAGGGACACCTAACCTCTCAAGTGGTGGCTCTTTGTTGATAGGTTAGGGCGAACTGACCAAATGTTGTCCTCTCGACTTTGAACCCACCTGAAGTAATTGAAAGTAATTAGACGTAAACATTACTAGCTAGGATGAATAACTAGGTTAGCACCACTCTCCTCTATCGATCACATCCTTTGCCTTTATTTTTTTAGTAGTTAATTATTTAAATCAATATCAAAACCATGTTAAAATCTGTGACACCTAGACTTAGTATTAATCCACACACATAGCTCTTGGGACGACCTCGGTTTTACCGAATACTACACTGCACATCATGACCGGGTACACTTCCCGTTAGTGAATTAGGGTAGACCATAGGTATAACGAGACATTATAAATATTAAAACTTGGTCAGTAAAACCTGCATCACCCTTATGCACTAATGGGCAGTGTACACGATCGTGTGTAGTGTAGTAATCGGTAAAACCGAGTTCATTCCAAGAGCTATGTGAGCGGATTCTAATTAAGTATAGGTGTCACAGATTTTAATTGGTTTTAAGATTGAAATGATTAATTAACTAAAAGCAAGAAAATAACGAAAGCAAGTAAGGTAGAGGTTGTGATAAATAGAGGAGAAGTTTGCTAACCTAGTTACTCATCCTATCATCTTATGTCCACGTCTAATTACTTCCAATTGCTTCAAGTGGGGGTTTAGGTAACGCTAGGACAAAGACATTTGGTCGGATAAATCTAACTGATAAGGTTTCCACGGAGATCAAGCAACTACCCTTGAAAGTCCGTTGTTTTAGTCCCCTAAGCCAAGTCATTAAGTTCGTTACATGCATGATTCATAACTATGAGACGCTAGCATCTTAGACACTCATCCCTAACTTCTTAAGTTCACCCAAACGGTAGGTGATCGTTGGTCAAATCGATATAGTAAAGAAGGGTCGAATGGGTTGGTCAATTCTTACCCTTCCCACTCAGGTCTACCTACTTAGGTAGGTTGGTCAATTTTACTAAGAAACTAGACACTACCGCCATTCAAAACTACAGAAACAAGGGTAGCTACCAACAAACTATGCATGCACACACTAGAAACAATTATACGGAAGCAATGTAAACATAAACAAAACAATTAAAGAATCATAACTAGGCTAGAACCAAAGGTGCTTAGCCGATCATATTAACTGAAAAAATCGATTCAATGTTTAACATAATGAAATACATGAATTGAAAGTAAAAGAAATGATAGATCGCTAATGCTTATCGTTAGGGAGTGATTTCTCCCTTGGAGATTGTAGGACCTTAAATATCTCAACCTTATCACAACAGCTCACGTTACCAACACAAGTAACACACGTTAAACACCAACTGATGATATGCGTAAGGAAGAAAGATTAAGAATAGAAAGTGGTGACTTGAATGATATATAGATCGTGTATATGTGTAGAGAGATAGAGAGAAGAAAGGAAACTTTATTCCAAAGAAAACACACACACACACACACACTCAAGCACACCCCTCAAATGAGACTTTGAGGGGTTTATATAGTACAAGTAACATGATGCCCTAAAAGGCTTTCTATGGGCTTCGTGGGTTGGACATGGGTTGGATTGGATATTTGGCAAGCTTATCATAACTAGTACCCATTTAGCTTAATCCAATCCACGAGCCCGTTAACTATTCTATCATGATATCTAACACACGTTACAAAGTTCCTAAATGTGAATGACCATCACTTCTAATAAAAACTATTAAGGCTAACAATCTCCCCCTAAGGAGTAGTCATTCAAATGATGCTCCACTTGATTAGGTCTTTACTTTTCTCGAGCTTGAACTTTGTGTGTAGATATAGAATAGTCTTAATTCATTGTTCCTTCATGCTTTGTGATCAGTTAATGTGGTTGTCTGTATGTCAACCGTTGGTTAGGTGTCTCCACGTCTTTCTCCACCATGCTCACACTTCTATTTGTCTTTGAAGTTCGATGAGATGAAGTTCTCTAGTCTTTAAACTTTGTAGATTCTTTGACATTGATGAAGAATCATCTTTAACTTTGTGTTGCATTTGATTTTGATGAGAACTTTCATGTGTTGTTGGCATGAGGATGTGGATAGTCTGCCACGATCAATCACTCGGAGCTTCCATAAGAAGAAAACATAAAACAGTTAGTAATAAGCGGATTCCGGCACTTACAAGTTTGAATTTCGAAGGTGTTAACAGCATAGTGTGAAAACACGTCTCTAATTATCACAAGGGCCGTTCCTGGCTGAGTCCCACAAGTGAGATAACACGATATACTTGAAGTACACCTACAGTTCGGATGAGTCGCTGAGGTACACGAAGCATCACCCCACGAGCCGTAGACCGTTTGAGACCACTAAGCGTAATCCACAAAGAATTACGAAGTGACTGCTGTGTTTGCTTGATGTTGACCCTGGCAGGAGTTTCCATTCAATCACTAAAGATCACTGAAGTGAAACTTCTCATAAATGTTCTGGCAGATTGCTAAGATCTGCGTGGGACTCTAGAATATATCACTTGTGTCCTTATTGATGAACAACAAGCGATGTCATGTCAAGTGTTCCTATAAGATCTTTTGATGAATCTCGTGGCTCTAGACTCAATTAGTGCATTTTGGTTTTCCTAAGCGGAGACTAGGGAGAGGGTCTCCATCTTCAATACCAACGATCTCTAAGAGAAAGTCGATAGATTATGTAGGGTTCCCAGTGAGAATGAAACAAATCCTTTTAAGAGGAATTGAGTGGCTAGAAGGTTAGGTGCAGTGCGTCACTGGGTCCATGACGTCTTTGTCTTCAATACTAGCGTCATCTAAGTGACAACCAGTAGCATATGAATTGAACCTGGTTTCTGCCCTAAAGTTGATTATGGAGGGCTATTTCTTTTCACCCTTTCTTTTACTTTTCTTTTTAATTCTTCAACCCCTTCTTTCTCCTTTCTCATATTACTCCTTTTTTCAATCATTCCTAAGGACTTCTAATACTAACTAATTGTGATGTCCTTGGGTAGATCCTTCCAGCTCTGGCGGATCATAGGACGAATTTCCTACCCTTAGTCACCTTATAACTCCATGACTGTCCCATGTTGCCATAAAACCATTTTTCTTGAAAATCTCTCAAAGTGTTTATGATTGAAAGCATGTTTGAAACACTACGAGAGTTTTATATTTTCAGAAACACTCCCCCTTCATATGTGCTTATGAGTTTTAACAAAAAATCTGCACATCGAGGGTAGAGTTTGCACTTTTTGAATTGATCGGCTCATTATAGACAATTCCCCAGAACACGATTCGTTGCCTAGTTAAAGAGTTCCATTGTCAGTTTTTAGGTGACAAATAGCTCTAATAACTAACTTGAAGTTGTAAACACTCCTTGAAAAGGAGGTTAGACCCATGAAAGTGCATATCTATCACAAGTTTCTAGAGATGGTACATATACTGACATTGATTCCCATCAATTCGTTGGTTCTGTCTGAGTCGAGCTCATTTTGAGATTTAAACACCGATTTTGAACACATTTTAATCACGTCTCCTCCCCCTCAAAAATAGCATAATCGTGATATTTTTTATATCAACGGATTAAAAAACATTTTTAGAATCTTTTGGGGAGACAAACGGATTTGAATTAAGCATGAATTTGGAACATTTTAGTTTTATACTCCCTCTTTAATAAAGCATAATCAATTAAAGGGTTTTAGAGGGAGTTATCTTGAGCACAAAATATTTTGAAAGATTTTGAAAAATCTTTTGAACAATCTTGAAAAGGTGCTCAAGATGATGATGATTTCTCACCATTTTTAAATGTAGTGCACTGAAGCGTACACTAGTGATTTACATTAAAAGCGAGTTTTGATTTGAAAATAATCAAAAGTCATCATTTTGGTTGGGTTTCGTCTTGATGTATCTGAAAGCCATTTTATGAAGAAATTTTGAGAAACGACATGTTTTAGAAAAACATATTAAAGAACTCTCGCTCAAGCATCTGTACATATCCGTATCATTGTTGAATGACATTTCTAAAGCGTCATAATATCGATTATCTGAGAGACATGTCGTGAGAAGAATATTTTTGGATTTTTGATTTTATATTGTTTTTGTATTTTTGAAAGTTTTATATTTTTATATTTTGCTTTTGTTGATTTTTCAAATTTTGTATTTTGTTTTTTTCAAAAAATATTACTGCGACAAACTTTTGGAAAATCATTTTCAAGAAGATGTTCTAACTCCTCGGGGTTAGGCTTCATATTCAATTCGTCGAACTAAATCGTCAAACCATTCTTTTGGAAGGGCTTTAGTAAATAGATCGGCGAGTTGGTAATCGATCTTCATGAAGAATAATTCAACAGTACCATTTTCGACGTACTCTTTGATGAAGTGATAGCGGACACGGATGTGCTAAGTCTTTGAGTGATGAACGAGTTGCATGATATGGCTATGGCACTTTTCGAGTCACAATACATAGGTATTTTATCGAAAGTAAAGCCATAATCCGTGAGTTGTGTTCTCATCCATAGAACTTGAGCACAACACGAAGATAGAGACACATACTCACGGTTGAAAGTGCAGTGCAATCTTGTTTCTTTGAAGACCATCTTACTAACTTTTCACCAAAAAATTGTGCTCCTCGGATGTACTTTTTCTTTGTAACTTGATCACTGCGTGGTCCGCGCATCGAAAAGGCAATTAGATCAAATCCGGATTCCTTCGGATACCAAAGTCCCATGTGAATGGATGTCTTCAAGTACCGAAAGATCCGTTTAACCTCTTTGAGGTGCAATTCGGTAGGCTTTGCCCGAAACCGTGCTAATAAGCAAACAACAAAATGAATATCTGGTCGACTAGCAGTTAGGTACATGAGAGAACCAATCATGCTCCGATATTTCTTCGGATCAATAGGTTTCCCAAACAAATCGGCTCCAATTTTTGGTGAAGTTACCATTGGTGTTCCGACCGAGTCACAATTATCCATACCATGATTTTTCAAAATCTCAATTGTATATTTAGCTTGATTTATAAAAATTCCACGAGGGGACTGATGTATTTGTAAACCAAGAAAGAATTTTAGTTCCCCCATCATAGACATTTCAAATTTGCTTTTCATGAGATTTTCAAAGTGTTTTGAAAGATTCGGATTAGTAGACCCAAAGATGATGTCGTCCACATAAATCTGAACAATCAAAATGTCATTTTTGCATTTTTGTGTAAAAAAGGTAGGATCAACTGTTCCTTTGGTGAAATTGTTTTGGATAAGGAAAGAGGACAGTTCGTCATACCACGCTCTCGGAGCTTGTTTCAAACCATAGATTGCCTTTTTGAGTTTGTAGGCGTAGTCTGGATGTTCCAAGTCGATGAAGCCTTACGGTACGACTCACGTACACTTCTTCTTTCGAGTTCCATTCAAGAACGCGGTCTTAATGTCCATCGATAAAGTGATGTTTTTGTGGCGGCATAGGCTAAGAATATCTGGCCTTCTAGTCTAGCTATCGGCGAATGACTCTTCAAAGTCTATCCCTTCCTCTTGTCTGTATCCTTTGGCCACAAGACGAGCTTTGTTGTGAATGACAGTCATTTCTTCATCCCGTTTGTTCTTCCATAACCATTTGAGATCAATGACTCGAATGTCAATTGGTCTTGGAACCATTTCCAAGAGTCATGTAGACGGTATTGGAGAAGTTCCTCATGCATCGCTTCTATCCATGTGAGTTACGCCATTGCCTCATGAATGTTCTTTGGCTCTATATTGCTAATCGAGCAAAGGTAAATGCACAAGTTGCAATCGGTGGCAAGTTGGCGTCTCGTCTGAATTGGCCTTGAAGGTTCACCAATAACTTGTTCAATTGGGTGGTCTTTTGTCCACTTCAGAGTGAAGGATACCGTTGGGTATCGTGATGCGAGTTAGATGGTTCTCGTAAGCTTGAAGAAGAGTCGGTGATTCCGTAGCAAACGGGTTTTCAAATAAGACTTCATCTAACGTTGCATCGTTCTGATTTTGGTTTTGCTCATCAAGCTGCGGTAGAACGGGTGCAATAACTGTAGTAGATGTAGATGATGTAGATGGAGTTGGTGCATTGGTTTCGACCATTGTAGATGCATCTTCTGTTGGTTGTGGAGGATGATTTTGGCGGTGCAGCGGAATGATGGTTTGATGCATTTTTCGAAGTTCCACCATAGTATTCATCGAACATTAACTCGAAGAAATTCTCCCATTCTTGTTCTTTAGGATTTTCAAACGAAGTTGATTGAGCTCTTTGCGGTACGAGTCCTGAACGATGTGTCGAAGTCTGCTGGTTTAGTGTGGGTTCTAGAGCGAGTCTCTCCGAAGCCATTTGTGAAAGTTCATCAAATTTCACATTCATCGTCTCCATGATCCTCCTAGTTCTCCAGTTATACACCCTGAATGCCCTCGAGTTATCGAGTATCCAATGAAGATTCCAATATCACCTTTAGCTTTCAGTTTTCCTAGATCTTCTCTGTCGTTTGTCGGATAGCACAAAGCGCCAAACACGTGAAAGTAAGAGATATCGGGTTTTCTGTTGTTCACTAGTTCATATGGGGTTTTATTGAATCTTGGATGTATTAGGGATCGGTTCGAGTGAAACAAGCGTGGCAACAGCATCACCCATAGAAATAACGGTGCACTAGAATAGATTAGCATTGTAGCGGCGGCTTCCACAAGAGTTCTATTTCTTCTTTCAACTACCCCATTCTTTGTGGAGTTCTAACAAGCGATGTCTAATGTGTAATTCCAACATCTTCAAAATAAGATCTTAACTCCTGATTTGTGAATTGATGTTGTCTATTCTTACAACCCTACTGGAGTTTGAAGAAGTACTTGAATTCAGTTTGAGAAAGGTGATGATGATGCCTAGTGCTTCGTCTTTTGATCTCAAAAACCTAACCCATGTATATCTCGAATAATCATCGACGATAACAAGAATATACTTTTCCCATTAATGCTTTCAACTCTCATTGGGCCACATAAGTCCATGTGCAACATATGCAACTTTGCTTCCGAACTAGGTACGGTTGTGGGTTTATATGATGCTCTTTTGCTTTTTCCTTGTTCGCATGATGGACATAAGTGATCCTTGGTGTATTTGAACTTTGGAAGTCCGTTGGCGATGTTGTCTTTGGCAATTTTGTTGATGGTGTCGAAATTGAGATGGGATAACCATCTGTGCCACAACCAGGACTGTGTTCGGATGCTTGTGTCATAAGACATATTGGTGATGAAGAGGCCATTTGATTGATGTCGATAGCATACAAGTTTGTATCACGATTCCCAATTAAGAGATTAGTGCCATCCAAGTTTCTAACGAAGCAAGCATTTTTCCTAGAAGCAACCTCTAAATCGCATCACGCTGCCTGAAAACAAATTGTGTCCCAACCCTTCAACATAGTAAACCCGAGTGATCAAATAATTTCCAAACGGTAGATCTCCATAACCCATGATAGCTGCTACATGATCATTTCCAAAGCGTACGGTTCCCATGAATTTCCATGAAATTTATCAGCAGCTTCAGATTCCCGGTTATGTGCTTGGAGCAACCCGAGTCGACGATCCAAAGACAAATTTCGATAACCTGCTAGTAACAGAAAAAGAATATTGTGGAAACCGTTTTGATTTTGGTTCCTTTGGGTTAGAGGTAAAATCCTTATCACACTCAAAGAGGTTTGCTCAGAATTCTGGTTTTCTCATTGTACCATTCAGGTGTGAAAGTTCTACCTGTGGGTTTCCAAATATCATCCCTAAAGTAGACACTATGGTTCTTGTCAGTAGTGAAGAGACTAAGTTTTGCAACTAGTCTTCCTACTCGTTTAGCGTAAGATCTTTTGGAACGCTCTTCTTAACAGCTTATCATTCACATTCTTAGAAACACAATCATCTTGATCATTAATTAAAGATTTCTTGCAAGTTAAACAAAGAGATTCAACACATTCATTAGACTTAGCAAGTTTCATAGGTTCAGTACATTCGGATGAAATGTCTTTCTTATTCAAAAGCGGTAAATTCCTAGGGTGTTCTTCTACTTTCTTCTCTTTATTCAAGCGACTACTCTTAGAGGCCATCGAGACTCTATTGTTCCTTGTATTGCTCTTAGGCTTTAGTCTGCTGCTCCTAGAGGTGCTTTCTAGTCCTGTAGAAGGTAAGGTACATGCATTAGGATTCACATTTTTATGAAGGGAGGTGGTTTCAGCTTTCCTAGTCTCTTTAGAGTGCTTTTCTAAACTTATGTCGTTTGTTCCATATGTTATAGATGTGGAGGTGAGCATTAGTGGTACTTATCTTAAAAAGGCCAGTGCTAAAACTTTTGGTTTCTCGATAACCGCTTTTCCTTTATCAACATTTGTTTAGGTAGGGCGGAGGTGGAGTGGTGGTTTTGATGAAACATTTTTCTCATTGACTTTTGGAGGAGGCATAGAAACATACATTTTTGGTTTGGAAACTGGTTTGGGAACATTTGCTCTCTCCTCGGTCAATGGTTTTGTAATCACAGTATCCACTGCCTTTCCTTTTTGACTTTCAGTGAGCCCTCAAAAGATCATTTTTTGCTTTCATTTCATTGTAGGCACGCTTATACGACAATTTGTCATATTTGCATTCCTCAGTTTTTCGATCAAGTTGTTTAAAATATGTCACATTTTCTTTTTCAAGTTTTTCAAGAGCCTTTTCATATTTTGAAACAATTTCGGAGGTCTCGTGAGTCTTTCATGATCTTCAACAGAATATGTTTGCAAAATAATGGACATAATATCAGTAGTTAGAACATCTTCGAAGAGAGTGTCATTTAAAGTTTCCAAAACTTTGATTTGTTCAACACAGTCGTTAGCTTGCTTTACGGGGTTTTATGGTCCTTGACAAAGTCATTGTTTCTTTCAAAATTCTTGTTCAAAATGAATTACCCTTGCAGCTGATGGCATTCAAATTGAGGGCAATTTGAGTTTCAAAAAACTTTCTCTGTTCAATATCAAAACTAGAGAACCGGTTATTAGGTGTAATAGTGGTTTTAGTTTTAACAGTTTCTTGAAGATCCGCAATTCTCGTTTTCACATTGTCTAAAATACTTCTCACATCACTTGAGTTAAAAGGATTGTTTGAAGACATTTTTTCAATGTTCGAAAGAGATTTTGAGACAACGACTGGTTTTGAAACCGATTTTGAAACAGGTGTTGACTCTTTGTTTGAAACATTTTGTGTGATGGAGAACTTTGACTTTTCTTTTTGATTGACAAAAGTGATTCCAGAAAGTTTGTTCCATTTGTTATAGTCAAGAGGTTTGATTTCCGAACCTTTTTGTTTCATTCTTTCTCTGCTCTCCTTAGATAGTTCTAACGTTTCAAGAGAATCACGAACAATTATGGGTTCATGCAAAGCACTTCCATTATTTAACACATTCTTAGGTTTCTGAGCTTTCTTGAGGAGCGAAGGGTCGTTACCAAGTGCCATTCTATGTGAAGTATGAAAACGTGGATTTACTTGATTAGAAAGCATCTTGTTTGATTTAGCTGATTGACCCGTTGTAAGAAGCAAATTTTCCAAGGATTTGATTTTCTCATTGTTGTCAAGAATTTCATCAAGAAGAGAATCTTCTCGTTTTGAAAAATCAATAATCAACTGCTTCTTTCTTTTTCAAGATCAGAAAACAATGATTTTTGTTTTGAAAGTTGGTCATTTAGATCTGAAATTTCCTTGTTTAAAGATTTAATTTTCAAGTTCGAATTCACTTCAAGTGTGTTATACTTTATTTGCAATTCTTTTTCTTTAGAAACCAAATTTCGATAACCAATTTCTAATTTTGATTCTTTGTTTTTGAAATTCAAAGGCTTTTGCGTTCTCCTTGTAACTCTCAAGCTCAGCGGTCAATTTGGCATTCGCGGCCTTAACTTCGCGATTGACCGTTCTAACTTTCTCGATTTCAATGCCACGGTTATTGATTAATGATTCAAAATAAGCACGTGTTTCCTCATCGGTCGGTATTTTGTGCCACACGGTCTCCACTAGGATCCACATCCGAGTTTGAGTTAGTATTGCTACAACTCGGATTGTCCAGGTATGTATCATAAGTGGGTGCTGATGTCACATAATGCTGTTCGTCATGAGTAAACACATCAAATATGACATTGTTATAGCATGGATCAATGATTGGTACCTCAGATACTGCGTTGGCGTCATAGACAGGAGGTGCGTCAGAGTCAGTGTTGTACTTAATCTCCTGAAGATTTTCCATGAAGATGTAGTTCGCATTGAGTTCCTCAAGGTCTTCCAAATCATCCATAATAGCCATAAAGTCATGTTCCTCTACACTCAACTGAATTCCTGCTTTTTCTTTTTGTACCAATAAGATTGCTTTCTGAAGGTACTCAAGATCTTTCTTTTTAGGCTTAGTAGGACAATTCCGTGCCATGTGACCCAATCCTTGACAGTTATAACACTTAACCTGATTACCATGATTCACATTTCCGTAATTCCCAACGACTTGGAGCTTCAACATTCCCATTCGATTACCCACTACTCTATTCCCAACATTTTGTTCCATCCGATTTCCAACATTCTGACCAATGATAACCCGATTCGAACCGCTGATTACCTATGCAAAATCCAGTAGCATATCCCTGCTGATTCCCAATAACTCCAACCATTTGTCCTTGATTACCCATGTTTACACCTTTGTTGCAATTTGCCATTGCGAGTGTTTGATGAAATCCTTTGGTTGTTGTTAGTTGGTGTGGAGTAGCGACCTCTGAATGCTTTACCCAAGAATGCAAATGCTTGAGAAAAGCTTCTTCGGTTCTATTTCAAGATCGGTGATTCCTTGTTCTTGGTAATGTTGTTGTGCGGTGGATAGTTTTGTTGTTGAGGGATGTATTCTTTGCAAGTTGTTGTTTGTGGAAGATGATGAAGCTTGTTGTTGTGTATTCACTGGAGTGTGAGTCTTTGCAATGAGTGCCAATGGATCATGATTCTTTGCTAATCTTTCTTTCCTGACTTCATTCACTTCATTTTGGTTTTGTTTCAGAAAATCGTTGAGTTGATCAAAGTTCACTTGATGTAAGTCTTTTGTTTGGTTGACAATAGTGACATATCATCCCCATTCTTCTGGTAGATTGTTTAGGAATTTGATGTTGCTCACGATGGTTCTGGGTGTCAACTTGTTTCTTATCAGCTCATTCATTAAAGTGCAGAACCTTCCATAGTAGGATTCAATGGATTCTCCTGGAGTAGATGTAAACTTCTCCCAAGCAGTTAGCAGCTTGTTCTCTGTGTCTTGTTGACCAATTTCAGTTCCATGACAAAGCCGTCTAACACGTTCCCACATGCCAAATCAGTTTCTCTCCAAATACTTTTCGAAAAACATATCTTTTAACTTGTTAGGACCCAAAAACATATAGATTTATGTGGTTTGGAGGTCGGGGTTGGTGGAAGAAGATGAATATCTTCATCTCTTCTAGTGAGAGAAAGTAGAGAGAGGGAGGAGAAAACACAAGAATTTTATTAAGAAAACACACACTACACCTTTATCCAAATGCTTCACCTCACCCCTCATGGAGAGTCATGAGGGGTATTTATAGGCTCTAACTTTGCCACTTAAACGATACTAGTCCCTATGGGCAAAGTATAATACGCATCTAGTCCAATTCACGTAGGTGACGTTATCTTTATAAAAAGCGAGGCTAACAATCTCCCTCCAAGATAGCGTCTCACGTGAATGGTTACAATGAGACCTATAAATACAAAACAAAGTAAATTACAATAGTAATGAAAAATATTGACTTTCTTGAAGCCAAGTCTCTGTAGTCTAGAATCTTGAGGCAAACTTGAAGTTTTCCCTTCCGACGATCTCGGCATTAGATCTTCTTGTAGCTCTGAACTTCAACTGTAACGGTCTAGTTAGGTTATTACTCCCTCCTAACTAGTGAGCCTTTTTCTTTCTATCCTCCCTCCTGAACCGACAACACTCTTCCAACACGTCTTAAATCTTCAGACACG
Source organism: Chrysanthemum makinoi (assembly GCA_910596185.1). Classification (NCBI taxonomy): domain Eukaryota; kingdom Viridiplantae; phylum Streptophyta; class Magnoliopsida; order Asterales; family Asteraceae; genus Chrysanthemum; species Chrysanthemum makinoi. The sequence goes on from OU343225.1 coordinate 321,098,091, forward strand.
CAGCGGAGAAAGTAAACTCTTGAAGCACAATGGTTGTCGTTCTTGGAACATCATAACAACATAACTCACTTAGTATTGCATCCACATTGGTAAAAGGACCGATGTACACACACTACTTCTCCTTCTTCAGTCTTAAGCAAAAATCCCTTCGTAATCCAATCACGGAAGATGAAATACCAACTTCTCCCTCCTGATGGTTGCGAGCTATCGGAATCATCATAATGTTGCGTACATGCCGTATTACCTTCTTGATGCAATATAAACATCATAGCTTGATCAAAATTCTGTGAGAATATGTTGTAAAAATACTCTCAATAATTCTCTAACCAACCTAAAAGTCGAACCTCCTTTGAATTCACCGGCTAATAGTAATGACCACATATGTTGATAACCCGATACGACTGACTTGAAAAGGAAGCAAACATTCCAACTTTTTGACTTGCTGCTTGTTCTAAATTTTTGAACAATCCACAACGCCGTGTGACACTGAGCACTACTACGTAACTCCTTAAAGTGATGGTTACACACTGTGAGCACTACAACGTAACTCCTTACCAGTTATAACCAGATTGTCAAATTTCATAATGTGCTCCAACAATTTATCTTGAGACATGCATCCAGCCAACCAACGTCTCAACGATAAAAAAGTCCACCCGTGAAATGTCATGTCAATTCTGCATCAATAATACCGTATAAAAACTCCGTAGCCATTTTTTCAAATTTCGCGCAAGCCGTGAATTATGTATCCCTCCGTGAAAATATACCATACCAATAATACCAATCTTAACCAAATAATAATTTATCACACACTATTTTTGAAACAAAACATTGTAATGATATTACATAAAATCTAGTCCACTCATCAATCCAATAAGCAGCCCGTATGATTTTTCTTGAAGCCCACGAACCAATTTATCATGTGATAACCCGATCCATATACATACCGGTTATAAAACGTTGCTACTCACAAGTTGACCTAAACCTAAGAATAACTCACAAATATACGCCCCCATCACATTTTTTTCTCTCACCTAACTAATATCATCTTTAAAAACAGATCTTACATCAAACTGATTCTCACTCACAAACCCATCATGTTATCAACGAATAACAGTCACAACCTTCAAATAACAATCACGTTATCATCATCGAATAACAATCACAACCTTGTCTTTCATGCTTGATTCAGATGCGACACAGCTTTAAAGAAAGCAGCTTCTAGATCATTATAAAATGGTCTCGGGTAAGGTTTATGTTGTGAGTGTTTGATTCTTGAACGAATTAAAGGAAAACAGATAACACATTTGTTATATTGTTTCTTTAAAAGTTCGGATATAATCATGGATTGGTGAGGATAATTTGAGTCTTGAAATGAATGAGAGATGGGGAGAGATGTGAGGGTCCTTTGACGTGAGTCTAGATGTAGGATAAGTTGGTTTTGGTTTTTTCGGATTGATGAGGTTATGGATGAGGTCGAAGATGTTGTAAATGGTATATGGTCTTTGTCGTGGAAGTGGTTTCGGTCTTATTTACGCGTAACCTTTTTCCATTTCTGCTCATTACTTTCTTACGCGTAGATTCTTGCTTATGCGTAGGCATACGCGTAACATCTTATGCGTAGCCTTACGCGTAAAAGAGTCTTAGGCGTAGCCCATTCTTATGCGTAAGCCTAGGCTTATGCGTAAGAGCATACGCGTAACTTTTCATACGCGTAACTTCACAGCTACGCGTAACACCTTTGTAGATTCCCCTTATGCGTAAGTTTAGGGTTTTGACCCTTTGACAAATTTTTCCGGCGAGTTTTCAGACTGAAAAATCCGACCATCTTCATAAAATACCCAGAAAAGCATAAAACTGCTTCTGTTTTTGCCAGTTTGACCACGAAAATGACGGTTGACCACATTTGTTTCACAGATATTTGGTACAAAAAAGTAAAAAGTAACCTGTTTGGATAAGATGACCCAAGACAGATGTATATGAAAGATCAAGACTTTTTGTTTTTTGACCAAAATAGCAAGGATACTAAACATGAATAAAAGACTGTTTACCCACAAATCGGAAAAAAAAATTCTGACCCACAAAATAAGCACAAAAACAGTCAAAAACATGTGTAAAACCAAAATAAATCAACACAAGATAACCATGGCTCTATACCACTTGTTAGGACCGAAAAACATATAGATTTATGTGGTTTGGAGGTCGGGGTTGGTGGAAGAAGATGAATATCTTCATCTCTTCTAGTAAGAGAAAGTAGAGAGAGGAAGGAGAAAACACAAGACTTTTATTAAGAAAACACACACTACACCTTTAGCCAAATTCTTCACCTCACCCCTCATGGAGAGTCATGAGGGGTATTTATAGGCTCTAACTTTGCCACTTAAACGATACTAGTCCCTATGGGCAAAGTATACTACGTATCTAGTCCAATTCACGTAGGTGACGTTATCTTTATAAAAAAGCGAGGCTAACAATTTGTGCGGAGTACGTGCGGAGTGAATGATGAGAAATGCAAAATTTATGGCGGTATTTATAGGCCAGATCTTCTTACGGCATAACTTAAGTTGAGAGTTACGCCGTAACATCAATATCTTCGTAATTTGCTCTGGAAAAGCTGGTTACTGCGTAACACATGGAATGAGTTACGCCGTATTTTCAATAAATCATGATTACATCGTAATCGTTGAAAGAGTTACGTCGTAACTTGCAGCGGCGTGGAACATCATTTGACCTAATTAGTTACGGCGTAATCCTAAAATGGAGTTACGCCGTAATCTCCAGTTTAGTTGGTCTTCTGAGCTACGCTTTTGTTACGGCGTAATGTGAGAGAAGAGTTATGCCATAATTACTTCAAAATGGGCATACTATCATATATCTTCAATAAACTCTCCAAATCCACGTCTCATTAGCTCCAATGCTCGAAATTTACCTGAAAGTGAAATATAAAGGAAAACAAGTGTAAATCCATAAAAATGATATAAAATACGAGCATTCTCAGAGGAAATTTATACTTAATATTCGGGAATATTTGATGTTATCTGGTGTCTAGCCCAACCATTGCCGAAATCGATGACACGCGCACGTAACATGTCTTCCAACATTTGAATGGTTCTCTCACTTTGGCCATCAGTCTGGGGATGGTATGCAGTACACATATCCAGATCTGTCTCCAAGGCCCTTTGAAGTGATTCCCAGAAATTTGAAGTGAAATGACTATCATGATCAGAGATTATAGAAATCGGCACACCGTGACGTGCAACAATCTCTTTTACATACAGAACGAGCTAGTTTATCCATACTATCCATTTCTCTGATTGGCAAGGAGTGAGCTATTTTAGTGAGACGATCAACGATAATCCAGATAGCGTCATAACCACTAGAAGTTTTCAGAAGCTTAGTGTTGAAATCCATTGTTATGCTTTCCCATTTCCACTCAGGGATTTCGGGTTAAACAAGTAGACTAGATGGTCTTTGATGCTCAGCTTTAACCTTGCCACAGGTTAAGCATTTGCTAACATAAGTAGCGATCTCTACCTTCATATTTGGCCACTAGTATAACTTTTTCAGATCGTAGTACATCTTGTCGAAACCATGATGAATAGAATACTTTGACTTATGCGATTCATGCATAATCAACTCACGAATACCTCTATAATGTGGGATCCAACTACTTTCCTTAAAACATAGAGTTCCATCAGAACGTTTCGTGAAGCCATTTTCACTTTCCAACATACCATAGAGATTTTTGTAAGGTCGGTTATCTTCCTTGACAGCTTCGGCTTGAGAGCCAAGAATTTGGTAAGGTAGCGGAGAATTGATAGTCATTCCTAATGCTCTGACTCTAAACGGTTGTTCTCTCTCCTTCCGGCTAAGAGCATCAGCAACGACATTTGCCTTACCAGGATGATAACATATTTCACAGTCGTAATCGCTCAGCAGTTCCAACCAGCGACGCTGTCTCATGTTTAGCTCCTTCTGGTCTAGAATATGCTGAAGGCTCTTATGATCCGTATACATGGCACACTTCATGCCATAAAGGTAATGCCTCCAAATTCTAAGTGCAAACACGACAACTCCCAACTCCAAATTATGGGTCGTGTAGTTCTTCTCATGGGTTTTGAGTTGTCGAGAGGAATAGGAGATTACCTTTTCTTGGCTACCCTTATGTAAGGCATCACAGTATACCACAAAATCTTGGCTACCCTCAGGCAGAGCCAATATAAGTGCACTACACAATCTCTCCTTCAGAAGTTGAAATGCTTCTTCTTCATCTTTTCCCCAAGTGTACTTCACCGTTTTCTTAGTCAATGTGGTTAAAGGCTTTGCTATCTTGGAGAAACCTTTGATAAATCTACGGTAATATCCAGCAAGTCCTAAAAATTGACGTATCTCAGTCGGGGTCGTAGGAGTAGCCAAGTCCATAATAGACTCAATCTTGGCAGGATCTACGTGAATACCCTGACTATCAATCACATGACCCAGAAACTGTACGGTCAAAATCCAAAATTCACACTTAGAGAATTTCGCACAAAGCTGCTCCTCTTTGAGTAGCTCTAGTATCAGTCCCAAGTGTTCTTTGTGCTTCTCTTTGCTCTTCGAGTAGATTAGGATATCGTCTATGAATACAATCACAAAGTTGTCCAAGTAGGGTTTGCACATTCGATTCATGAGGTCCATGAATACAGCCAGAGCATTGGTCTACCCAAAAGGCATAAATTGAAAATCATAATGCCCATAACGAGTTCTGAACATGGTCTTCGGTATGTCTTCTTCTCGAACTCGAAGCTGATGATACCCGGATCTTAGATCAATTTTCGAGAAAACACTCGATCCTTGAAGTTGATCGAAAAGGTCATCGATCCTAGGCAAAGGGTATCTATTTTTCACTGTTAGCTTGCTTAGCTCTCGGTAGTCGATGCACATGAGGAAGGATCCGTCCTTCTTCTTAACAAACAAGACTGGAGCTCCCAGGGTGAGGAACTTGGTCTGATGAATCCCTTCTTAGCCAATTCGGACAACTGCTTCGATAGTTCTTCCAACTCCGAAGGGGCTAATTGATATGGTGCCCGTGCCACGGCTGCAGCTCCTGGCAGTAAATCGATCTGGAATTCAGCTTGTTTAACTGGTGGTAGCCTAAGCAAGTATTCGGGAAATACTTCGGGAAAATCCCGAACAATCGGTACATCTCTTAACCGTTTCCCTTCTTCTTCCTTGTTCTTCTTCTTTGTAACCTGAGCCAGAAAGAGAAGACTTCCCTTCTCTATGTGCTTCTGAGCCTTGGTGCAGGAGATGATATTTAATCTAGATGAATTTCCTCGAGTACTACCGTCCCCGTATATAGTCAAGATCTCAGTGCCGTAAGGCACACGTTCGATCTTTTCTTCACAAAGAATAGTAGCATGGTACTTAGACAACCAATCCATACCAATAATGACATCAAAGCTACCCAATGGAACTGGCATGAGATCGATGTTGAACGGGTGATTAAGAAGGTTCAGGGTACAACCTCTGATTATGGTGTTCACCCTTTCCATGTTACCATTGGCTAACTCAATATCATATGTAAATCTAGGGCAATAGGGGTCTTATCAAGTAGAGGGCTAAATGTAGTGGACACAAAATTCCTATCGACACCAGCATCAAATAGAACATAAGCGTAACGGTTATTGAGAAGGAACGTACCCATAACAATAGTCGGGTCCTCTTTGAATCCCATTTATTTAACCACGTATGCTCTTCCACGAGCTTCCCAAGTATTACTCTGCTGATTCCCAGTACCCTGATTTCCCTGGTTGCCTCCTACTCCATGGTTCACTTGGTTTCCTCCATTTCCTTGGTTTCCATGATTCCACGGTTCTCGACACTCGTTCTTATAGTGTCCCTTCTTCCCACACCCAAAACAAGTAACATTAGTTTTCCAATCCGATCCAGGGGTTTCTTGAACCATAGCAAGAGTCTTGGATCTACAGTCCCTAGCTAAGTGTCCAACTTTTGAACATGAGTGACACACCATAGTACAATGTCCATGATGATGGAGCCTACAACGATTATAGTAGGGTTGGATTCTAGCATAAACCTTCTTCTCTCGAGACCCCATAGCATAAGCTTTAGTTGTCTCCTGTCGCTTGTTAGGGTACTTACCCTTCGAATGATCTTCCCACTTTCTTTTGTTGTCAACCCCACTCCCCGCGTTGTCACGAATAACCAAATCCATCAAAATTTGAGCCAAAGTGATGGTCTCATGAAGACTAGTTGGTTTTGAAGAAATCACATCATTCCTAGTAGAAGGTGGAAGTCCATCAGTATAACGCTCTATCTTTAGCATTTCTGTTCGAACCATCTTAGGACACAAAAGTGCCAACTCTTGGAAACGGAAAGTGTAAGTTGGCATGTCAGTGCCCTTCACGTTATGATTCCAGAATTCAAACTCGAGCTTCTTAACTTCATTTTGAGGACAGTAATTCTTAATTAGCATTGTCTTAAACTCTTCCCAAGGCATAGCACAAGCCACATCAATACCAACAGATTTGAGGTATTTGTTCCACCAAGTCAATGCCTCATCCTTCAATGTGAACGAAGCAAAATTCACTTTTGATTCTTCCTTATAAGTACAACCACGGTTACTACCTCAGTACCACCATATTCAGTGGGCATACAACTTCGGAACTCCTTATAAGTACAACCACGGTTACTACCATTAGGCCTAAGGGTTCTTGCTGTAGCGTTTGGATGGTTTGACTTAGACAGAATCTCAGATACACGCTGAGCCACCAGTTGATCGATCAAAGCTTGATCAGTTACGACATTAGGTGGAGTAGGAATTTCGACATTCCGATTTTCACCAATGGGGTTGTTGTCATTTTGGTTATTGGTGTTGGGATTACTAGCATTTCGAACTGGAGGTCGACCACGATGACCTGCATTTGCAGTAGTAGCAGCTGTTGTCGCTCGTGCGTTCTGGGTTGCCTTACGCGTTTGAGCCATTGATCTGAATCATAAAGACATGAGAATATTGAGATCATAATAGAGGAGTAACATCACACGAGGACATGGACAATAAAAGAGAACACAATATCACACCAAAAACCACAACGATAGGCAAAACATAATTTATACCACAACCATAAACTCAACATAACATCTCAATAGAACTCAAAACAAGGCTTCTCAAGTACGAGCCATACAATGGAAAAAAGTGATGATAGTAACGATAATGAGGAAATACGAAAATACATATAGATGAGGAGTGCTAAAAAACACTAGCCAATACTACTACTCATGGCCCAAAGTGAAGCTCTCTGAAAACACGCTCCAGGTCATCCAACCTCTTCCTCATCGTAGCCAACTCAACACCATCCTCATGACTCCTCCTCAAAAGGTAAGCATTCTGAGAATCTATCTCAGACTGACGCCTCCACATCACCTGATCATACTCTCTCGCTGTCTGAATGGATCGATCTGCTGCTCTCACCCTATCATCCATCCTCTGTAGGTCTCTCTTCATGGTAACAGACCTTCCCATTAAAACGCTAACATCACTCACTATCTTCCCCAATCGCTCTGCTGACACCCCCACCAACTGCTCTGCTATACCCTCAAGAGCATCCCCATGCATGCCCAACTGGGTCGCCATCACATCTAAGTGCTCCGCGGTGGGACCAGCAGTGGGAGAGTCTGGATCAACACAATCCAACTCTGAAGGCTGTGGAAACATGCCCTACCATAGGCTCATCAACATCATCATCCAAATCATACTTATCCAAATCCCCCATGATCCTCTGAGGCTCAGGCTCGTCCTCCTCCTGAGGTTCAGGCTCAATATCCTTTTGAGGCTTGGGCTCAACATCCTCCTAGGGCTTGTCCTCAGGGTCATCCTCCCCGTAAGACTCTTCTCTCGGGTCTTCCTCTTCCTGAGGTTCTTCCTCGGGGATCTTCTTCCTCTTGAAGTTCTTCTTCGGGGTCTTCTTCTTCATAAGATTCAAGAAGTCGATGCCTCCTTGCATTTGAGCCAGTTAGGATCGGGGAATTCTCCTCCATCGCAGATCTTGCGGTTGGGGTCGCATGTAGGCCAGGCCCTGGTGAATTCATCAGACATCATAGTTGGTTCACAAAAATGAATAGTCCAATCGACCTTAGTGAACCAATCGCTCATAATATTGTGCCCTTGAATCCATCGCCTCTTAACTAATTTCTCGTCTTCCCAACACCACCAAACTTCTGCTGCTTTATCAATCCTACGAATGAGAAATTCTCCTCCTCTATTACATCGTTTTTGATAAGGAGAACATGTAGGTAATGTCACTTTGGACCCTTCGATCAAACAAATTTCAGGAGCACAACAGTGAAGTTTTCCCATTATAACATAACTAGGCACGAAAGGTCAGACCTCATTATCTTCTTCATTTCTGTTGTCATCATCACTTGATTCGGTCCCCTGCAAATGGCCAAAATGAGAAGGAGGAAACCTATCGGAATAGTCTAATTTAACCTCCGGTGAATCCTTAGTTGTTATAATTTCATCCGGCTCATGGCACAAGGTTTTATCCAATTTGAACTCTACTCTATCACCATAGTATCCCAATGAGTCAAGGAACGGTTTACCAAGAATCAAACGTTCCTTCGTATTTTTCTCCATGTCGATAACCACAAATTCGGGGGCGGAAACAAATCTATTGACCTTAACACAAGTACCACCTGTAATTCCTAATGGAGTAGCCTTGGTCTTATCCGCCATCTCAATTACAATATCCGTTTTCCAAAGATGGATTAATTTGAGTTTTAAGAATATGGAAAATGGCATGATGTTTATACTAGACCCAAAATCTACTACTCCCAGTATATCATAACTCCCAACTGAACATGGAATGACTAACCTGTCTGCGCTAATATCTTTGACTGAAAATAAACAGATTTCTGACCTGATTACTTTTTCCAAATCATAGTTACGCCGTAACTCTGGAAAATAGTTACGGCGTAACTGCACCTGGTTGTCGACAATCGTTTCCTTAAAATTTTTGGTTGTAGATTTGCACTCTTTAATCACTTCCTGTAAATTATCATTAGCAAAAACAGCATTGCATACTACCATAGGTTTGGTCCCCTCAGGTTCAATGTTACTCATCTCTATCTCTGTACTGAGCTTTTCTACCATGGCTTCAAGGTTTTTTAGGGTTATGTCGTGCCTGGAAAGATTCTTATTTGTGTTTTCTTGGAAATCCCTGAGCCATTTATCTTGTTCTTTTTGCTTCTGAGCTGAACTTTCTAGGAATTTTTTTATTTTCTCTTAAAGGTTGGGATTTTTTTCTCCATAAGGCCCGCGGTTGTAATTTCCACGATACCCATTACTGTTTCGATTATCTCCGTAAAACGGTCGATTTTCTCCATATTTAACTTCTTCGATTATGTCATCTTTGTTAATGTAAGGACAATTCTTGGTGATATGTCTTCCCCCACAGCTTTCGCAACCTACTCGGATGGCATGAACCGTTTCTTTAATTTTTAGCATATCTCGACCCAGATTATCTAGCTTGTTAGTGATGGCTTCAAATCCTTCAAAACTTCCGCCTTGGTTTCTTTTGCTTCCTCCATCGTGCCATTTTTGGGAATGATCAACCATTTTTTGAATAGCTTCAATTGCTAAAGTAGGAGTCATGCTCGGAATTGGTCCTTGATAGTCCAACATCTGTCTTGTAGTCACGTTGATTCCTTTGTAGAAGATGTTAACCTTTTGCTGGTTGTTCGGATCATGTGTAAGACACTTGTAGAGGAGATTGTTGTATCTATCCCAGGCTTGATACAGCGTTTCATCATCTTCTTGCTTGAAATTATGGATCTCCAAGAGCTGGTTAGATATCTTTGACGGAGGACAATACCTCTGGATGAAGTGCTTCTTTAGTAGAGCCCAAGTATTAACTGCCCCGGCGGGAAACCTTTCGATCCATCTTCTTGCCGCCCCAGTAAGAGTCATGGGGAACACCCTTAGCATAATAGTGTCATGAGACACACCTGGAATGTTGAAAAGGCTTGCGATGTACAAGACATTCTCAACGTGCTCATCCGAATCTTCGTCCCTGTTTCCTTAAAAAGGGTTAGCACGAAGCTCCCTCATAAATTGGTCTTTAATTTTGAAAAGGACATCAGCTCCAATTGTCGGTCTTACGAGCCCCGGCCCTTGTTCTTCTCTTGTCAACGCCAAATATTCCTCAAGAGTGAGGTCATCAATTTTAAAAACTTCCATGGTACCTACAAAATTGAAAAGAGATCGTGAGAATTTGAGAAAATTTTAAAACAAAACAAAAATGAAAGACTTAATAGCAATCCTAATATAACACCCCGGCAGCGGCGCCAAAAACTTGATGCATGTTTTACTGACCAGGTTTTGATATTTATAAGTCTTGTTATACCAATGGTCTACCCTAATGCACTAACAGGAAGTGTACCCAGTCATGTGTAGTGTAGTATTCGGTAAAACCAAGGTCGTCCCAAGAGCTATGTATGTGGATTTATACTAAGTCTAGGTGTCACAGATTTTATATGATTTCGATAAGTAATTAACTAATTAAAGCAAATAAAGGCAAAGGATGTGATCAATAGAGGAGAGTGGTGCTAACCTAGTTACTCAACCTAACTAGTAATGTTTACGTCTAATTACTTCCAATTACTTTAGGTGGGGTCAAAGTCGAGAGGACAACATTTGGTCAGTTCGTCCTAACCTATGAGCAAAGGGTACCACAAGAGAAGTCAAGTGTCCCCTCATAAGTCCAGTTGTTCCTGGTCCCCTATGCCAAGTCATTAAGTTCCGCTACATGCTAGATTTATAATAGTGAGTACCCGAGCGCTAGCAACTTAAACACTCACCCCTTACTTTTTAAGTTCATCCAAACGGTAGGTGATCAGTTGGTCAAATCGCACAAGTAGAAAGGGTCGTCAGTTGGTCATATCTTACCCTTCTCGTCTCAGTCTACTCACTTAGGGTCAGTTGGTCATATCTCCTAAGCAACTAGCCTCTATCGCCATTCAAAACTACCGAAACAAGGGTAGCTACCAATAAACTATGCATGCATACACTTCGAAATAATTATACGGAAGTAAAGTAAACGCAAACAAAACAGTTAAGGAATCATAACTAGGCCAGCACCAAGAGGTGCTTACCGCTCTTATTAACCATACAAGTCAATTCAATGTTTAGTGTTACGAAATACATGAATCGAAAGTAAAGAAAAGATAAAAAGCTAATGCTTATCGTAGAGGAGTGATTTCTCCCTTGGAGATAGCTCTGCATGCTCCTCTAGATCTGCCTTCGACTTCTTCTCACGTTCTCTGATTGTTGTGTGTGAAATGGGATGATTTGAAATGCTGGAAATCGTAGGGTATTTATATGCCAGATCTGGTTACGGCGTAACCATTAAAAGAGTTACGCCGTAACATACAATTCTTCGTAATTTGCACTAATAATGCGGGTTACAGCGTAACCTCAGGAAGGAGTTACGCCATATCTTCAATAAATCTTGGTTACGCCGTAGTTGATGCATGAGTTACGGCATAATTAGTAGCGGCGCGGAACCTCATTTGACCTTGATAAGATCGTTTATAAGCTCTAGGGGATAACAATAACAACAATTATAATGCACAACGGAATAAGAAAACATCATTTGTTATTATTAACAAAGTTCTTCGTCATCATCTCTAAACTACTAACCTAGGCGTTTACATGAACATACGCCTAGGAACTAACTAACTAACCATCACCCTAGGCGTCCCCTAAACGCCTGTTCACACACACTTTTTGGTGTTCACATCTTGACACACATAAAACCTAATTCCCTACCTCTCTTTATATACTAGAGAGTCTAGGGTTACAATTGACTACTAGAGACTAAATAATAAAGTCTTCTTTAACAAGTAAGTCCCTTGTCTTTCTTTGTCTTCATAATTCCTTCATCTTTCATATTTTTTCATAGTCAAGTCAAATATAATTCCTAACAATCTTCCCCTAGTTGATAAAGACAAAACCAAATAAGCACGAACTTCCCCTGAAGTTAATATGAAAGATAATCGAACTTCCCCTTAAACACGCAATATCACCAAGGATCTTCAAGTTGCAAATCTTCTATGTAATGCCTTCTTCCCCTTTTTGTCATAATCCACTAGGAGACGCTAAGTAGAAGCAACTTTGATTCCAACCACCACGAACCAATATCATACGACTAATCCATCCTTCTAATGCCTCAAGATACCCTCCATGAAGATCAACAAAAAGCCTGCTAAAAATGAAATTAAGGCAAAAGAAATCTGAACCAGGAGTATAAATACCAACAAGTAGTAGTAAAAATCTTCCCCTCGAATGATGCATGTAAATAACCATAAGAACTTGTCGAATAACTAACCACCATGATCACAAATACGTTGTAGTTCCAGCCATGAAGAACATAGTACGTCTCAAAATACTAATAAAGATGACTATAATCGCATTTGAAACCAAGTAGTAGTAACATGAAGAATAGTTCAAAGGTTTACCAATCTTTCCAATCATCGTCAAAGTCCAAATAAGTATAACAATATCTGAGATCTTTGAACCTTGAAATCAACCAAACTTTCATGTGTGTATAACAACCAAATCCGAGAACTAAATCAATCTCGTATATGTGTAATCAATAACCTCTGTGTGTGTCGTCCAAAGAACCATAACAATTATCACACTCAACTTCCCCTCAAATCCAAAAATATATGAGAACCAAAAATCCTTCGTCGTCCGATATCGAATAATATAAGCAGTATAAACAAATCTTTCTCGGACGTCACGTAAATATATTCCAAACCATATACTGAATTAAGGGATCAATAATACTACCACAACATCTCGATCTCATAACCAGTACATAACCAATAGCCCCACGTAGAGTATATTAACCTTCATAAATTTATGATATACAGTATGCTCAAACCAATCACAAATAATTGTTGCTTCTCCATTAACCAATTAATATAATGACCCATGTGATGCACTTGTATGAGAAGACACATCCTTGGACCGTACTTTTGTGACGTCTAAATCAATTCACATGAAAATTTATATCACGTGATCAACATCCAATATCCATGTTAAATACCACTTGCAGCCCATATATCTAAGCATTAGTCTCACCATTCACGAAACAAGAATAAGATATTAACGTTCAAGACCATTCATTATTTTCCCATACATACATCTTCAATCACATACAAAACCCAATTCATCCAATGACCCATGTGACATAATATATATCAATGAAAAAGCTACTACTCATGATAAAATGTCACCAATTTAGATCCTTCCATGAACGAGCAGTAGGAAATTCCTTAACATACTCATTGTTAGTAAACCAATCTTGCCATAGCCCTTACCAATCATGAGCATCGTCCATGATAATATCCAAATGCAAATCAATACCAAACGTATAGTCACTACCAATAAATTTGAGTTAACTTTGTCGCCAAGTATAGAATATCATCTTCAATCTGGTCCTTATGTTCCTGGTCTCATGCTCTTGCTAAACGAGTGCACCAAACAATAATATCAGTAGTAACAATGCTTTAACACTTTCTTGTAATAACCCAACATGCAAGCTTCCTATTATCCTTAACGAATAGACCAATCAAGTATGCTTCCATTCAAACAAATTCACTTCACAAAGCTACTCAACCTTTAAACCCAAACGTAGCAGTATAGTACAAAATATTCTCAACGGGCAATACTAAAAACGAGCAGTACTAATGTTCGACTAGCATCATTAACCAAATCAACGAGCAGTGCTAAGAGAATAACCACGTTACACGAGCAGCAGTACTTTGAAACCTCGAACAGTACTTTGAAACCTCGAGCAGTACTTTGATACCTCGAGCAGTACTTTGATACCTCGAGCAGTACTTTGAGCAATTTAGGATTTCGACACCAATATTGCTCTTCAATCTGGTTCCAATATTACTATCCACGCTTTTACCAAGTAGCGATCAGCATCAAACCATATTGTGTCAAGAACCATTAACCATTAACAACAGTAGCGATCACCATCAACACTAGCAGTGGAATCCGATAACTTAGCAGTAGAAACCAAACATGCTAGTAGCGGTACATGAAACCTATAACAGCAGATCGAGAGCAGTTGGAAAATACTCATAGCAGTATAAACTCAACTTCAGTACGTTCACAGCAGTAGATACTTTTAGCGAGCAGCAGATTCGAATGATAGATACATAGCAGTAGGTTAGCATGTAGATACAAATGACCAGTGATGACGTACCCTCGATCAGGTCGAAGGACTCCCCTTCGGTCTCAGTCGAAATGGCATTACGAAGACCCAAGTCTTTCTTTATAAATCACTGGTGGCGTAAAACCATTCATCATTGACATGGTTACCAGTTGGGAATTCGCCAACCGAAGGCCTATGCCCTTCGGTGTCTTCTCTTGAAGATACCAAGACAAAGAAGAACCTTGACTTGGTCTTCCCCCACGTTCCCACTATTTCCTTAGCTTCCCCGCCAAGTACAAGATAGTGGGGATGAAGCCTTAGCGGTTACCACAAATCAGGGGACGCCCCCCATGATCTCCTAAACTTGTGCTAACACTCTCCAATTTGTTTTCATCACCTATAAATAGGTTGGACGAGTCATTTCAATGGTATGTTCATTCAACACAGTATTTCACATACTCCATATTATTTATAACACATATCACATACTTACTCTCACGCCGGAGGTGGTTCGCAGGGCCCAACCCCTGCACAATCACTTAACAAAGTGTCTACTATTTCTTATTGCAGATTGGCTACAAGTTTGGCGCAAGCATATCACCTCTCATACCCTTCGATCATCATCGAAGGCCTGGTCGTACGAATTATTGAACAATTAGTGGTGCCATCCGTGGGACCCGCTACAATTGGTCTCGTTATTCCAAACTTACACCCAGTCAATCACTCTCACTAGTTTCACGGTATGAATCAAGGAAGAGAGGATACACCCCCTCCGGGTTTCTCGACCTTGACACCAATCCCAGTCAATGATCCTAACAACCTTCCCAATATAACCGCGTCCACCTTTACCACACGATCTTACCCTGAAATAACTCCTAACAACCACGCTTCAACCTCGGCTAACCCTGAACCGGTAATCAGCCCAGCGTTTGTCGAAGCTAACATCGAAGCCTTAGAATCTTTACTGAGGGCTCGAAGGAGGTAAGCTCGGAATGTGGAGATGTGTAGGGAGTTAGAATACTCAAGTTATGAGTATGACGAAGAATTGGAAATGGAGGCTAGGCCCTTGGCTCCTGGGGCTACACGCTCAGTGCTAAGGATAGGATCTCTGAGTAGTCGAAGGCCTAGTGGAAGGTCGGTTGGTTTTGAAGATGTTCCGGAGAGGGCTCCGACTAGAAGGGAAGGCACGATAGAAGGCTCCAATGGAAGGAGTCACCGAAGGGATACTACGGGGGTTAATTTGCCACCACTTTTGGCGGCTCACTTGGGAAGAACTGAGGCAGGGGTTCCGTTGCAGCCTTCTCACGCATCCGGCGTAGAAGGGAATCCATCTCAAATGAATGGGGGAGGAAATCTTCCTCCTCATGGTATGTACCCTCCTTTTCAGGCTTAATCTTACCCTCAAGGGGTTTACCCCCCACCTAATGGGCAGACTAGCAACCCCAGTTTTACTCAACCGTACGGAAGCATCCCCTACGGGCAACCTATGGTATATCCTTCGTACCCTGTCGGAAGACACCCACCTTATATACCTACTGCTTACCCTCAATATGTTAACCAAAACCCTGTTGGAATACCTCCAAATCATAACCTGTACAATGCTGCCCCTACCTACATGCCACCTTATAACTGCCTTTATTCGGAGCCAATGGGCTCTACAACACCCTTCGTAAGATGGATAGAAGACTACCCTTTGCCTGATGGGTTGAAAATGCCCGCACATATTGGTACTTATGATGGGAAGGGGACCCGGATAACTTCTTACACCTGTTCGAAGGGGCTATCGAATGAGAAGTGGGTTATGCCCGTTGCTTGCCACATGTTTACATATACCCTACTGGAGACTCGCTTGTATATGGTGGAACGGGCAAAAACCAGGTAGCATTGTGAATTTGGATGATCTCAAGGCCAAGTTCAGATCACATTTCAACCAACGAAGAAGTTTACAAGAACGCACCTAACAGTGCACAACATCAAGCGAAGGAAAATGAGAGCACCGGGCTTTCATTACGGATACACCGATGACACCTTACAGATAATGGGCTTGCACGAAGACCAACGCATCTCCGGTTTCGTGCATGGCCTTCAAAACAGAAGTTTGGTTGAATTCCTCTCCACTGACCTTCCTGCAACCTATAAGGGTTTAGTCGAGAAGGCTTACACCTGGATCGAAGCCAAAGAAGTGTCTACCAACGGGGCTCCGGTCGAAAACAAAGAAAATCACAGCAAAGACCCAAAGAATCCTTCGTGGGAAGGGTCAAAGAATAGACACAAAGGAAGGGATAGGTTTACACCGTACCATAAAAACATCAACCACGGTCTCTTGACCAATCTGTCCAAATCTCCAAGAGAGATACTTGCTACGGAAAAGGCTGCGAAGACCTTTGATCCTCCTCCTCGCTTGGCAAACAGAGGAAGGCCCAGAGATACCTCCAAGTACTGCTACTTCCATGACGATTATGGACACGACACCAAAAATTGTAGAGAGCTCAAGAAACAGATAGAAGAGGCCGTGAAGTCTGGCCAATTGGGACATTTGGTGAAGGGTATTAAGAAAGGTAAAGAAAAGGTCTCTGACACACAGTTGGGGAAAGATACCACACCTGCTGAAGCACCCATCCTCATGGTGTATAAGGATGATTCTGGTCTAAAGAGAAAAGAAGCGGAGGAAGCACTATGCGGAGTAGGAGATGTCACCTTTCCTTCAATCACAGGGAAAGTTCTTTCAAATGACCTCGTGGTCATCAAGGTCTTGATCTCCAACAGAGAAGTAAATAGGGCCTACCTAGACTGTGGTAGCTCCTGTGAAGTGATCTACGAACGCTATTTTCTAAAGCTCAAGCCTTTGATAAGGTCGAAGAGAGTAGATTCGAAGGTACGCTTAGTAGGGTTCTCAGGGGAACACTCATGCCCCTTGGGAGAAGTCCCTCTAGAGGTTACGATTGGAGAAGGAAGGCTAAAAAGAACAAAAACTCTGGTTTTCACGATCGTAAGGTCCGAATCTCCCTATAACCTATTGATAGGGAGAACGGCAATGCAGAAGATGGGCATCATTGTCTCCACCATACATGCCGCGGTCAAATTCCAAACACCTTTCGGTATTGGAACGGTTTTCTCCAGCTACAACGTGAAGAAGCCTACGGAAGTAGGCAAAAGGATCAAACAGGTTTCGGAAGAGCCTTCGAAAGATGTCCTCAGCTATACTGATGTTGAAGAACGCATTGTAGTAAACGATCTCTATCCTGATCAAACGGTGTTAATCGGAAAGCAGCTCCCAACCTCCTTTAAAGCAGAATTGGAAAAGGTACTACGGGCCAATGCTGATGTCTTCGCATGGACATACTCTGACATGACGGGGGTCCCCAGAACTCTCACTATAGAAGGAAAGCCCTTCCGCACTGAACACAGGCTCAATGAGTTCAAGCATATTGAACCTATCAAGCAAAAGCGTCGAAGCCTGGCTCCTGAAAGAAATGCCGCCGCATGCAAAGAAGTGGATGAGCTTGTAGCAGCAGGCATACTCAGGGAGGTGAAGTATCAAACTTGGGTGGCCAATCCGGTGATGGTCAAGAAGCATGATGGAGGGTGGCGAATGTATGTGGATTTCACAGATATTAACAAAGCCTGTCCGAAGGACTGCTATCCTCTGCCAGAAATTGATTGGAAAGTAGAATCCTTGTCGTGGTTTCGGTGAAGTGTTTTCTGGACGCTTATAAGGGTTACCATCAGATACAAATTTCGGAAGAGGATGAAGAGAAGACAGCCTTTTTCATAGGAAAAGGCGTTTATTGTTACAAAAAGATGCCTTTTGGTTTGAAAAATGCAGGTGCCACCTACCAACGTTTAGTGGACAAAGCCTTCCACAAGCAGATAGGCAGGAACCTAGAGGTGTACATAGACGATATGGTTATCAAGAGTAGAACGGAGGAGGACATGCTCTCCGACATCAAGGAAACCTTTGACCAGCTTCGCACCATCAACATGAAGTTAAACCCCAAGATATGTTCCTTCGGTGTGGAAGAAGGACAATTTTTGGGGCATTTGATCACCAAGCAAGGTATCAAGGCCAATCCTTCGAAGGTTAAGGCCATCACGGATTTGCAGCCTCCTAAGTCCCTAAAGGAAGTGCAAAGTCTGAACGGAAAGCTAGCAGCCCTCAGCAGGTTCTTATCGAAGGGTACAGACAGATCTTTGCCGTTCTTCAAGACACTCAAAGGATGCACGGATAAAAAGATGTTCCAGTGGAGTATAGATGCAGAAGCTGCCTTCCAAAAGCTCAAGGATTTCATGGCTATTCTACCTACACTTACTGCCCCAATCAAAGGCGAAGTGTTGTTTATGTATATCGCAGCTTCCTTCGAAAGCATCAGCGCTGTGTTATTGGCAGAAAGGGAGAAGAAGCAAATTCCCATCTACTTCGTTAGTAGGGTTCTACTGGGAGCTGAGCTAAACTATCCAGCATTGGAAAAGCTAATTTTGGCCTTGGTCCATGCTGCGAGACGCCTTCGAAGGTACTTCCAAGATCACCCCACAATCATACTTACAGACAAACCCATTAAGCAGATACTTTCGAAGCCGGAGAAATCGGGAAGGATAGCTAAGTGGGCTATCGAGCTAGGAGAACACGAAATTGAATACAAAGGTAGAAACTCGGTCAAAGGGCAAATATTGGCAGACTTCTTAGCAGAAACACCCTCCGAACCAAAGCATGACACAAAGGTTGCTGAAAAGAAGCTTGATAAAGCGATCGAAGGGTGGAAACTTTATACTGATGGAGCCTCCAGCTCTGACGGTTCTGGCGCAGGTCTCATGCTTGTTGACCCCAAAGGGAAGGAGTACACTTATGCACTCCGCTTTGAATTCGATGCTACTAACAATGAAGCAGAGTACGAAGCCTTGCTAGCAGGCCTCCGATTGGCTAAGGACATGGAGGTAGAAGACACTGCTATTTTCGTTGACTCGCAACTGGTGGCCAACCAGATAAAAGGCTCCTATGAGGCGAGACAACCTGTGATCAAACAATACCTGGATAAGGCCAAGGAAATGCTCGAAAGGTTTACATCCTACAACATAGAGCATGTCCGGAGAAATCAAAACAATAAGGCGGACGCACGTAGCAAACTGGCATCAATGGCATTTGCACATTTAACTAAAGAAGTTCTGGTCGAAGTATTGGCAGATAGGTCCATTATCCGAAAGGAGGTATCTAACGTAATACAGGAGGAAGACTCAAATTGGATGACTCCGATTAGAGAATATCTAATAAGTGGTATACTGCCGGAGGATCAAAAATTAGCTCGAAAGGTCCACATCAAAGCACCACAGTACAGAATCATGGGGAACTAACTATACCGAAGATCCTTTCTGTCCCCATGGCTTCGTTGTGTAGGACCTAGGCAAGCCGCCAACATCATTCAAGAAGTGCATGAAGGATCCTGCGGGCTTCATGTAGGACCCCACTCCGTTGTTTCTAAAATCATGAGGATCAGATATTACTGGCCTTCGATGCACAGGGACACCGTCGAAATCATTCAGAAGTGTGAAGCCTGTCAAGTTCACTCAAGGGTTCCAAGGCTACCAAAACAAGATATGACCTCTGTGATGTCCGCATGTCCCTTCAGCCAATGGGGGATAGACATCGTAGGTCCTCTACTAATTGCTCCCGGAGGAGTAAAGTTCTTGGTTGTAGCCATCGACTACTTCACTAAATGGGTGGAAGCGAAGCCTTTGGCATCCATCACAGGAAGGCACATGGAAAATTTTGTGTGGGAGCATATTATTTGTCGGTTCGGAGTACCTCACATCATCATTTCAGATAATGGAAAGCAGTTCATCGAAGGGGTATTCCTAGTGTTTTGCAGAGGCCTGAATATCAAACAGTCCTTCACTTCCATCCACCATCCTCAAGGTAACGGACAAGTGGAAGTTACTAACAGGGACATCATACAAGGAATAGAACGAAGGCTGGGATACAGTCACCACAGTTGGGTAGATGAACTACCTCAAGTACTTTAGGCTCACAAAACGCATACAAAGTCAAGTCACGGAGAGACACCTTTTAGCTTGACATATGGCACGGAAGCTGTCATCCCTTCAAAAGTAAGTGTCGAAACTGAAAGGGTCATGAACTTCAAAGCAGCAGATAACGAAGAAAGACTCCGTAGCAACCTAGACCTACTCGAAGAACGTAGGGAAATAGCCTCAATCAGAGAGGCTATCCATAAGCAAAAGATTGAAAGGTACTACAACAATCGGGTTCGGCCTTCGACCTTCAAACTAGGGGAATACGTCCTCTGACTCAACAGCGCAAGTAAAGCTGAGTACCAGGGTAAACTAGGACCTACATGGGAAGGGCCCTACGTTATTAAGGAAGCATATGGCAACGGAGCCTACAAGCTGGAAACCTTGTATGGAGACGCTATTGATAGAACCTGGAATGGCACTACCCTTCGTAAGTTCTATGTATGAAACTTACAATGTCTGAGGACATTTTTTATTTTTTCTTTCAATCAATGTATTTGCATTCTTCTCACTTAGGGAAAGAAGCATTAATGGTAGGCGTCTAGTATTCATTTCTTAAAATGATGTAATCCTCCCTACCCACTTAATGATATAACCCATTTCCCTGAAATCTCTTGTTTCTTTCAATACAACAAAGATTTACCCACCAAGTCGCTTTATAAGTTTCAATGTCGAAAGGATGTACAAAGACTAACAACATGTCTTGCTCATATGCATAACATCCACCTCAACTTCACATTAACTTTCCTATATGGCCTTAAGGTATTTTAAGCCTTTCGCTGCCCAAAGGATTAAGATGGAGTGGGTCGCGACCCTCTGTCAGCAGTCAAATTATACGATTGCTAATATTCTTGGTGAAGTAACTACACACAATGAGGCTATGCATCTACCATATGCCTTAGGTTGTAAAAAAAAATTTACGCAAGTAAAATAAAAAGAGAAGAATCACACATGGCAAAATACAAGCCCTAGTGGCTTTAATGTAGATTAATGACTAGTTTAACTAGTCTAAACAGGTCGTAGCCTTAATGATCCAACCAAACAAAACATTGTCTTAGGCCGTAGCCTACATCACACATACCAAATGTTAATTGTTTCATCAGGTACGAAGCCTGGAAAGGAACACAGACAAATTGTTTTAAACAGGGTACATACCACCCTGGGGATCAAATTACAACCACATGGTTGCCTTCATCAAACTTTGGAATGAGTGGGATTAGCTGAACCTGGAGAGGGAGCCTTTGGAGACGGAGTCTTCTTAGAGGGAGATGGAGGCTGGACTTTCCTTGGCTTCTTGGCCAGCAGGTCCTCAATAGAGGCAGCTGGATCCTTCGTCACATCTGTAAGGAAAGGGAACTCTAAAGCAGTTAAGTGATTACCTGCATCATCATACTCTTTCTCATGAGTTTCCCTGTAGTAAGGAACTTCCTCCAGTTTCACCGGTTCCTCCGTCGCAGCTATCTCCTCCAAAGTGGTACACTTGCCATGGAATATGGCCGCATTCACCAGGTTCCCAATCGCAATACCCACATCATCGCTATGGTAAAGTTCCATAGCAACATAGGGGATCACCTTGGTTACCAAGTCTACCCTATCCTTCTTCAGCATCTTCAGACGAAGGTTTAACCCATTTACCTTTTCTCTGAGCTTGATCTCTTGGTCCAGCAACTTCGCTCTCTCTTGTTCGAGGCCTCCACACTTGGATGAAAGAACATATATCTGCTCTTTATAGCCTACGACCTTTGAGCCTTCAATAGTTAGCCTGCTGCATTCATCCTCGCTCGTTGCCAGTTGACCTTTGAGCTTTTCATTCTCAGCTCTGAGATCTTGCACCAAGGGGTTCTTGTCAGAATCCTCCAAGGCATCCTCACACTTCTTCTCCAGGTCTGCATACTTCTGATCCCTACCCTTCTCCCTTCTCAGCATAACATCCATTTCTTCTCGAGCTTTGGTGACAGCACGGAGCAGTTCCCTTGTCCTAGCATTGAGTTGGTTGTCTAGCATGCACTGTCGGACATAACTTTTGTCATGAAGGTCGCAGAGCCTTTCTATGGACATGTTGTCCATCACCCCCTTCCACTTGGGTGGGATTACATGGTCCACGAGTTGGTGACAAGCTAGGGGAGAAGGAAGTTCTTTCGTATCAGGAAGTCCTGCAACATATAAAAATTTGTTAATATATTATTACTGGTATCTAATATTTTGTTACAGGCAAGAAACATTACCATGGATATCATCACCACTGGGCCCTTCGATGGCTGGAAATTCCACAGCCTTACCCTGGGCACTCTTTTTCCGGGTAGTTCGAGAGGGAGGAGTAGGTAGGATGAGCTTCCTCTTCGAAGCGGACTTCACAGCTTTTGCACTGGCACCTTTCCTGCTTCGGACCCTCTCACCTATGCCGGAAGGTCCTACGATGGCCAACTGTCCTTCGGAGACTGGTTCATCAGAGTCAGCAACATTCTCCACAAGTTGGTCTTCCACATCTATGAGTTCCTTTGATGGAGGAGTAGAGGATACAGGCTCGATGGGTTGGGCTTCCACATCATTGTTATTTATTGACACTGATGGAGAGCCCACGCCATAGCTTGTTTCTTGGGGATTCTTTGGAATGAAGCTCACCTCCTTTGCACCACCAGCTACCATAAAGTTTCTGAATGACATTTCTGCACGAAGGAGCAAATAAGATAAATATCAGAAAGATAAGTTTTTATTTCTTATATTAATCAAAAAAATACATACTTTCTCCATCACAAATAATCTCAGGTACCAAAGGAGATCCCTCCCATCTTTCAGCAATGCCAGCCATGAAAAGAATTGGCTCAGGGAATGTTTGGCAATCAGCTGGATGACGAGCCAAACGCTGATACAAAGGGTTCCTTCTCACAGTATAGGGCAAAGGATCGTTGAACCTTTTTTCGTCATATTGAAATTCTGGGTTTAACAATGCAGGGTATGTCAGAGGGATGATGGTGTTTTGGATATAAAAGAATTTGCCTTTCCAGTTCCTGATATTCGTAAACGGCCTATCTATGAGAATGGGCACATCCCTTTCACCCCTCTTAGCTAAGGTCAACCAATCTCCTCCAGGGTATAAATTCCGAAAACCCCTAAGCATAGTCAATGATGGTTCGAACCCATAAGCTTTGCACATCACAATGTATGTCGTAAGCTTGGCTAGGCCAAAAAGGTTGAACCTAGAAATGTGTACCTCATAGTACTGGAGGAATTCTAAAATCAAAGGGTGTAAAGGTATCCTAAGGTTGGAGGTGGTGAATGCATGGGTATACAGGCCTACATAGTTTTCAGGGGCATCAAATATCCCTTGATTTCTACTAGGTAACATGATTTTATGTTCTTTTGGAATTGGGTAATCGGTGAGGAATGCTTTGAGCTCCTCCCTTGTCAAGGTGCAACCTTGTTGTTTGATTACAAATTTTTTATTGGTAGACATTGATCCTTCTAAAATCCACAATAAAGTATTTGAAAAATAGATACAAAGGAACACTTTACCTTGTTTGATCGAAAGCTTGATCGGAAGAGGTTTTAGTAGGTGAAAAACTTGGGTGAGAGATAAAATTATGTTAGGGTTTTACTGTTTTTACATTTTATATACCCCTACATATGTTAAATCTTGGCCCTACACGTGTCCTGACTTATCCCCTTACCACCGGATTTCAAACCCTTTTTAAAATTTGAAATGACGTTTACTTTTACCGAGGAAAAGGGAGTGGTTAGGATAAGTGTTTGCATTAATTACGATCAATAAGTACAAGACTTTTCATCTTCGTTCGTTTTTTGGGATGAAGAGGAGTTTCGTTTTTATTTTTGAGTCGTAAGCAATATTTCTTGTTCGTACATATCACTTTCGACTGGGGGGCTTGATGACGTACCCTCCAATCAGGTCGAAGGACTCCCCTTCGGTCTCAGTCGAAATGGCATTACGAAGACCTAAGTCTTTCTTCAGAAGTCATTGGTGGCGTAAAACCATTCATCATTGACATGGTTACGTTGGAATTCTCCAGCCGAAGGCCTATGCCCTTCGGTGTCTTCTCTTGAAGATACCAAGACAAAGAAGAACCTTGACTTGGTCTTCCCCCACGTTCCCACTATTTCCTTAGCTTCCCCGCCAAGTCCAAGATAGTGGGGATGAAGCCCTAGCGGTTACCACAAATCAGGGGACGCCCCCCATGATCTCCTAAACGTGTGCTAACACTCTCCAAGCTGTTTTCATCACCTATAAATAGGTTGGACGAGTCATTTCAATGGTATGTTCATTCAACACAGTATTTCACATACTCCATATTATTTATAACACATATCACATACTTACTCTCACGCCAGAGGTGGTTCACAGGGCCCAACCCCTGCGCAATCACTTAACGAAGTGTCTACTATTTCTTATTGCAGATTGGCTACAAGTTTGGCGCAAGCATATCACCCCTCATACCCTTCGATCATCATCGAAGGACTGGTCGTACGAATTATTGTACAATCAACCAGCTCCTATGATGCAAATTGTACTAACCAAGCAACTGATAATAATAAAGAAGAGTATGCCAAGTACGGATAAATTTTGATCGGATATAATATTAAATTAATAGAAGATACAATCCTATATATCCATAATAAATTTAGTACGAGGTAATAACTAACCCAAAGTCATCTTCAATTTCAACCAATAAGAATTAATAAGTTTCGAGACCCACTAAAAGAATTAAATGCAATCCCATGAATATAGAATGCAATTAATAATCAATATGCATAAAGATAGAAAAACCGATTGATTATTGAAGCAGTTTAGGGTATCGAACTTTCTCCCTCTGCAGCCATATTCGACATAGTATAACTTTTTACTGAAAGATCCAATGGATGATCCCTCCGGTGGAAAGTTAGATGGCTATTTAGAGAACGTCCACCTAAAATTTCGTCCTGTTCTGACGGTTAACGAAAAAGTTATCGCTGTTTGAAAACAGCCCTGCAGAAACTTGCGAAAATTGAAAACAGCTTTGAATTTTTACCTTTTTCTTCAAAAAACCTTGTAGATCCCTATATCAAGAGCTCCCTGCTCTGATACCAATTGATAAGATCGTTTATAAGCTCTAGGGGATAACAATAACAACGATTATAATGCACAGCTGAATAAGAAAACATCGTTTGTTATTATTAACAAAGTTCTTCGTCATCATCTCTAAAATACTAACCTAGGAATTTACATGAACATACGCCTAGGAACTAACTAACTAACCATCACCCTAGGCGTCCCCTAAACGCCTGTACACATACACTTTTTGGTGTTCACATCTTGACACACATAAAACCTAATTCCCTGCCTCTCTTTATATACTAGAGAGTCTAGGGTTACAATTGACTACTAGGGACTAAATAATAAAGTCTTCTTTAACAAGTAAGTCCCTTGTCTTTCTTTGTCTTCATAATTCCTTCATCTTTCATATTTTGTCATAATCAACTCAAATATAATTCCTAACAATATTCCCCTAGTTTCCCCTAGTTGATAATGAAAAAACCAAATAAGCACGAACTTCCCCTGAAGTTAATATGAAAGATAATCGAACTTCCCCTTAAACATGCAATATCACCAAGGATCTTCAAGTTGCAAATCTATTATGTAATGCCAAAGGACTGGACACTTTGCAAGGGAATGCAAGTTTGCTAAATACCAGGCAAACAGAATGACTGAGAAACCCAAGCTTAAACTAAAGGAAATTCCTATTACTGAAACAAAAGATTTGGTTGCTCAAGAAAATCTATTAGAGGTTGAGTGGAGTGTTGAGCTTGATGATGAACCAGTAACCTATTGTATGGTAGCCATACAATGCTTTCTCCACCTTGTAAACTTTATTAGGATAATTAGGATGTTCAAAACCAGGTGATTGTGAGACATAAACTTCCTCATTAGTTGTCCCATATAAGAAAGCACTCTTCACATCCATTTGATACACTGTGAAGTTCTTATAAGAAGCATAAGCCAAGAATAGTATGATAGCTTCTATCCTTGCCACAGGAGCAAATACTTCATCATAATCAATACCTTCTTCTTGAGTGTATCCTTGAGCCACTAATCTTGCTTTGTTCCTAATCACAATTCCTCTTTCATCTCTTTTGCATCTACCCATTTAGTTTCAATTGCCTTTTTCCCATTAGGCAAATCAACCAAGGTCCAAACTTCTTGAAGCTTAAACTGCAGCAACTCTTCTTGCATAGCTTCCACCCAGCTTAAATCTTGCAACACTTTATAAGCATTCTTGGGTTCCATTTGTGATAGAAAGCAAGCAAATATGCAATTTTGAAGGTCTCTGTGGTTGTTTCTTTGATGAAGAGTTTGAGCAAATAACCATTGATCTCTCAATCCTTTTATTTTACTTCTTGTTTGAACATCAAATTGAGAATCTCCTAGAATTTTCCCTTGTGGATGATCTTTGTGCACTCTGGTGGTTGGAATAGGACTGACATAGTAAGAATGCTTGATATTGTGAAAGTCACCCTCTGCACCAAACCCATCCAAAGCTTCATCATCAGTGTCTTCATAGATATTTACCAAATTAGGCATATTTGGATCATCAAGATAGTCATCATCAGCAAAAGATCTTCCATCTTTATCAACAGTAGCAAAATCTTGGATAACTAGAAACACCAGGCTTAGAAGTAGTAACTGTTGGCTTAGTGCTAGGCATAGCAGTAGTAATTGTTGATTTAGTAGTAGAAACAGATTGACTGCTGCTAGTTGCATTTCCTTCCTTATCACCATTTACTGACGCATTGCACTGAACTTTATCAATAACTTGTGGTCCTTCAGTAACCACCTTTTCAACATCAGAAGGTTTAGCCCTACATTCTGTATCTCCTTTTGGAACTCCATGAATAGGATCTTCTTCTGAACTCTTTTTCTCTGCTT
Source organism: Chrysanthemum makinoi (assembly GCA_910596185.1). Lineage (NCBI taxonomy): Eukaryota > Viridiplantae > Streptophyta > Magnoliopsida > Asterales > Asteraceae > Chrysanthemum > Chrysanthemum makinoi. The sequence continues at coordinate 321,125,253 of OU343225.1, forward strand.
CTTTGGGTGTGAAAATTTGATCAAGCTTCCACTTTTTAATCAAAGCAAACTGCATATTCATTCACCTTAGCTTATGTACCTACATTAGAGTCAGCTTTTGTACCTCCAGACTCATTAGTTGTACCTGCAATAACTGGCTCATAATTCATGCTTTTGGTTAGTGAATCAATATCAAATAGCCAGTTAGGTCTACTTCCTGCAACATTAGGTGAGCTTTTACTAAATCTAACATGCAAGTTCTCTTCCATATGCCTAGTTCTACTGTTGAACACCCTAAAAAGCTTTGCTATTGGTGGAGTATCCAACAAAGAAACCTTTGTCTGACTTCTCATCAAACTTGTCTAGGTGGTCAATGGTATTTAAGATAGTAACAGGACACCCAAATGGTTTTAAGAAATCTATCATAGGTTTTCTACCATGTATAAGTTCATAAGGGGTCTTGTTATGAGGCTTAACTACTTTACTCCTATTTTTCACAAAGCAAGCAGTATTAACTGCTTCAGCAAAAAAAGTAGTAGGTAATTTTGATTCAGACATAGTCCTAGCAGCCTCAATAAGTGTCCTATTCCTCCTTTTAGCAACACCGTTTTGTTGAGGAGTTCTAGCTACACTAAACTAAGGTTGTGCACGGTCCAAAAACCGAACCGGACCGGACCGAGACCCAATTTCGGCAAAAATCTTAGACCGAGACCGGACCGAATGTGGTCGGTCCGGTCGGTCCTTCGGTCGGTCCAGTCCAACAAGGCCAAATTAGCCCAAATTAGCCCAACCGGTCGGTCCTTCGGTCCGGTCCAACCGGACCGGAACGAGGACCGAATTAGCCCAAAAGCCGAGACCGCGGGCCGGACCGAATGTGGTCGGTCCGGTCCGGTCCAGTCCGGTCTCGGTCGGTCCGGTCCCGTCAGGTCATTTGCTCAAGCCTACACTATACTGTCTCATAATACCTTTTTCTACACAAAACTGATTCATTACTCTATTCTTAAACTCAGTTCCATTGTCACATCTTATTATCTTAACTTTGATATGAACTAGGTTTTCTAATCTTGTTATAAAAGTCTTAAGGATTTCAGATGTTTCATCCTTAGTTCCTAGAAAGAAAACCCAAGTGAATCTACTATAGTCATCTGTGACAACTTGGCAGTACATGTTCTTATTCAAACTTTTCACAAATGTTGGCCAAAAAAATATCCATATGCAACATATATAAGGGTTCAGAAATAGAGTTCACAGCTTTGGACTTACAAGAAGCTCTGTGTTGTTTTCCCATCTGACAAGCAACATAGGTTTCAGGATTTTCAAAAACTTTTGATGGTTAACCTCTTACGATATTTCCTTTAACCAATTTATTAATTGTTTTGAAATTTAGATGACTAAGTCTCCTATGGCAAAGTTTGGATTCATCAATTGTGGCTTTTGCAAATAAGCAAGTTAAAGCTCTTTTGGGAACAATGTTCTTTATGTCAACACTGTATATGTTGTCTATTCTAGGAATTCTAAGAAGCACAAATTTATCAATAAGCATCTTAAAATTAGGAGATAAGACAAGATATTCAGTGTTGGTAAAAAGAACAGTGTTCTTTTTTTCACACATTTATGAGACACTAAAGAGGTTGAACTTAAGCCCAATTACAAGATACACTTTCCAAAATCCAAATTTCATGTTCTTATTATACCTCTTCCAATAATCTTTCCTCCTTTAGGATCATTCCCAAATGCAACGTATCCACCATCAATAGCTACAAAATCTTCAATATTGGACATGTCACATGTCATATGTCCAGAGCAACCACTGTCAAAAATAGCTTTGTCCTTTAGCTCCACCTGTAAGTTGCCCTGCACATAAAATTAGATAATTAGTATCTCCTGGGGACCCAAGCCATTACTGACTTGGGTCTGCCTTATGCAAAAACATAGTCAAATCTCTTTAAGCTCATTGATGCACTGCTGTTCCTGGAAACATGATCTAAAACCTTTATTTTTGGTTTCCAGACCCAACAAGCTGAGGCCTTTACAGCATAAAAATGATTAGCCAAAATAGTATCAGTGATCACTTTTGGCTTAGCAGTAGAAACTGCTTTTGCATTAGCAATACAAACATTTGTATCTTTTTGAAAAGAGCTTTTATCATTTGGAAGAACAGTAGTAATTGACCTAGTAGCACCGGATCTCATCAATACTGCTCTTGGAACCATATTCCTTTTAGCATGAGGGTGTGTTCTTTTTGAAAAAAATTTGTGGTTTACCCTACTATGTTGGTTCCAAACAGGTTTTTGATAGTAAAAAGATTTTTCTTGTAAATGCTCAAAACTACCACAATTATAACAAGCCTTAATAACCAATATAAAATTACTACCTGACTTATGTGATATTAGGTTGTTCCAGTTTCTTTGGTTACCTAAAGATCCTTTCACCTAACACAAATTTCACAAACCTAACCTTTTTAACTTTTGATTCAACTTTTCTAGTAATTTCATCCTTTATAGTCTTAGGTGTTGACTCAACTTGCTCTTCATCACTGTCTAATGTCAAATCTTCAATGGTTGGGGCATCAGAAGACTTCTTTGCTACCTTAGGTGTGTCATTACTAACCTTACTAGAATCACCTACAGGTTTGCTTCCTATTTCACTTATGAATGATATTTCTTTCATAGGGAGACAATAAGAACTTTTAAGTGGATCATTATATCCTACTCCACTAACTTTCCTCATTAAGTGACTCTTAATAGACTTATGCACAAGATCAGATGCAAATTGTTGTTTCTCAAATCTAACTACATGTTTTTCTTTCTCAGCCAAAGCTGCATCTTTTTCTTGTTTAGCCTTTTCTAACCTTTGATTGAGTACATTAATCTCACTGTTTTCATAAAAATATGACCATCTAGTATATTTATCTTATCAACACTACGGCAGAACTTAGAATTATGGCACAACTATTCTTTAGGTTATGCCGTAATCACCACTGCGAGAGTTAAGTTTGTAGGATAATTAAGTTACGGCGTAACCACATTATTAGGTTATGCTGTAACTATCGTTGGGCCTATAAATACAAGCCCTAAAATCTGCATTATTCATCATTCACTCACCACAAATCTGCATTATACAACCCCTAAAATCGGCATTATTCATCACACTCAGCGTACGGAGCTATTTCCAAGGGAGAAATTACACCATATCATCGATAAGCTTTAGCGATTTCTATTTCATACACTTTAATTCCTGTCTTCATTCATTATGTTAAACATTGAATTGATTGTGTGTTTTAATATGATCGGCTAAGTACCTTTGGTGCTAGCCTAGTTATGATTCCTTGATTGTGTTGTTTATGTTTTTGTTCTTCCATTATTGTTTCTGGTGTATGCATACATAGTTTGTTGGTAGTCACCCTAGATTTGGTAGTTTTGAGTTGCGGTCGTATTTACTTGCTTAGGAGAATTGACAAAAGGACCCTAGGGAAGCAGGTAGAGAGGGTTGGTAAGAATTGAAAAAAGGACTACCAATCCCTCTTGTGCGAATTGACCAAAGGATCACCGTTCAGAAGGAGGAACTTAAGAAGTTAGGGATGTGTGTCTAAGATGCTAGCGCCTGGGCACACATTGTTTCGAATCTTACATATAGGGTACTTAATGACTTAGCTTAGGTTTCTTCAGATCCCCATCTCCTAAAAGGATAGGCCTTAGACGTCGAGTAGGACCTTTTGTCTAATAGGCTATGGCGAATTGACCAAAGGAGTCTAGGGAATTGAACCCCCACTTGATGTAATAGGAAGTAATTAGAAAAAATAGACATAACACGACAGGATGAGTAATTAGGTTATCAAACTTTATCTCAATTGTTCATAACCTCATTTATTTTTCGTAATTTATTTCTTGTTTATTAGTTTAATTAATTATTCAACATTAATCTGATAAAAACTGTGACATTAGACTTAATTAGGATCCTCATCTACATAGCTCTTGGGAATGATCTCGGCTTTACCACCTTCTATACTACGCATGACCGGGTTCACTACTCGTTAGTGCAATAGCTACACCTTAGGTAGATGATACTTTAGAAATTTAAATCCTGGTCGGAAATCCTGCATCACATATGCACATCAACTTCTTCACCATATTCATCCTTGATCAGAGGCTTTTGAGTTTACATTGGTGTGCATGCAGTCTTGACTTCTATAAACCCAAATTTCTTTAAAATTTCAGCAACAAATTTATCTTGACAAATAAATTTGCCATCCTTATTCTGCTTCACTTGTAACCCCAAGAAGAATGTAAGTTCTCCCATATAACTCATCTGAAATTTCTCATCCATCAACTTATCAAATGCAAGGCATAGCTCCTTCTTTGTTGAACCAAAGATGATATCATCCATATACAACTGGACCAGCAAAATATCACCTTTGTGCCTTTTGATGAATAAGCTCTTCTCAATTTTCCATCTTTGAAATCCATTGTCTAAGAGATATGTTGACGAGGTTGATGTAGTCCGTATAGTGCTTTTTCAATCTTGTATACTCTATTTGGAAAGTTTGAATCTTAAAATCCTGGTGGTTGACATACATACACCTCTTCTTCAATCTTCCCATAGCGAAAAGCACTCTTTACATCCATTTAATACACCACAAAATCTTTAAATGAAGCATATGCTAGAAATAGTTTAATTGCTTCAATTCTTGCAACAGGGGCAAAGACTTCATAATAGTCAATTTCTTCTTCTTGTGCGTACCTTTGAGCAACCAATCATGATTTCTTTCTTATCACAATTCCCCTTTCATCCTTTTTCTTTTTGAAAACCCATTTAGTGCCTATAACCCTTTTTCCATTAGGTAACTCTACCAAAGTCTAAGCTTCTTGTAATTTGAATTGTAGAAGCTCTTCATGCATAGCCTCTATCAAGCTTGAATCCTTCAATGCTTGAATTACCTCTTTGATTTCTTCTTGTGATAAAAAGCAAGCAAACAAGCAGTTTTGAAGGTCTGTATGGTTTGTTCTTTGTTGAAGAGTACTAAAAAACCCATGTTCCATCAAATTCTTTGACATCTTTCTTGTTTGTGTAGCTAGTTGCAAATCTCCAATCACTTGATCAAGAAGATGATCTTTATGAATTCTTGTAGTTGGAGCATGACTGACTTGGATTGTTGTATCCACATTGTTCATGTCAGCCACTTCACCATCACCTTCATTACTACTTGAGTAATCAAATATTCTAGACTCTTCCAAAGCAGGCATTTGTGGATCAAATGGAAGTTCAATGCTTATTTCTTCTATTCCAACAGCATTAACAGTTGAACTAACAATATTAACATTGTTAATGTTATTAACATTATCTTCCTTCTCTTAATCATCACATTCACTTTCTGTTCTTGGATCTTCATTAACCTTCTTTCCATCATCACTTGAAGGTTTTAATCCATATTCTTGAGAACTCTTTGGATCTTGGGAGAATGTTGGATCATCAGTCCATAATGGTAGCAAAATGTTATCTTTCATAGGTTTTATCTCCTTTCTAGCTTGACCTGCATTAACACTTGATTTTGTACCTACAAAACCATTAGACTATGTACCTACAACAACTGGCTCACAATTCATTGTTCTTGTTAGTGCACCAATATCAAATAGCCAATCTGGTCCACTACCTACAACATTAGGTGTACTTTCACTAAACCTAATATGCAAGTTCTCTTCCACTATCCTTTTTCTTCTATTGAATACTGATTGTATAATAAATTGCACTACCAGGCTTTGATAATGATCAAAGGTATGAGGGGTGTATGTTCCAGCCAAGATTGTCTTTCACCTGAGAATAAGAAATACGAACCACCTCCGGCATGAGAGTAAGTATGAGCTATGGTTGTATAAGTGTGTGTAAGTAAAGAGATGAGTGTTGAATGAGCTTAACATAATTCTCTACCCATCCAACCTATTTATTGTGGAAGAAATAGGGTTAGGGTCACCTCTGCGCAAATGTCGGAGAACATGGGGGCGTCCTATGTTTGTGGGTAACCGCTAGGGCTTAGTGACCCACATTCTCAAACTTGGCGGGAAAGCCATGAAAGAGAGGGAGATCATGGGTTTGACCAAGTCAGGAGGTTCTCCTATCCGTTGCTCCTTCGTCAACCATACCCTGAAGGGCTTAGGACTTCGAATGGCTAATTCCCCGTAGGTAACCTTCGTGTGTACGAATGGTTTGACGCCTATGAATATTCAGGAGACCTAACTTGGGCCTTCGTAAAAAAGGGCTTTGACACATCTCGAAGGGGTGTCCATCGAGCTGTTTGGAGGGTACATCATCAAGCCCCCCAGTCGAAAGTTATGCATATGATCTAGGAGGCATTGCTTTCGACTTCATCCTGCGAATAAAATTATTCGTTCGTTGCCAGACTTCTCATTGATAATGATTTAAAAGGTACACTTTTGAGGGGTCATTTAAGCCCTTAATTGATCACTTTTGTATCCGTTACTACTTAATGTCGTTCCTTTTCACTTTTTAGGTCTCTTAAAGGCAAATTGCTGGAATGACACTTATTCGGACGAAAAGGCGCGAATATCTGAATAAAATGGCCAAAGTCAATAATCGAGACACTCAGGCTGCTAGAACTGAAGGGGACGGCGTCACAGCTTAATAGCGACGCCATCGCGACACACCTTGAGACGACTCAGAGAGCAAATTGCTATTTTACAAGTGACGGCATCAGGTTTAAAAGGGTAGGGCATCACAACTCAGACGACCTAGATTTGGATCCCGACGGCATCAGAGGTTGAAGTCGACGGCGTCACAAGCATAAGGTGACGTCGTCATAGAGTTGACGTGGCCAAGACAAAAAACTAATGGCGGTGACCCGAAGGCATCACAATTAAAGAGTGACACCGTCGCATATTGTAACTCTATATATAGAATTTAAATTTTTAGAATTTTAGAGAGGTCGTTTTGTGGAGTAAAACCTAAACCGAACATAGGCTGTCTTGAGCAGTATCTTAGGGTTCCATACCCTATTTTACAACAAGATAAGTGATTTACTTCATTGATTCAATTATGTCTTCAATTGTTTGTGTGTATGCTTGCATGTTTTCCATGTCCGGCTAATTTACTTGTGTGTTTGCTTAGATCTATGAAACCTAGGTATTGAATGTTGATTGGTTGTCTCTTATCTTAATTGTGATTGACCTAGTATTGCGATAGGTCATTCGTTGTGTTTTTAATGCTTGAGTAATCTTTGTGAACATTAGTTTATAATCACCTAGAGTTATTGTAGTCTAAACATCCAAAGATAACCTTAGAGTTAGTTTATGAATCCTAGAGATTTCGTAGGTAATAACCTTAAGGTTTTCTTAAAGAGTTAGGGAAAAATGCATACCCTACGACCTTAGAAGACACAACGCGTTAAGAATAAGGACGTGACAATTCAACCATCAATAGGAGATAGCTAGGGAGTAATAGCATCTAAGTAAACACAATTTTAGTAATCATAAGAGCACACAACAATAGACATAGACTACACTCACCTTAGTTTAGATAATTAGATAAGTAGAGTAATCGGTAGAAATACCACCCCCCCAAATCCAATACCCCGAGATTCGTACCTTTCAATTTTCTAAAAAACATAAAAAAGATAAAATAAATAATCTTCCTCAACCCCAACCATAGCGTAGTAATTTATCACTAGCATTCCTATTCCCCTAGAGAACGATATCAATTCCCGAGGCTTACCCTAATACTACACTACAATGATTAGGTTCACTGCCTAGGGTGTTGAAAAACTTGCTCGATGAAAAGGAAGTTCCTTTGACCCCAAACGCGCGTTGTACGCGTATCAAGTTTTTGGCGCCGCTGCCGGGGAATAGAATAGCTAGATAGATCTCCACCTCGTTTAGGTTTCCTTGCTTGATTCGTATCAAGTAAGCTATTTTTTTCCATTTTTAGCTTCCTCGTTGTCTATCACCCTTCTTTGTCACCTTTGTTCGTAACCCCATCACTTTTCATCATGGAAGGTGATAATCAACACCCACTCATCAACCCACCACCAAATGACCCGCCAAGAGGCCGTACTCTTGGTAAATACTCAAGACCAAGCCACCTAGGCTATAGAAACACCATTGAGCTTCCCGACCAAGCCCAAACTACGGCCCTTCGATCTGACACCATCCGGTTGGTGCAAAATGGATGTGCATTCCATGGACTTCGTTCCAAAGATCCTAATCAGCATCTTAAGGATTTCCTTAAAATCGTCAATTCAATCGACCTTGATGCTACTACTCGGGAGACCACGTGCTTGCGTCTCTTCCAATTCTCTCTACGGGACCAGGCCAGTAATTGGCTTGAGCGACTTCCCGCTGGCTCCATCTCAAGTTGGGATGATCTCACCTCTCGTTTCCTTGCTCAATTTTTCCCACCGGGGAGAACTACTAAGCTTAGGAATGAAATCTTGATTTTCGAACAACGTCAAGGTGAATCTCTCTACGAAGTATGGACTCGATTCAAGGACTTACTCCATAGAGTCCCTCATCACGGCATTGATCTTTAGCTTCAAGTTCAACTCTTTTATGATCATGTCAACTTCCCTACTAAGCGATCCATTGACCAAGCGGCCGGTGGTAAACTTAGTGATCTCACCGCGGAAGAATCATGGGGTATAATAGAGGACCTCGCTCTTTATGACAACGAAAGTTGGAATGACCCCCGTGAGTTGCCCAAAACCGTTAAGGCGATCTCCTTGCCTCCCATTGACTCATAATCTTCCGACCATAGGATGCTCGAGCTTGAAGATCAAGTTAAATTCCTAATGAGCTCCTACGAAAATCCTAAGTCTTCACGCCAAGTGAACAAAGTTTCTTCCTTGTGTGAGCCATGTAGTGGTTCTCATAATACTCGCACTTGCACAAGAGTCCCCGAACAAGCTTCCGTTGACTATGCATCCTCGCGTACCAATGGAACGGGAGGAAGATTCCCTACAACACCCTGACCTAGTACTTTCAATGACGCCCGACAAGCATGGAAGGGCAAACCCGACTTTTATTGGGGACAAACCAAAGAATTCACATATAATGATTTCTCATGGCCCCCATCTCACGGCCCTAACCAACAACACATAGAAGGGATGTTGCAACACCTAGTCACATCCCAAGAAGCTCAAATAGCTAAGCTCTCGGACCGTTTTAACCAACAACAAGCCGAGATGGATAGGAAGATAGATAACCTTTTGAAAGCCATGACCAATAGTGATAGGAAGTAATCTTCTAGAGATTAATGACCCAAGTAAGTTAGCTAAGCATGTTCAATTCGTCAATACCATCACTTTAGTGAAACCTAATAGAACAAATGACGAAGCGAACCATGAGACGGTGCTTGAGGTTAGTGAAACTCCTAGGAATGAAACAACCGAGGAAGTAGATGAAGTAGGAAATGACTATTTCAATAAGTTTCCTATGGAAGAAGTACTCTCTCGCCACCCACACTTAATACAAGACCTCCATCACATGTATGTTAGGAGAAGCCCTAGGATCAAGTTTGGGAACCCTTGGAATCTTAACATACCATGTTGCATAGGACACCTTTTTGTGGCAAAGGCCTACATTGATCGCAAGTCCCCGATAAATATCATGACTAGCACCTACTCTAATTGGGTAATGAAGAAGCCTATCCAAACTAGGCAAGATCTTGATAATTATAGGGTTAGTTGCAATTTTCTTGGTAGAGTTAAGGGATTGCCCGTCTATGTAGGAAGTTTCACTTTTCCTACAGATTTCATAGTTGTGAATGATATTAGTACGGCCATAGATCCTAGCTTGTCCCACGTTATTCTAGGAAAGCCTTTCATAGAAAACACTGGAATGACTTATGATCCGTCATTAGGAATAGTGAGATTCAAGGATGCGACCGATGATGTAGCCTACCAAATGCCCTTTAAGATTGAGAAATTTTTATCACTATCCAATGATGAAAAAGAACTTAAGCTATCGGTCTACTATAGGAATGAAGAAGTTAAGGAGAAGGGAGTTGATAATGTGATGAATAAGATTTTTTGGTTCTATAAGGATTGCTTGAAACTAGGACCAGAATATAGAACGGATTGGGGAGAAGATGACTTCTTAGAAAGATGCATAATAGGGAATTACTATAACATGGAAAACCCCAATAGAGACCGTCATGAGGAAGAAAGTGACGGTAATAAAGTCACGTAGAGGCACGACTTCGAGTCTAGCTACAAGACTCATAAATAAAGAAAAGCGCTTCGTGGGAGGCAACCCATGCTTAATTGTTTGCTTGTTTATGTGTCGTATATCTTTTATTGATTGTTTATTCTCGTGTTTAAATTTGTAAAAATGCTATATTTTGTCTTTAACCTCGTCTTAATTACATATAAAGGTATTTTACAAAAGGGATAAGTGTAGGGAGGATTACACACGTTTTCAAAAAGAACGTGAACATGAGAATTGCGATTATTAAAAAGATATACATGTGTGTTTGTTCGAGTCAAATGCTTGTATCGAGTTATAATGGATGTTTTGCAGGAAATTTTTTGAGATTCTAAAGATATAAATTTTCCAGAATTTTTTCCAGAAAATCACAGAACCGGTTTCTGTCCAGATAACCTGACGGCATCAGGGTCGCAACCTGATGGCGTCAGGAGTAGTAGAAACAGCTAACTACTTTTTCTCGTTTTCTGTGATACTTATAAATTTTTGGAATTTTCTAGGTCTTAATTTTCCAGAAAATCTGTAAACATCCATTCCACAAGCATTATATCCTAGTTTAGTAGAGTCATATATATATTGTTACCGCTGATTTTACATAAAGGTTTCGTTTGTTTTCTTCAAGTGTGCAGTTTTTATTTATCAAGAAGAAGATACATAAGATTGGAAGGAGCTTTTCACGCATACATTCTTATTGAAGAAAGATTTAACCACTACTTCACACGGATCCTACCGAGCTAATCAGCAGAGTACTAGCTTCTTTCATTTTTAATTACCTTCCATTATCATAACTTTGATACTTTTGGGGAACATTGGGGACAATGTTCAGTTTAAGTGTAGGGAGGGAAAATAAAATGGGAACTTTGAAACTATGCTTATCCTTGACTATTTGCGTTGTCCAATTTCATTTGTGTAATAAACCATGAGAAATATCAGTTAGGGTAATTTTGGCACCAAATTTAAAATTTTTCATGATATGTATGAGTGGGCCATTAGTCTTAATAATGCGTCTCATGGATAGGAAGTTATATGACTAGCACAAAACCCTTTACCACCTAAATTCCACCCAAAATGTAAGGATCGCCCTTAGATTTGTAGGAATTAAAGCATTCCACTTTAATGATTCGAGAGTGTACCGGTAGTATAATAGATTCTAGAACTTGTTTTGTGATGCATTCCGAGATCGCTAGTGAGACTACACTTGTGTAGTTAGGAATAGCTAAATGATAAGAGGCATTAGGATAACCCTTGTTTAATACCCCATATTATAATTACTTCTTCCACATCGGTTGAGTAATTCCCCCACACCCTTGCGTTGTACTCATCTTTAGTACACGATACCCCTAGTTAACCCCTCAGAGTCTATCCTTTTCGCGGTTCTCGTGATGTTTTGGTTTTCCGGAATATCAATGAAGAGCATTGTTTACAATCCACCCCCAAATGTACACCAAAATCGCCTTAGCCTACCTTGTATGCACTCACTTTTAGTGCATTATTGTTATCATACTGAACCCTTAGTTCAATTATCTAGTTGCTTGCATAAGTTGCTAAGTCGAGTTATATCCTTTGTACACAGTTTTGGGACGATTGGGACTCATGGGAAAAGTTAAATTTTATGAAATGACGGGAAGGAATGTTAAATTCAAATTCTCTTTATTTACGTAATAATGTACTCAGATTCTGATCTTTTCAATTCGGGTCAAATTAGTGTTAGAGTAATAAAAACTCAAGTGTAGGGATGTGCCTATAAATCCCTATTATTTTGATGTTATCGTAGAGGATGGTAGAGTAAATGTGTATGAAAAAAAAGCCATACGGGCTACCATCCTGCATCTATCTTTAAATTTATATTTGTTTGTTTCAATTCATCTAGAGTTTAAAGTGTCATGTCCTGGCTTAGCAATGCCATTCTTCTCATGCTTGTAAAATAAAGATTTTTGACTTGCCACCACTGAATCGCCTATCCCACAAAACCCTTTGTTTCCCTACCGTAAGCCTAACGTTACAACCCTTTAAAAGACCTCTTGGATAGTTTTTCCTAGGTGCTTACGCCAAAAGCGATGGAGGTTTGATCTAGTCTCAAGCCTATGGTAATCTGGGTACTAGGACCGGTTAATGAGTGTTTATCTTCCATTTCCAACTTGATATATTTCATATACACCCAAGAGATGAGAGTATCCAAACACCACTTGTGAGGTGCTAGTATGTATTTTACGTGCTTGTTATGACTTTTGCGGGGCTTATACGTGTTGTGAATTGTTCTAAATTTATGCTTCATGACCCCTAACTTATAAATTAATTGGCTAAAACGACATTTGCTTGAGGACAAGCAAATACCAAGTGTAGGGATATTTGATAAGGATTTAAAAGGTACACTTTTGAGGGGTCATTTAAGCCCTTAATTGATCACTTTTGTATCTGTTACTACTTAATTTCGTTCCTTTTCACTTTTTAATGACACTTATTCAGACGAAAAGGCGCGAATATCTGAAGAAAACGGCCAAAGTCAAGAATCGAGACACTCAAGCTGCTGGGCGAGGGGACGGCCACAGTTAATAGCGACGCCGTCACGACACATCTGAGACGACTCAGAGCAGCAATTGCTATTTTACAAGTGACGGCATCAGGTTTAAAAGAGTAGGGCGTCACAAACTCGCACGGCCTAGATTTGGATCCCGGACGGAGTAAGAGTTGAAGCCAACGGCGTCACAAGCATAAGGTTTGACCCGTCACAGGAGTTGACATGGCCAAGACGAAAACCTAATGGCGGCGACCCGACGGAATCACAATTAAAAGTGACGCCGTCGCATATTGTAACTCTATATATAGAATTCGAATTTTCAGTATTTTAGAGAGGTAGTTTTGTGGAGTAAAACCTAAACCTAACATAGTCGGTCTTGGCTATCTTAGGGTTCCGTACCCTATTTTACAACAAGATAAGTGATTTACTTCATTGATTCAATTATGTATTCAATTGTTTTTGTGTATGCTTGCATGTTTTCCATGTCCGGCTAATTTACTTGTGTGTTTGCTTAGATCTATGAAACCTAGGTATTGAATATTGATTAGTTGTCTCTTATCTTAATTGTGATTGACCTAGTATTGCGATAGGTCATTCGTTGTGTTTTTAATGGTTGAGTAATCTTTGTGAACATTAGTTTATAATCACCTAGAGTTATTGTAGTCTAAACATCCAAAGATAACCTTAGAGTTAGTTTATGAATCCTAGAGATTTCGTAGGCAATAATCTTAAGGTAGTCTTAAAGAGTTAGGGAAAAACGCATACCCTACGAGCTTAGAAGACACAACGCGTTAAGAATAAGGACTTGACAATTCAACCATCAATAGGAGATAACTAGGTAATAGCATCTAAGTAAACACATTTTTAATCATCATAAGAGCACACAACAATAGACATAGACTACACTCACCTTAGTTTAGATAATTAGATAAGTAGAGTAATCGGTAGAAATACCAACCTTCCAAATCCAATACCCCGAGATTCTTACCTTTCAATTTTCTAAAAAAGATAAAAAAATAATCTTCCTCAACCACAACCTTAGCGTAGTAATTTCTCACTAGCATTCCTATTCCCCTAGAGAACGATATCAATTCTCGAGGCTTACCCTAATACTACACTACAACGATTAGATTCACTGCCTAGGGTGTTGAAAAACTTGCTCGACGAAAAGGAAGTTCCTTTGACCCCAAACGCGCGTTGTACACGTATCACTCATAAACAAGATAACCAAGCGCATTTAATGCTAACTAAACCTGTTAGCCTTAATAGTTTTTAATAGAAGTGATGGTCATTCACATTTAGGAACTTTGTAACGTGTGTTAGATATCGTGATAGAATAGTCAACGGGCTCATGGATTGGGCTAAGCTAAATGGCTATTAGTTATGTTATGCTAGCCTTTTATCATTTGTAATCCAATCCATGTCCAACCCATATCCATGAAGCCCATGGCCAAGCCCATTAGGGCGTTTTTTCTTGTACTATAAATACCCATCATAGTCTCATTTGAAGGGTGTGCTTGAGTGTGTATGTGTGTGTGTTTTCTTTGAAGTAATACAAGTTTCTTGTTTTCGTCTTTTCTCTCTAACACATATACGCATAACCTATATCATCAAGTCACCATCTTTCTCATCTTTGTTTCTTGTTTCTTCTACGCATAACGTAGGTGTTTGTGTTCGTGTTTTACGTGTTTGGTAAGCTTGGCTAAAGTGATAAGGTTGATATATTTAAGGTCCTACAATTGGTATCAATCGCCTAACAATGGTTTAGGAGTGTTGTGTTACGTTTTTGGTTAGAACTTTACACATAAAGTTGCGTTTTTCCTCTATAAACGTGGGCTTTTTGCATAAAGTTTTGATTTTTACGTGTTATTAAGCTTAGATTTGTAGACTTTATTGAACTTTAAGTGTTTTGGAAGAAGTTTGTGCAAAAGAAATCATTTGGAAACGTGTTTTTGGGTGAAAATTTGTTTTTTGCATTTCTGGGCTTTTTTACGCGTAAGCAACTTTTTGTCAAACCCTCTTTTACGCGTAAAGAAAAGACAAACCCTAGTTTTCTATGCGTAAGATTTGAATTTTACGCATAAGCTTTTGGTGAACCATCTTCGTGCAACAACGGTTACTCAGTGCTTCCCTCACTTGGATAAGTTTGTGGAACACTTTGACTTGTGGATATCTTTCACGCTTGGACAAGTGTGAAGGATTTTGGTTTTAAACCTAATCTTACGCATAAGCAGAAAGCTACTAGTAAGCACTCCGCATAAGTTATATCTTACGCGCAGGTACTCTACTTCTAAGTATAAAATTTACGCCTAAGACTTACGTTTAACCTTAAGTTTACACGTAAGTTGGGTTTTACGCATAAGGAATCCTACGCCTAAGCTTTCTACGCATAAGCAATCTTACGCATAAGCACCAATTCCTATGCTTAAGAACAGGTTTACGAGTAAGATTTTTGAGCAAAACTTCAAACGACTATAACTTTTGAACCGTAACTCCGTTTTCAGCGTTCTACCCATCAAAACTAAAGTTCATTCGGGTCAACCTTCAAGTCCTAAAAATGCTCCGAACAGAAGTTATTGAGGTTTTTAAGTTTTTAGACCAAATTTTCACTACAACAACCGAGCTTAATGTTCATCAAACACAACCTCTTTATCGTTGACTCCTACATCAACTTTATCATCAAATACCTTCATCAATGGCTACCAACAAGACATTCATGTACAGTGGTACGAAACCGTCCTCCTATGCCTGGAAAAAGGTGGATATCTTCAATGGACAAGTCGTATGCTCCGCTACATCAAGACCAAACCTAATGGAAAACTCATGATTCAATCCATTACGAATGGGCCCTTCAAGCCTCGACAAGTCCAAATCCCTGAAATATCTGATGCAACACCTCCCGCCACCATCATATCGTTTCATATGAATCAAATACACTGAAGAGGATAAGATGCAAGTCGATGCAGATGACATGGCAATTCACATTGTCCAACTAGGATTGCCAAGAGACATCCTTGCTGCTGTTGACACCGTGAAACGCTTTCGATATGTGGGAACGTGTTAGAAGGCTATGTTATGGAACAGAAATTGGTAAACAAGACATGGAGAACAAACTGCTAACTGAATGGAGAAGTTCACATCAACTCAGGATAATCCATTGAATCCTACTATGGAAGGTTTTGCACTTTGATGAATGAGCTAATCAGAAACAAGTTGACACCCAGAAATATCGTTCAAAACATCAATTTCTCAACCATCTTCGTAGAAGAATGGGGACGATATGTCACTATTGTCAACCAAACAAAGGACTTACATCAGGTGAACTTTGATCAACTCAACAATTTTTTGAAACAAAACCAAACTGAAGTGAATGAAGTCAGGAAAGAAAGATTGGCAAGACATCCGCATCCTTGGCACTAATTGCAAAGACTCAAACTACGTGAATACAAAACCAAGCTTCATCATCTTCCTACCACAACTTTCGCAACACATTCCACAACCACAAGCTATTATCCCTCAACAACAATTCTATCCACGCCACCTACAACACAAGTCATTCAACACAACAAGATCCACAATACCGGAACAAGGAATCACTGATCCTGAAACTGAACAAGAAGAGGCTTTGTCAAATGCATTTGCATTTTTGGGTAAAGCATTCCGAAGTCGCTATTCCACACCAACTAACAACAACCAAAGGATTTCATCAAACACTCTTAATAGGCAAATTGCACAAGGGGTTTGAATATGGGTCATCAAGGACAATGGTGGGAGTTATTGGAATCAGCAGGATATGCTATGGATTTCGCATGGGCAATTAGGAGGTTCCATATCGGTAATCAGTTGGGTCAATGTTGGAAATCGATGGGACAGAATGTTGGGAATAGAGCAGTGGGTAATCAGAATGGGAATGTTGCAGCTCCAGTCATTGGGATTTATGGAAATGTGAATCAGGGTAATCAGGTTAAGTGTTATAACTGTCAAGGAGTGGGTCACATGGCAAGGAATTGTCCTACCAATCCGAAAAAGAAGGATCTTGCGTATCTTCAGAAAGCTATCATGTTGGTACAAAAGGAAAATGCAGGACTTCAGTTGAGTGTTGAGGAACATGACTTTATGGCTATTATGGATGATTTGGAAGACCTAGAGGAAATCAATGCGAACTACATCTTCATGGCAAATCTTCAGAGCTACGCATATAACGACTTGATGCGACCTCCTCCGCTTATGACGCCAATGCAGTATCTGAGGTACCAATCATTGATCTATGCTATAACAATGTCATATTTGATATGTTTACTCATGACGACAAAGATTCTTGACGCCAGACCTACTTATGATACATACATGGACAATCCGAAGTTGTAGCAATACTAACTCAAACTCCATGTGGATCCTAATGAGCCTGTGTGGCACAAAATACTAAGACTGATGAGGAAACACGTGCTTATTTTGAAACATTAATCAATAAATGTGGCATTGAAATCGAGAAAGTTAAAATGGTCAATCGCGAAGTTAAGGCCATGAATGCTAAATTGACCGCTGAGCTTGAGAGGTACAAGGAGAATGCAAAAGCCTTTGAATTTCATAAAAACAAAGAGTCAATTAGAAATTGTTTATCGAGATTCCGTTTTAAGAGAACAACAATTGCAAATCAAGTATTACACACTTGATGTGAATTTGAACTTGAAAATAAAATCTTTAAACAAGGAAATTTTGATCTAAATGACCAACTTTCTAAACAAAAAGCAATGTTTCTCGATCTTGAAAAAGAGAAGAAACAATTGATTGCTGATTTTTCAAAACGAGAAGATTCTCTTCTTGATGAAATTCTTGATAAGAATGAAAAGATAAAAAATTTGGAAAATTTGCTTGTTACAACGGGTCATTCAGCCAAATCAACCAATATGCTGATTAATCAAACAAATCCGTATTTTCATACAACTCAAAAAATGGCTCTTGGTAACACACCTCCTTTTTTCCTCAAGAAAGCTCAAAGAACGAATGTGTTGAACAATGGAAAACCTTTGCATGAACCCATAATTGTTCATGATTCTCTTGAAACGTTAGAACTATCTGATGAGAGTAGATCAAAAATGAAACAAAAGAATTCAGAAATAAAACCAATCGATTATAACCAATGGAACAAAATTAATGGAATTACTTTAGTGTCACAAAAAGAAAAATTAAAGTTTTCCATAACACCCAGTGTTTCAAACAGTGTGTCAACACCAGTCTCAAAACCTGTTTCAACTCCTGTAGTTGTCTCAAAATCTCTTTCAAAAATCGAACAAATGTCTTCAAACAATCCTTTTAACACAAGTGATGCTAGAAGCATTTTAGATGACGTTAAAACTAGAATTGGGGATCTTCAAGAGACTGTTAAATCTAAAACCAATATTACAACTAACATATGGTTTTCTAGTTTTGATGATGAAAATAAAAAGTTTTTTGAAACTCAAATTGCCCCTCAACTGAATAACATCAACTCAAGGGTAATTCATTTTGAACAAGCATTTTTGAAAGAAACAGCTGACTTTGTCAAGGACCATAAATCCCTGGTAAAGCAAGCTAATGAAAGTGTTGAAGATATCAAAGTTTTGGAAAATTTAAATGATTCTCTCTTCGAAGATGTTCTGACTACTGATATTATGTCCATTATTTTACAATCATATTCTATTGAAGATCATGAAAGACTCCAGTCTGAGACCTCCAAAATTGTTTCAAAATATGAAAAAGCTCTTGCAAAACTTGAAAAAGAAAATGTATCATATTTTAAACAACTTGATCGAAAAACTGAGGAATGCAAGTATGACAAACTGTCGTATGAGCGTGCCTACAATGACATGAAAGCAAAAAATGATCTTTTGAGGGCTCACTGAATGTCAAAAAGGAAAGGCAGTGGATACTGAGATTACAAAACCATTGACTGAGGAGAAAGCAAATGTTCCCAAACCGGTTTTCAAACCAAAAATGTCTATTTCTCTGCCTCCTCCAAAAGTCAATGAGAAAAATGATTTATCAAAAACAGTCACTCCACCTGCCTTGCCTAAACAAAATGTTGAAAAAGGAAAAGCGGTTATAGAGACACCAAAAGTTTTAGCACATGGCCTTTTTAAGATGAGTACCACTAATACGTCTTCCTCCACATCTAAACCACATGGAACAAACGACATAAGTTTAAACAAGCATTCTCAAGAGACTAGGATAGCCGAAACCACTTCTCTTGATAAAAATGTGAATCCTAATGCGTGTGCGTTACCTTCTACAGGACTAGAAAGCACCTCTAGGAGCAGCAGACTAAAGCCTAAGAGCAATACAAGGAACAATAGAGTCTCGCATGCCTCTAAGAGTAGTAGCTTGAATAAAGAGAAGAAAGTAGATGACCACCCTAGGAATTTACCGCTTTTTAATAAGACAAACATTTCATCTGAATGTAATGAACCTATGAAACTTGCTAAGTCTAATGAATGTGTTGAATCTCTGTGTTTAACTTGCAAGAAATCTTTAATTAATGTTCAAGATGATTGTGTTTCTACGAATATGAATGATAAGCCTGTTAAGAAGAACGTTCCAAAAAGAACTTATGCTAAACGAGTAGGAATACTAGTTGCCAGACTTAGGCGTTACACTACTGATAAGAAGCATAGTGTTTACTTTAAGGATGACATTTGGAAACCCACGGGTAGAATTTTCACACTCCAGAATGGTACAATGAGTGATCAACCAGAATACCCTATAGAAAACTTCTTTGAGTGTGATCAGGCCTCTAACCCAAAGGAACCAAAATCAAAACGGTTTCCAAAATCTTCTTCTGTTATTGGCAGGTTATCGAAATATGTCTTTGGATCGTCGACCCGGGTTGCTCCAAGCACATAACCGGAATCAAGTCTGCTGATCAATTTCGTCTGAAATTCATGGAAACCGTATGTTTCGAAATGATCATGTAGCAGCTATCATGGGTTATGGAGATCTACCTTTGGAAATTATTTGATCACTCGGGTTTACTATGTCGAAGGGTTTGGACACAATTTGTTTTCAGTCGGCAATTCTGTGATGCAGATTTAGAGGTTGCTTTTAGGAAAATGCTTGCTTCGTTAGAAACTTGGATGGCACTGATCTCTTAACTGGGAATCGTGATACAAACTTGTATGCTATCGATATAAACCAAATGGCCTCTTCATCACCAATATGTCTTATGACACGAGCATCTAGAACAAAGTCCTGGTTGTGGCACAGACGATTATCCCATCTCAATTTCGACACCATCAACAAATTAGCCAAAGACAACATCGTCAACAGACTTCCAAAGTTTAAATACACCAAGGATCACTTATGTCCATCATGCGAACAAGGAAAAAGCAAAAGAGCATCATATAAACCCAAATCCGTACCTAGTTCGGAAGCAAAGTTACATATGTTGCACATGAATGGCCCAATGAGAGTTGAAAGCATAAATGGGAAAAGGTATATTCTTGTTATCGTCGATGATTATTCGAGATATACGGGTTAGGTTTCGAGATCAAAAGACAGCACCAAGCATCATCATCACCTTTCTGAAGCGTATTCAAGTACTTCTTCAAACTCCAGTAGGGTGGTAAGAAAGACAACCGGATGAATTCACAAATCAAGAGTTAAGAGCTTATTTTGAAGATGTTGGAATTACTCATCAAACATCAGTTGTTAGAACTCCACAGTAGAATGGGGTAGTTGAAAGAAGAAATCGAACTCTTGTGGAAGCTCCTCGCACAATGTTAATCTATTCTAGTGCACCGTTATATTCTATGTTGTTGCCACTGCTTGTTTCACTCAGAACCGATCCCTAATCCATCTAAGATTCAATAAAACCCCATATGAACTAGTAAACAACAGAAAACCTGATATCTCTTACCTTCATGTGTTTCGTGCTTTGTGCTATCCGACGAATGACAGAGAAGATCTACGAAAACTAAAAGCTAAAGGTGATATTGAATCTTCATTATTTAGATAACTCGGCATCTGGGTGTATAAAAGAGAACTAGGAAGATAATGGAGACGATGAATGTGAATTTTGATGAACTTTCTCAAATGGCTTCCGAGACTCGCTCTAGAACCCGCGCTAAATCCAATGGCTTCTAATCAAAACAGATTAGGACCCGCACCAAACCATCGACTTCGGACACATCAGTTCAGACTGTACTCAAGAGCTCAATCAACTTCGTTTGACAATCCTAAAGAACAAGAATGGGAGAATTTCTTCGAGTTAATGTTCGATGAATACTATGGTGGAACTTCGACAAATGCAACAAACCATCATTCCGCAGACCGCCAAAATCATCATCCACCACCACCAACAGAATATGCATCTACTACGATCGAAACCAATGCACCAACTCCAAAGAACTCCAATTCTAGAAACAGTTTTACCAGCAGTTGATGAGCGAAACCAAAACATATCATTTCAAGAAGAACCTACTCAAAACCTGAACGATGCAACGTTAGATGAAGAATTATTTGAAAACCCGTTTGCAACGGAATCAACTGAATCATCTTCAAGCTTACGAGAACCATCTAACTCGCACACGTTTAACCAACGGTATCCTTCTACTCTGAAGTGGACAAAAGACCATCCAATTGAACAAATTATTGGTGAACCTTCACGGCCAATTCAGACGAGACGCCAACTTGCCACCAATTGCGACTTATGCATTTACCTTTGCTCAATTAGCAATATAGAGCCAAAGAACATTCGCGAGGCAATGGCAGAACCCGCATGGATAGAAGCAATGCAGGAGGAACTTCTCCAATACCGCCTACATGACTCTTGGGATATGGTTCCAAGACCAATTGACATTCGAGTCATTGATCTCAAATGGTTATGGAAGAACAAAAGGGATGAAGAAATGATTGTTATTCGCAACAAAGCTCGTCTTGTGTCCAAAGGATAGCACAAGAGGAAGGGATAGATTTCAAGAGTCATTCGCTACCGGTAGCTAGACTTGAGGCACATGATATTCTTAGCCTATGCACTCACAAAAACATCACGGTTTATCGATGGACATTAAGACCGTTCTTGAATGGAACTCAAAGAAGAAGTGTACGCGGAGTCACCAGAAGGCTTCATAGACATGGAACATCCGCATACGTCTACAAACTCAAAAAGGCAATCTATGGATTGAAACAAGCTCCGAGAGCGTGGTATGATGAACTGTCCTCTTTCCTTATACAAAATAATTTCACCAAAGGAACGGTCGATCCTACCTTGTTTACACAAAAATGCAAAAACGACATTTTGATTGTTCATTTACGGACGACATCATTTTGGGTCCACTAATCCAATCTTTCAAAACATTTTGAAAATCTCATGAAAAGCAAATTTGAAATGTCCATGATGGGGAACTAAAGTTTTTTCTTGGTTTACAAATACATCAATCCCTCGTGGAATTTTTATAAATCAAGCTAAATATACAACTGAGATTTTGAAAAATCATGGTATGGATAATTGTGACTCTGTTGGAACACCAATGGTAACATCACCAAAAATTGGAGCCGATTTATTTGGGAAACCTATTGATCCGAAGAAATATCGGAGCATGATTGGTTCTCTCATGTACCTTACTGCTAGTCGACCCGATATTCATTTTGTTGTTTGCTTATTAGCACGTTTCAGGCAAAGCCTACCGAACTGCACCTCAAAGAGGTTAAAAGGATCTTCGTACCGAAGACATCCGTTCACAAGGGTCTTTGGTATCAGAAGGAATCCGGATTTGATCTAATTGCCTTTTCAGATGCGGACCACGCAGTGATCAAGTTACAGCAAAAAGCACATCCGGAGGAGCATTTTGGGTGAAAAGTTACGGTCTTCAAAGAAACAAGATTGCACTCACTTTCAACCGGCTGAGTATGTGTTCTATCTGCGTGTTGTGCTCAAGTTCTATGGATGAGAACACAACTCACAGATTATGGCTTTACTTTTGATAAAATACCTATGTATTGTGACTCGAAAAGTGCCATAGCCATATCATGCAATCCTGTTCATCACTCAAAGACTAAGCATATCAGAGTCCGCTATCACTTCATAAAAGAACATGTGGAATAAGGTACTGTTGAATTATTCTTCGTGAAGACAAACTACCAACTCGCCGATCTAGTTACTAAAGCCCTTCCAAAAGAAAGGTTTAACGATTTAGTTCGACGAATTGGAATGCGAAGCCTAACCCCTGAGGAGTTAGAACGTCTTATCGAATCTTCTTGAAAATAATTTTCCAAAAAGCTTCGCTGTAAATATTTTTGAAAATCAAAATACAAAATTTGAAAAACCAACAAAAGCAAAAAATAAAAATATAAAACTTTCAAAAAATACAAAAACAATAGAAAATCAAAAATCCAAAAATATTCTTCTCACGACATGTCTGTCGTATAATCGATATTCTATACGTTTCTAGAAATGTCATTCAACAATGATACGGACATATACAGATGCTTGAGCGAGAGTTCTTTAACTGTTTTCTAAAACATGTCGTTTCTCAAAATTTCTTCAAAAATGGCTTTCGTATACTTCAGTATGAAACCCGGATAAAAATGATGACTTTTAATTATTTTCAAATCAAAACTCGTGTTTTCAAAGAAAAAATCAAGTGTACGCTTCAGTGCACTACATTTAAAACTGGTAAGAAATCATCAGCATCTTGAGCACCTTTTCAAGATTGTTCAAAAAGATTTTCAAAATCTTTCAAAATATTTTGTGCTCAAGATAACTCCCTCTAAAACCCTTTAATTGATTATGCTTTATTAAAGGGGGAGTATAAAACCAAAATGTTCCAAATTCATACTTAAATTAAATTCGTTTGTCTCCCTACAAGATTTGAAAAATGTTGTTTAATCCGTTGATATAAAAAATATCACGAATATGCTATTTTTGAAGGGGAGAAGACGTGATTAAAATGTGATCAAAAATTTAATGATCATTGGTGAATCTCAAAATGAGCTCGACTCAGTCGAACAAATGAATTGACGGAATCAAAGTCAAGAATGTACCATCTCAAGAAACTTGTGATAGATATGCACCTTCATGGGTCTAACCTCCTTCTCAAGGAGTGTTTACAACTTCAAGTTAGTTATTAGAGCTAGTTGTCACCTAAAACTGACAATGGAACTCTTTAACTAGGCAACGTAACCGTGTCTCGTGAGGAATTGTCTATCATGAGCCGATCAATCCAAAAAGTACGAACTTTACCCTCTATGTGCAGATTTCTGTCAAAACTTATAAGCACATGTGAAGGGGAGTGTTTCTGAAAATATAAAACTCTCGGAGTGTCTCAAACATGTTTTCAATCATAAACACTCTGAGAGATTTTCAAGAAAAATTGTTTTATGGCAACATGGGACAGTCATGGAGTTATAAGGTGACTAAGGATAGGAAATCCGTCCTATGATCCGCCAAAGCCGGAGGGATCTACCCAAGGACACCACCAATAGTTAGTATTAGAAGTCCTCAGGTATGATTGAAAAAAGGAGTAATGTGATAAAGGAGAAAGAAGGAGTTGAAGAATTAAAAAGAAATATAATGAAAAAGGGTGAAAAGAAATAGCCCTCCATATTCAATCTTAGGCGTAAACCGGGCATCTCATGCATGGTTGTCACTAAGATGACACCGGTATTGAAGACAAAGACGTCATGGACCCAGTGACGCACTGCACTAAACCTTCTAGCCACTCAATTCCTCTTAAAAGAATTTGTTTTTCTCACTAGGAACCCTACGTAAACTATCGGCTTTCTCTTAGAGATCGTTGGTATTGAAGAAGGAGACCCTCTCCCTAGTTTGCGCTCAGGAAAACCAAAATGCCCTAATTAAGTCTAGAGCCACGAGATTCATCAAAAGATCTCATAGGAACACATGACATTTCATCGCTTGTTGTTCATCAATAAGGACACAAGTGATATATTCTAGAGTCTTACGCAGATCTTAGCACTGC
This sequence comes from Chrysanthemum makinoi, assembly GCA_910596185.1. Classification (NCBI taxonomy): domain Eukaryota; kingdom Viridiplantae; phylum Streptophyta; class Magnoliopsida; order Asterales; family Asteraceae; genus Chrysanthemum; species Chrysanthemum makinoi. The sequence goes on from OU343225.1 coordinate 321,149,912, forward strand.
CAACATTTATGAGAAGTTTCACATTTGTGATCTTCAATGATTGAATGGAAACTCGCCAGTGGTCAACAGCACTGACAGCAGGTTACTTCGGTAACTCCCCGTGGATTACGCTTGTGTCTCTAAATGGTCTACAAGTAGTGATCGGTTCTCACGACTCATTCAATCAGTAGATGTACTTCGGTACATCGCGTTATCTCACTTGTGGGACTCACTGTAGAACGGCCTTTGTGAGAATTAGAGACATGTTTTCACACTATGCTGTTAACACACTCGAAATTCAAACTTGTAAGCGCTGGATTATTTCTAACCCATGTTTTATGTTTTCTTCTTATGGATGCTCACGGGAGGAAGAGATCGTGTAGATTCTCCACATGCTCATACCAACAACAAATGAATGTTCTCATCAAAATCAAAGGCTACTCAAAGTTAAAGATGATTCTTTGTCTATGTCAAAGAATCTACAAAGTGTAAAGACTCGAGAACTTCATCATTGGAAACTCAAAGTTAAATAGAAGTGTGAGCATGATGGAGAAAGACGTGGAGACACCTAACCAACGAAGTTGACAACGGCAGACAACCACATTAATTGACCACAAAGCATGAAGGAACAAAAATCAAGACTATTCTATATCTACACACAAAGTTCAAGCTCGAGAAAAGTAAAGATCTTACCAAGTGGAACATCTTTTGAATGACCACCCCTTAGGGGGAGATTGTTAGCCTTAATAGTTTTTAATAGAAGTGATGGTCATTCACATTTAGGAACTTTGTAATGTGTGTTAGATATCGTGATAGAATAGTCAACGGGCTCGTGGATTGGGCTAAGCTAAATGGCTATTAGTTATGTTATGCTAGCCTTTTATCATTTGTAATCCAATCCATGTCCAACCCATATTCATGAAGCCCATGGCCAAGCCTATTAGGGCATTTTATCTTGTACTATAAATACCCCTCAAAGTCTCATTTGAGGGGTGTGCTTGAGTGTATGTGTGTGTGTTTTCTTTGAAGTAATACAAGTTTCTTGTTTTCATCTTTTCTCTCTAAGACATATACGCATAACCTATATCATCAAGTCACCATCTTTCTCATCTTTGTTTCTTGTTTCTTCTACGCATAACGTAGGTGTTTGTGTTCGTGTTTTACGTGTTTGGTAAGCTTGGGTAAAGTGATAAGGTTGATATATTTAAGGTCCTACAAAACCTTTCAACTACTCACTTTAGTAATTCCATATCCCAAGTTACCCGGTTGACCAAAAAGACTTTTTTGAAATTTAAAATCCGTTTGAAATTCGGATAAGGATTAATCTAAGGGACATGTGTTCGGTAAAAAAAAGGATAGAAAAAGAGTATTTAAGGGGAAGTAGTTGGAACCCTAGAATACTTTACTCTCTTCGTCTTCTTTTTTCACACAGTAATCCTCTAGATTCACCGGCTCTGAAACAAAAGGTAAAGTCTCTTTCCTAATTTCTCGTAGTGTAGAATAGTCATGGGTTCAAAGTTCATAATTAAACGACAAAAATGTTCTTTGACCGCTAAAGAATTACACGATCATCTTGTTGATTACCCAATCCCTCAAGAGTTTAAGGTAATGTTACCCAAATCAAACCAAGGTATTTTCGATGCCCCAGAAGGCTTTGTAAAGCTATATACTCACTCCTTTAGCCATTCAAACCTTAGAATTCCTATTAACCCTCTTATCTTAGAGCTAATGCAGTATTATGAAGTGCATATCTCTAGAATTAATCCTTTTGGTTTAGCCAAACAGACCACATTCATAGTTATGTGTAAGGCTTATGGCTATGAACCAACACTTTAGGTTTTAAAGGGATTTTGGAACCTGTACCCTGGTGATAATTGGTTGACTTTGGCAAAAAGGCCTGAAGGAGATGTGCCTAACCTTGTTGCGAGGGTGTATACCAACATAAAAGATTGGAAGGGTAGTTTCTTCTATGTGCAAAACACCATTATCCCACCCAACTATCCAACATTGCTGAATAAGAAGTTTATGTTTGATGCAAAACGTTTTAACGACCCCTTGCCTTATGAGGTTCGAAGAAATCCATGTTACCAATGCTTGGCTAGGTATCCTACGGATGTTCAAGCTTTCCCTGAGCCAATCTTGTACATGGCTGGGATTGCACTTAGCTGGGAGAGGTCTCCCAACAAGCCTGTTATCATTTATCATGGACAAAGTATGTGATGCCACTTAAGTAGGACCAATGTAGCATTATTTATCTTTTTCTTCTTTTTTAAATAGCGTTTAGGAACTTCATGTATCAAGACCTTGATGAAGACTTGAGCTTCATGCCCTAAAAGTGAAGAGTCTCCGGTGTTGGTTCACCTTCCACATATGTCAACAACAATGATGTAGACACTCCCATACCAGAGCCTGTTGCCTCAGCACCCCTAAAAGCATTGTTGGAGGGTCCCTCCCAATTGGTTGGAAATGTTGCAGATTTGGATGATCCTGCAGAGGAGGATGTTCAAATCACAGGCTCCACTGGTGTAGCTGACAGGTTGAAGAGTAGGAAGGGAATAGCTGGTAAAGCTATCAAGTCTACGAACAAGAGGAAGACTCCCCTCCCAACCTCCGTATCCAGGGACGTGCGACAAAAGAATGTCGAAGGCAAGAAGTTTGTTAAATCTGCCTTTGAGTTGCCGAATAATACTGAAGAGATGCATGGTAATCCGTTGCCCCTTTTCAATTGTATGAAATGCTAATTGTAATGACTAACTTGTTTCCCTTATGTATTGTCTTGGTCATAGGCCTTCCTAATACGAAGGAGCTTCCAAATGCCTTGGCCTGCCACCGAATTGTGGATCATGTCACCTCTCCCTAGTGGAAAGGATTGTTGGACAATATGTCCATCGAAGGGGTTTGCGATCTGCATGACAAGAGTGTTGCAAGGCAGGCCGTGCTGGATAACCACTTGAATGGTCAAACTAGGGAATTACTTCGGGCAGTTATAAAGGCAAGGCAAGAGATGGATGTCATGCTAGAGAGGGAGAAGCAAAGAGATCAGGAGTATGCCAAGCTATAGGCCAAGTGAGATGAGATTGAGAAGGATATCGAGAAGAATCCACTCATCCAAGACCTCCGGGAGAAGATAGCAGAGTTGACAGCTGAATGTGGCAAACTCAAGTTGGAGGAGGCTAAGGTGGTAAGCCTCACTGGCCAAAATGCTGTGTTAGAGGCAAAGTGTGCCGGTTTGGAAGGTGAGAGGGTTAGGCTAGGAGAGTTGGAAGTGAAACTGAGGGAGGAGATTGACGGCTTACAGATAAGGTATAAAATGCTCCAAAAGGACAGTGCTGAGGTCTTGTCAAAGGTGGTGCCGTACATAGCCATGGAACTCTATCATAGTGATGAGATGGGAGCTGCGATGTGGAAAGTCATCAAGGCAGCTATCTTCCATGGACGGTGCTTGGCTTTAGAGGAGGCGGCTAAACCAGGTAAGCCCGTAGACCTCTCCAAAATTGAGTGCTACCGTCCCTCATCAAAGGCGGAATATGATGATGCGGGAAATGCATTTTCAACCGTAGAGTACCCTTTCTTGGCTGAAGCTACTAAAGACCCCATGGCACCTCTTGAATACCTCCTCTCGAAGAAGCCACGCAAGATCAAGCATGCGACCCCTACCAAGAAGACGGTCTCCACCAAGCCTGCCTTAGCTATTCCATCCCCAACTCCATCTCCTCATAAGCCAGAATGAAGGCTGCCCTGTTGGCAGTAATTTGGTTCCAAGGGTAGCATGTACCCTTTTAAGACAATTTAATGTTTCTTTATGATGTTTGTCTTGTTCCTTAAAACAATTTACTGTTTGTTATGTATGGCCTAGGCCAAAGACAGTTTGAATGAGGCTCCGGCCTCATATGTAGGTATAAGCGCTTTAGCCCTTCTTTTGAATGCCATGGTGTAGGGAAATATCTCTACACACTTAATTATTTTTGTCTTGGTTACTTCTGTTACGCCATTTTTCCAAAGGTTAAACTTTACAACCTAAGGTTAAACAAGCTCATTGTGTGTAAATTACAACACCAAGAATATAATGACCAACTTTGATCATTGACAGAGGGTTGCGACCCACTCTATCTCAAATCCTTTTAGTAATATGGCTTTGTTTTTACTTTCATAAGTGCCATAAACTATTAGGAGAGTTAATGTGAATATATTGATAGGCTTAAGTAACGAGGTGTTTGTTACACCATATGCCTTCCCATTCGACATTGAAACTCATAAACGACTTGGCTGAACAAATCTTTGTGTTTAAAATATGAAGCAAGAGATTTGTGGGAAATGTATTATTCATCATTGAATTGGTAGAGAGGATTACATCATTCTTGAAATGAAAACTAAGAAAACTACCAATAATGTTTGCTTTCCCATGAGAAGCTTTTAATTACAAGAATGAAAGGAAAAATACTTCTTAAACATAGAACTTTCGGAGGTTCGTACCATTCCGTGTTCTATCGATGGGTTCTCCGAGAAGAGTGGCCAGCTTGTAGGCTCCACTGCCGTAGGCCTCAGCTATCATGTAGGGTCCTTCCCAAGTAGGTCCTAGCTTCCCCTGGTATTCTGATTTGCTTGCACTATTGAGGCGTAGCATGTATTCCCCCGGCTTGAAGGTGGAAGGCCTGACCCTTTTGTTGTAGTAGCCTTCAATCTTATGCTTGTGCATGGCTTCTCGAATGGAGGCTATCTCTCTCCTTTCTTCTAACAGATCAAGGTTCTCCCTGATATTTTCATCATTTTGGGAAGCATCTTATGTTGCCACAAGCTCCGTGTGTACACTTAATTCTGAAGGGATTACCGCTTATGTACCGTATGTTAGGCTGAAGGCGGTTTCACCATTGCTTGACTTAGGATGCGTCTTATGAGCCCACAGCACTTGAGGAAGCTCGTCCACCCACCCGTGATGAGTTCGTCCTAGCATTTTTTCAATCCCTTTGAAAATGTCTCTATTAGTAACCTCCACTTGTCTGTTACCTTGTGGATGGTAGACGGATGTCCAAGTCTGCTTTATGTTGAGCCCTTGACAGAAGTCATAGAAGACTCCTTTGGCAAACTGCTTACCATTGTCGGATATGATGATGTGGGGCACTCTAAATATGCACACAATGTGCTCCCACACAAACTTCTCGATCTGTCTCCCTATGACGGAGGCTAAAGGTTTAGCCTCCACCCACCTTGTAAAGTAATCGATCGCCACCAATAAGAATTTGACCCCAACATGAGCCACATGCATAGGTCCTATGATATCAATTCCCCATTAGGAGAAGGGTCATGCGGATGTAGAACTTGTTATGTCCTGCTTCGGCAACTTGGGAACGTTTGAATGTATCTGACAAGCTTCACATTTGAGAATGATTTCCGCCGCATCCCTATGAATTGAAGGCCAGTAGTAGCCTAACTTCATTATCTTCGAGACAACTGAACGGGGTCCTGCATAGAGGCCGCAGGATCCTTCGTGGACTTCGCGCATAATGGTCGGGTCTTGGTCCGACGACTGAGCCAAGGTGATAGAAATGACCTTCTCAGATAGGGTTTCCCCAATTAGCCGGTATTGTGGAGACTTAACCCGTATCTTCCTTGCTAGTTTGGGATCTTCGGGGAGAAGACCACTTATCAAATACTCTCTTATGGGTGTCATCCATGTCTCTCCTTCTTCATGAACCACGAACGTAACCTCCTTACGAATAATGGACCTTTTAGGTAGAACTTCAACCAGTACTTCTTTAGTGAGATTAGCGAAGGCCATAGAGGCTAGCTTGCTCAATGCATCTGCCTTCTTGTTTTGATTCCTACGAACATGTTGGTTTGTGTAGGAATCGAAACTATCCAGCATCTCCTTTGTTTGTTCCAAGTACTGCTTAATGATGGGCTGCCTTGCTTCATAGGAGCCTGTCACCTGGTTTGCTACCAATTTAGAATCTACGAAGATGGCAAGAGCTTTGACCTCCATATCTTTAGCTAATCGAAGGCCTGCTAATAGGGCTTCATACTCTGCTTCATTGTTGGTGGCTTCAAACTCCAAACAAATAGCATACACTTAAGGGCTGACCTGCATTAGACCTGCTCCGGAACCATCGGAGCTTGATGCTCCATCTGTATAAATTTTCCAGTCGTCTTGCACTTCGGTGAGTTTAGCTTTAGGCTCTTCCTTCTCTGTGTCTGGTTCGGAAGGTGTTTCTGCCAAAAAGTCTGCGAGAATTTGCCCTTTAATAGAGTTTCGACCCTTGAACTCTATTTCATGCTCCTCAAGCTCGATAGCCCATTTGGCCACCCTTCCCACTTTTCGTGCTTTGACAAGATCTGCTTTGAGTGGTTGTCGGTTAAGACTGTGATTGGGTGGCCTCGAAGTATCGTGGAGTCTTCTTGCCGCGTAGATTAGAGCTAGTATTAGCTTATCCAATGTTGGGTAGTTAACTTGCTCCCTCGCAAGACCATGCCGACGAAGTAAATGGGGATTTGCCTCTTGTCCCGCTCTCGCCATGAGATCAGCGCTTAATGCTCTCCATTGAGGATGCTAGTACATGAACAACACTTCGC